>CAWUFW010002728.1:832500-1135000 GCA_963921515.1 Calotriton arnoldi
TGGCAGCGTCTTCTCAGTGCGTCAGGCCGGGAAACGGGCTCCTCTGAAGTCGAGGTCTTCTCTGGTTTACAGGGGCTAGGGAAGGTATATTTATACCTGAGACCACCTAAGAATGTTAGTATTGACGTGAGTTGGACAGCGAAAGACGTCATGAATGAACCCCCCTAAGGAATAATGGTTCATGCATAATATATGAGGCCTTGAAGAAATCAATAGTCCTGGGCTAGGGAAACTCCCGCAGCCTAAGGGTCTGTTCTTCATGAACTCGTTGTGACGTTAGGGTGGACGGATGTCAGAGACCATGCCTGTATTTGGAGTGCACGGTTTAATGCCTAAATAAGGGCTGGGATTTTATGCCTATAAAGGGCAGGGCGAATTGTGCCTATATAAGGACATGATACTGGAAAGCCCGTTTATGGATACCCTAAGAGAAATACAACACCCACTCCTCTTTCGTGTGTACGATAATACTAAAATGCTAAACATTTAAAATGCTAAACATTAAAATGGAGTACCGCATATTTCTAAAATTTTTCATAAAACCATTTAAAAAAGGCATTTTTGTAAAAAAACTATTAGAATGCAAAAGGTACTGTACATTTTAAGCATTGCTTTTCATTACAGGCATAAAGTTCGAAAAATAAATGCAATTGGAATGAAATAAGCAGTAATATTTACATTTGACAAAAAATGATCGATAAGTTTTCGAAAATCAAAGTCATTTCATGTCAGAAAAATTAATGAACTGTTTTAGACACACAAGATTACTAAGTGTTCGTGGAAGTACCTTGAAGTCTGTATTATAAGGCTAGTTCTACTTTAAGCAGATTGTAATGCCATTTGCGTTCAAAAAATGGGGAGAAAAAAAAAAGGTTCAATTTTTGGGAGAGTTCCAAGTTTTTGTATGTTTTGTAAAAATGAAGGCCAAATTGTCACTGCATTCTGGAACATTGTTTGCTGAATCAGAGTCAGTTCACGGGTCTGGTGTAAACATGAGATCATCTATTTCTATAGACAAAACATCATCCACTGTAGTCGGCGTCAGTTGGAACACCTCGTGTAGCAGGTCAATTGCACAGCGATGGGAAGCATCGCTTTCAGCATAGGTCGCAGCAGCGATGTTCGCGTCCGTTGTTACCTGTGTGCATGTAGATATTTCTCGTACCTCAGCAGCAGCCGGAAGCGTCTGTGAGATCTCAATGAATGCTGACATCAGGATAGGAAGCCTCTGGGGACAACACAGAGCATGGGCCGTTATTGGGTCCAGCAGAGTATCGACATCCTTTGGCGTTGCTGATGGAAATGTTAGACAGGTGTCCAACACGCATTCTTCACCGCATAGCAGGCATCATAGAACAGGTAAGATGCAATCTTGCCAGATTGGTCTGAATGACAGGAACCAAGTTGTATTAAGGTCCCGTAGACGAGTCATGCCAAAAAGCTTTACTATTTGCTCACGGCACTTTCGTTCAAGGAGAGCTTTCTCCATTTCGCTCGGAGTGATGTCGGGGAATAGGCTGGCCATTGCGCAATAGCAGGAAGAGAAATAGAATTCCGGCAACTAGTGCTAGAATTAATGGTATGCCACCAAACACCGAATGTGCAAAGTTCGGGATGATTCAGAGTATTGCCTGGAAAGGTGCTAACAGACCTGAGCAGATGCTCTTAAATACAAGTACAATTCCTGTTGTATCAGACATGTTGAAGATACGTGATATCATTTCCACGAAATGTATAGGGCAGTTTGTACGTATTAAAGTCTGTATCTCAGCCGAAGTCCTTGCAACTTGTAGATCATAGGTTTCTTTGGCCGAGGTCAAAGGCACTGTTTGCTGTAACAGCATGGCTTTCATTCTGCTTAGAGTATCAAATCTTATAAAAGAGACGTTCAGCGAAGGCCATAGAGGCGACTCCTGACTGTCTATTGGGGAAACAATACTTGCATACAGCAAGTGACCCTGGAGTTGACCGTTACTAGATATGGGATGCCTGGCAGCATTCCGCAGCAGCTCTGATCATTCAACATGAGGTAACTCCCATTAGAAAGTTGTCCAAACGTTGGATTAATCACAGCAGCTGGAGTACCCTGCTGATGGCAAGACAAATTTTCCACTGAACCATTACAAGCCCCGTGCAAGGAAATGTCTTGACATATAAGTGAACCACTCAGTGCAAGTTTACAGTTTGAACCGCTCAAAAACACTTCCAGATCCCCACTCCAACATCTATATGTATACGGTAAATCCCACGATGTCTTAATGTATTCCTTACCCAACCTTTCATATTTGCCTGCTTGCATTTGTCTGAGGCAATACTGAAACTGAAAAGTACTCACAGGTAATGTTATTTTGCCATGAATAAGCCATTCTGTAGCTGGTTTTTCTGCCACAGTGAATGGTAACTTCTCCAATTTTTCAATGCTCAGCACTGTATAATTTGCTCCTCTTTGTGCCAGTTCAATCTGTTTATCAGTGAGATTGTATTCTGCAAACAGAGCCGTTGTGTTGATGAAACGCCAAGGCACATAGCCCGCTCGCAAAGATTGCAGCGTCCAGCTTAATAACATAATAGAACGTAATTGAGATTGGCCTTGTTGTAACATCGCCAAATCTTGTTCTAGTATGTCGATAGCAGAGGATACAATGCCATCCAATGAATATATTCTGGAGGACAAAGTTGTTAACCCATTGTCGACCACAGAGAGTGTTTTCTCTAAATTAATACGATCAAGTTCACGTATTCGTTCTGCTGCCTCTATCTGTGATACCTTCCAAGCTTCATTATAAGCAGCATAAATGCCAGCATATATGAAACGTTTTTGACGCGGTTTTCTTGGTCCAAGCAAGAAATCCCTAAGGTCTGCGTCTTTTGCAAGTAAGGTTAAGTGATGTTTCACATCCTGTAGTGTAGATTTATGAAGCCAATCGAGGCATAATTTCCCTACACTGTATGTAGTTACTACCCCCGGATGTTGTCTTTGGACGTATCTTGGGTCTGGCCTATGAATAGTAAAGCCCTGAGTTTTATTCAGGAATCTTTCCTGACAGTTATTCGTGTCTGTGGGCCAGATCAACCATTTTTTCCAAGTAGGATTAGATCTGTTGAGTTGTAGTATATTGTCAACTGTCACCACTGCCTTTGTATTATTTTCACTGGCAGGTGTTGGTACAGAAGGTGTGTTCATCTCTTATCTTGGCTAATCCAAGACGTTTGTTGGATAGTTTCATTCAAAAACATTATTATTTCTGGGATGATGCAGGCTCTAAATAAAGCTTCTATCCCCTGCACTTGCCAATCTTTAGTACCCCACACAGTTTGTGTGTCAATTGTGTCTTTCCAAAAGTCAAAACCCTGTCTAGACAGTTGGGCATTAAAAAATGCAGAATAAATCTGTTTTGTATTTGTTAACATAATTTTCATCCCTGTCTTGTTTACATTTTTATAGTAAAACATTTCTGGTTCAGATGTATTGTATCCTGAAAAATATGGAAACTTATTAGCAAATGTTTTTGAACTACCTTTAGGTGGTGTAGGACAATGTTCCCATTGGTTAAACAAACACATTTCTTGGATATGCAGATTTATGCAAATAATGATGACCATAGTGGTTATAACAATACAGTTGTTCATAGTCTGATGAACCCTCTAAATATTCATGTTTAGAAAATGCAGCAGATTTTTCTAGGTCAAACATTATGTCAGTCACAGTCTCAAAGTCCCAATCATCAGAATAGGTACTGGATGTAATTAGATCACTTAGTGAAATTTTAAACAAATGTGGAATGTTCAATTGTTCATTTGGGCCGAAGATCTCATAATCTGTTTTGTCCCACACTATACCATCAAGTATAGGAACAGCTGTGATGTTCACTGATGATAAGTCTCTTGCTTCACGATGGGAAGATTTATGAGGTTTCAAAAGTACGTTTACGTCTTTTCCTTCAGTGTTCACATGGATGTATCTGCCACTTATAAGCATGCTTACAGTGGTTACCAAAGTTAGCCAGAGCAGGAAAACAAAAAGTCCAGATGTAATCCAGAGTTCAATCCATGGAGAAACCAAATAAGTCTTTCATAAATTGAAGAAAGTCTTGTACTTGCTGCTTGAATTTGAATGACACTGGCGTCGTTTCAGGTTCACTCGGATCTTCTGAGAACGTATCAAAGTTAATGAAGTAGCCAGAAGCAGTTCTGTCAATTGTTGGAATTGCATCAGGATTTGTAGAAATCACAGGAATCAGTTCATCACTTGCCACGTTGGTGTAGACCGGTGTATTTGGACGAACTGTTACTTGGTGTTCAAGAGGGATGAGTTCCATAGCGTTGTTGCATAGTCCTTCATTTGTTTCAGCTGAATTCTCGATTGTTATCAGTCTTTCAGTATGAACCTCTTGGATAGTAGCGAGAGGAGTGTGTCTGCTACTAGGTCGGAGTCCACGAGGCCTACTATTTAGTATTGGCCACATACTGTGGTTTGATGAGGTCGATGGACACAAATCTTTTCTCCTTTCTTCCAGCAAGGGGCGGCAGTAGTACTGTTCTTGTTCCTTGAACTGCTAGGACAGGTACTTGTTGTCTGTAAGAAGGTCCAAATTCCTTCTTGACCGCAATTTTTTCTCTGACTAGATCCCCAACTTTTGGAATCTAGACAGGCCTTGCTGGGACAGCCGGTTGATCCCCAGTGGTGGTTGACTGTAGGAATACGTTGCTTTGTTTCGTTCTTAATTTGTTTAAATCCTGTAAAACAGCCAAACGATCTTTGATATCAAAGGGTTTATTTTCCACCACTGTGCCTACGTGTTCTAGGTCTGGTACCCACATTCTTGTCCCAAATAGGATCTCATATGGAGTGACCCCCCCTAGAGAACTTCTTGGCAGATTGTTCATTGCGCGCTGTACGCCACTAAGATGTTTGACCCTCCCATCACCCAAACCTAATACCCTAGCTGTTATAGACTGCTTTATGTCACGGTTTTTCCTTTCCACAACCGAATTTTCCTCAGGATGGAATGGAGAGGAGTACCGCAATGCAACGCCCAGACTGGCCATGGCTTCTTTGTAAGCCCTACAGCTAAACGCAGGACCCTGGTCAGAATGTAGCGTGCCTATTGCGTATGTGCCGATAAAGACTCGCAAATCTTTTATAACAGTTCGAGCGCCAGCCGAGCGAGGAGGCCATAACCATAAGAACCTAGATTTAGGATTTGCGGGAATGCCTTTGTCCAGTAGGACGCAGGCGCGTATATAGTCGAATGCTGTCTAACAGTGGTGTCTGTACTGGGCTGCCGCGTTCGCAGCATGGTGTCTGGTGGCTCTCTCGCTGTAATTTACAGTCCAAGCAGTTGTTGATGAATATGTGAATTTCTGTATTCATCCCAGGCCACCAGTACATCTCTTTTAAAGTCAAGATAGTTTTAGAGATCACTGATGTAACAGACCCTCCCCCAAATGAGTTTCATAAATCAAGGCTGCTCTACGTTCCATGTTTGGTATTACCCTATCCCCCACTCCAGGGATTCGAGCAAAAGGAACGTTGTTCGCATCAATTACATAAGAGTACTTGAGTGGAAATTTTTGGGGTAACGCTGCACTGCTGCCTTTGCTTGATGCATTGACAGCCAACATTATCTCACCGTCTATTTTTGTTTTTGAACGAGTGATCGCAGCTACGGAAGCCGTTTGAACAGCCCCCTTTGCGGCTTCGTCAGCCAATGAATTCCCTGCAACGTGAACGCCATCACGTTGATGACTCAGTGTGTGTATCACGTGAGCCTTTGGTAGTTCGTTTTTCAACTGAACTACTTGTTCCCAAAGCAATTTGTGCTTTATTGTGCCACCTTTCGCATCTTTGAAACCATTTTCAAGCCAGTTTTGTATATATTCATTATACGACTAAACACAGTAAAACGAATCGCACACTATTAGTGTGGGGAATTCTCGATCTGTACTTTCAAGTGCCAGTTTGAATGCTTGTAGTTCAGCTCGCTGAGCCGTCCAATCTCCTAGAGATTGAGTTTTTGTGACCATAGGTCTGAAGATGCCATCTCGCATGCGACCTTTAACGATTGCACACGCTGCACTGTAAGCTTGCTTACCCCCTATTGCGGGTTGTGCGGATCAGTCAGTGTAGATTATAAATTCGTACTGATCAAGAGGCAGAATTTCAGTAGGCAGAGGACATTCTTGTTCATATTGTAGGAATGCTTGTGTTTTTAAATCTGGATCAAAAACATATTCAACATCTGTTGCAGCAAGAGAATTAACCCATTGTATCCATCTAGGATGTAATGCTTTAGCATTTGGAATGCTTGCTTTTGTGACCGCTTCTAAAGCCGGTACCGGGGTTACGACAATAATGCGTTTCCCTTGGGCTAAGGCTCTTTCTTTTGCTACAGCGGTTTGAACTGCTGTCAGAATTTTTTCAGTTGAACTGAAGCGCATTTCCGCTTGTGTGTACAAATGGGATTTGTACGCGATTGGTATTTTCTCACCCTCATTGAAGGTTAAGTAGGTGAATCCGCATTGACCCGAAATTATTCGGATCACCAAATTACGTTGACTTACGCGTGTTTGTAAGTGATTTGTTGCTAACATGTTAGCCTGGAGTGAACGCAAAATTTGTGTGTTCCTGTGTCCAGTTTTTGATTGAAAAATAAGGTTTGATTAATGCGTAGAGAGGTTTAACCCTTTCTGCATAATTTAGAATGTATGTTCTTCCAAAATTTAGGAAACCCAGGATGGATTGTAAGTTTTTAGCGTTTTTGGAGGTTGGAGCAGCGCACACTTTTCTAAAAAGTTAGCTGCCAAGCTCTTGCCTTCACTTGAAAGCTTATATCCTAAAAATAGGACATTGAGATGGGCAATTCTGGACTTTTTAAAGTTGAATTTGTAGCCCTCAGAGGCGAAACCCAATATAATGGTGCTCACCCTGTTCATTGCTGCTTGGAGGAGCTCGGAGGAGCTCGCTGCTGGACGCCGAGGGGACTGCAAGTCCCAGGAAGCCTGCCTGCCTGCCACTAATTTGCCGCACCTGGGGAAAGCCTACTTAGTCTCTGGCGGCACCCGCTTCGCGGGAGCCGCATTGCTGCTTGGAGGAGCTCGGAGGAGCTCGCTGCTGGACGCCGAGGGGACTGCAAGTCCCAGGAAGCCTGCCTGCCTGCCACTAATTTGCCGCACCTGGGGGAAAGCCTACTTAGTCTCTGGCGGCACCCGCTTCGCGGGAGCCGCATTGCTGCTTGGAGGAGCTCGGAGGAGCTCGCTGCTGGACGCCGAGGGGACTGCAAGTCCCAGGAAGCCTGCCTGCCTGCCACTAATTTGCCGCACCTGGGGGAAAGCCTACTTAGTCTCTCGCGGCACCCGCTTCGCGGGGGCCGCATTGCTGCTTGGAGGAGCTCGGAGGAGCTCGCTGCTGTGCGCCGAGGGGACTGCAAGTCCCAGGAAGCCTGCCTGCCTGCCAATAATTTGCCGCACCTGGGGGAAAGCCTACTTAGTCTCTCGCGGCACCCGCTTCGCGGGGCGGGCGTGCGCCGGGCCAAGGGCGGGCCCGTCTGAGCCCGTCAGAGACAGGAAGAGGCTGGGCTGGGCCACCCCTCCGTGACCACAAGCATTAAGGTGGAGTTCAGTCAATGAAGTAAGGTACAGTATAGTTGTGGACTTGTGTATCTCGAAGGATTGTGTGTAATCAAGCAATAGCTTGTCGACAGAATGAGCAAACGCAAAGTCACGGGTCCACTGGTAGGAGGGGGGGTTGTGGGAACCCTGGACGCTTTCCTGACTAGAGCTGAGTCAGTCTTGACCCATCAGATTCAGCTCACAGAAAAAAGACTCTCACTAGATACTTTTGAGGGACAAAAACGGTCTTCAATGGGAGGCCTAGCTATGGCCAAATCCCCCAGGGGTGGGCAGCAATCTGTGGACTATTTATGTTCTGTGACCCCTGGCATGAGTAACACTGGGGAACCAGTTAATCTCCCAATCCTGTCATCAGCAATTACAGTTGAGCAGATGATTTCCACTAATTCTGCCCAGAATATTGAAGGGGACGATGAGTCTGTCTTTTCGCCCATACTGGTCGAAGAGCCATCAATTTCTTCCATGGAACAAAATGTAACCTTATCTGGCTCGTGTCGTGGTGAGGTTATTACTCGATCTAAAGGGGCCACCAGGCAAAGTCAGACAAGTATACCGAAGTTGTCGACGGTACGCAGCGGAGAGTCACCTGCGAAACGAATGAGGGGAGGAGTCACACAAAAACAAAAGCAAAAACAAAAACCCAGATCCAAGCACCAAGTATTGAGGTTTCCTGATAAGCCCGCCTCAGAATCTAATAAAGGATTGGTTATGGATCAATTTTTTAAAAGTGGCAATGACATTAGTGTGGGGCTTGGGGACGACCCCGATCAATGGAGAAGATTGGAGACTCTGATGACTGTTCTCTTGGGGCCCATTTTATGTAAACTAGGGACAATTGATGAAAAACTATTGTTACTTCTGAAATCTAGCAGCCCATTAGCTAACCAAGGGGCATGTAGCTGTGCACGTGTTGCCCAGGAAGAACCTGAAGCCCCTAAAGTCCAAGCCCCATTGCCTGTAAATGTAATTGAGGGGAGGAAAAATGGGGATAGTGAATATATAACAGGGGCAATTGTTGCAGCTAATAGCGTCACACACGTATATCCGGAAGTAACTAGACCTAATGCAAGCACTGGTGCTAGGGGGCCCAGGGAAGTGATGATAGGGAGCCCATGTAATCCCATATTACAGCAAGCAGACCCTGCAAGGATGGAAAGGGGAGATAATGGAAATCAATATCTAAAAGAACTGCCTTCTTCAAGTGCACAGAGCACTATAGGCCTACCAGTTTTAGACTTACCCCCAGCCTCATGCCCGTATACAGTCGTTTTAACTGGTGTCCCAGCACACACAAGCCAAAAGAGGAACCGGCGACCCAATTGATTAACAAGGTGGCGCATTGGATGGGTAGAAATGCAGGGTTTAATATCAGAGATCACAGACATATCCTGATGGCAAGAAGGGTGTCTTGGATCGGTAGAACCAGGAAAGCCTTTTCAGGGGACTGTGTAATCGTGACGCTTAGACACCCCGGCCTTGTGCGCAAGATTCTCTCGCAGAGTAATGGGCTTTTCCAAGCTGAGGTGGACTCAAGCATTAAATTGCTTCCGTTAGGTTTTTTTATAGACCCCTACTGAATTTAAACCAAAGTTGCGGACATGTGGGTTATCAGGAGAGGGCAATCGGGTGGGCCTCTACAGCACTGACAAATAACATCTTTGCCCCATTAAGAGATTTAAATGACATCGACTGACTAGGTATGTTGGGGAACGCTAACAGAGCCCGTGACACCCCTGTGATTATTAAAGATCCTGGGGGAGAAGAGATCAATCCGGGGATAGTTAAAGGCCAAATTACCATTGATTATCAGGTTGTAAACGCCGACGTGGACAATAGCTTAAATAAGAAAGTCTATAGGACCCACAGACCCCAGGCACTTGTTAGTGTAGAAAGGCCAAATGGTAGAGAAATAAAAATGGTCTCTTGGAATATAGCAGGCCTATCGACGAAATTTAAGAACGAACAATGGCTATTTTACATCCGGGAGTTTCAGATAATTTGTTTACAAGAAACATGGGAACCAGTAAACAATAATTTTTTTCTAGAAGGTTATAAAACCTTCTTTTGTCCAGCGCGCAAGGCTATGTCAGGGAGAGCCAGGGGAGGGTTGGTCATATTTGTAGAACTTGCACTACAAGGAAGATGGACAGATTTGGCTTGGGGCTCAGAAGTAGCGCAGGGGCTCACATTTTTTAATAAGGATTACAGGTTACTTTTTGTAAATTTTTATAATGCAACACCACATGGACAGGGTTCTGCTAGTCTGCAGGAATTGGACACTAGACTTACCCAGATATATGAGCGAGGGCTGGTGGCGCTTCAGCTGGTTATAGCAGGTGATTTTAACTGTCATCTGTGCCCAAACTTGAGAGTAGCTTGTGGGGATTGGGCGTCCTGTACGATTGAGGATGGCCCTCATATGGAACACACAAAGGAGGGAAGGGAACTCTGTGGCCTACTAAACACGTATGCGTTAATACATACCATTGACCTGATTGATGTTAGACAGGATAAAATGGTTCATCCTACATTTAAAGGTAGAGGATGTGCCTCATTTATTGATTTTATTTTTGTTTCTGTAGCACTTAGAAACTGTGTGTCTGGGTTTAGTATTGGTCATAGTGCCTTTAGCGATCACAATCCTCTTGTATTATCTCTTGTTGACGCACACTCCCACCAGGAACCCCTTGGAGTGGGAGGGGGGTGGTAAGGGCTATGGATCAAGGTAGGAGGCTGAGATGGACACAGGTCAATGGTGAGGCCTTTTATAGATCTCTTTTAAAAGAAGGCGAACAGGTCATCCTAAGGTGTTTAGACCTAGAAGTGGAAGGAGCAGAATTAGTTGAGGCTTTTAAGGGCGTTGCCCAAATAGTTGATAGTTTGCTCAGAGCCCCAGCTTATAGGGTCAAAACGGACAACCCGAGATGGTTTGACCCACAGTGCTCCCGTGCCCTTAGAGAGTTGAAAGATGCTCTAAAGATCTCCCCTAGAGACCGGGACCAGGTGACTCTTTGTCGGAAAAAATATAAGGCTGCTATTAAGGGACGTAAAGGTCGATTACAACAGCAAGCCTGGGAAGATTTGACAGAGGAGATGGCACTAAAGGATTCCACCGCCTTCTGGAGAGTCATAAACAGTCCCTGTTTTAAAGATGCTAACAAACCAGGGCTAGGCAATAATATTCTGCCGGAGCAATGGTATGAGCATTTTCAAGGGCTTTATAATCACCATCCCAGTACGGCTCAGTCGCAGGTCCATAGTGGGGAACAGAGGACAATTCCACTAAGATTCTCGTTGGATGAGGTTAAAACAGGAATTAAAGGACTAACAAGGAACAAGGCCCCGGGCCCAGATGGGATCCCACCTGACCTTTTTATAAGTAACGTGGATCTCTGGGCGCCTATTCTGACTAGGGTCATAAACGCAGCAGTGGATACAGTAATGCCAGCCTCCTGGTCCACAGCCACGATTGTTCCTATTTTTAAAAAGGTAACAAGGACAGCCCACAATGTTATCGCCCTATTTCCCTCATTGACGTGTCAGCGAAGGTACTGGGGCGAGTGGTTTTAAGCCGGCTAACCGACTGGGCTGAGGACCATCAAGTTATAACTGACGTCCAATTTGGTTTTAGGTCTGGGAAATCCACCACTGACCAATGCCTTAATTTATATCTTCTTTCTGCCAAATATACAGCAGTCAGTCCAGGGACGATGTACCTGGCATTTATGGACTTGACTGCGGCGTTTGACAGCGTCAATCGAGGGAAATTATGGGCGATTATGGGTGGGCTTGGTGTGGATCCGGGGCTTATTAACATCTTAAAATCTTTACATCTGAATACCACTGCTGCGGTCAGATATAGCCAGGAGGGCAAATTAACAAAATCCTTCAGGTGTCCTAGTGGGGTCAGACAGGGCTGCATATTAGCTCCTTTCTTGTTTACGTTATATATAAATGGCCTTGACCGAGCACTAAGCACCTTACAGGTAGACACTCCTAGGATAGGTACTCGAGGGATTCCTGTTCTGCTTTACGCAGACGATGCAGTACTCCTGGCCCGTACCCCTAAAAGCCTGCAGCTCCTAATAGATGGCTTTGTGTCGTTTATGGGGAATTTGGACTTGTCCCCTAACTTGGCAAAATCCTATGTTATGGAAGTGGGCAAATAACCAAGCAAATCCTACAATTATAAAATTGGACCTCACTGTTTGGGAAAGGTACAGTCTTTCTCGTATCTGGGGATTTTATTTGATGGCCGATTAAATTTCAAATATTTACTAGAAGAGAAATGCCGTTCGATGACCAGATGCACTGGGTCAATAATGAATTTTGCACAAAGGTTAGGACGGTGGTCCCCAGATCAGGTTTTAAGACTATATAGTTCTATGTGCTGTGCTAAAGTGCTGTATGGAAGTGAGGTGTGGGGTTTTATAGAGGCTAACCAATTACAGATTGAAGAGAATAAATATTTTCGGCGACTCTTAAAAGTCCCACAGAGTACGCCATCCCTCATTGTTCATGAAGAATTGGGTGTCCGCTATATTACGGATAGGATGGCAGTTAAACCCCTAGTTTGTTGGGTAAAGATCTGGGCAAATGAGGAGGCGGCCTTATGCCGGCAGGTTATAGAAGACTGTCTCTCCTTGGACCATGGACTTAAAATCCCTTGGCTAAAGTATGTGAAGGAGTCTTTTGAGAAAATAGGATGTGCAGAGCTTTTTACTAATCCCTCTAGAATGACTATGCAGGATAAGGCCCCTGGTCAAGGATCGGTTTTTAAGTGCGCTTCGACGCTCCGGGGAGACAGAGAATTAGCTAAGCTGTCGGTGAGAGAATATATAGCAACTAAGTCTACCGAGGGCATTGAACCGTACTTGTCTAAATAGTGCCCATGACAGATTTTTAATGACCCGATTTAGGCTAAATCTTTTGCATCACGTTTTAGCAGAACCGGCAGGGTTCACACTGTCTACAGAGATGAAGGGGCCCTGTGGCTGCGACCATAGGTCTCCACAGGACACCCTTCACTTTGTTTTACTATGCCCTTTTTATTCACATCCTAGAAGTCGTTTTTTGAAGGGCATTTTAAAGAGAGCTAGGTTTAAACAAGCACGGGTGGCGCTGTTATTTTTAAAATTGTCCCCTGACTCTTTTACACTTTTTTGTACCATCAATTTTTTAAGGGCTGCGGTTAGATTAAGGACCACAAAGGGTAGTTGAAGTCTATAGATTTCTTGCGTCCTTTTTTATGTTTTTTTATTTCTTAAAGATGGTTTGTTGAGATATGTATAGCTTCATCTAAGTACTGAAATTGTATGGCGTAGGACCTATATTGATGAATTGTTCTGTTCTAACTCTGCTGTAAAATTGTTACTTTTATGGTATCTTTTTGTATGCCGAATAAAGGTTTTATATATATATATATATATATATATATATATATATATATATATATATATATATATATATATATATGTCATCGACATAGGACAATGCCTCATTGTCATAAATTTGTAGTAACTCCGTTACCCTCGCTGAGAATAAACCTGGGCTGTTTTTGAACCCTTGTGGGAGTCGACAAAAGTGACGCTGGGTCCCCATTATGGAGAATGCTGTTAAGTACCTGCCTTCAGGTGCTATGTTTTGACAAAAGAAACCATTTGAGATGTCTGTTGTTTTATATTTTTTACGCACAATGTTATTCATTAATGCTGTGCTATGTGCATTTTGCACTGCAAAAGTTTTAGAACAAGTGTTTAGGTGTCTGTAGTCCAAAACTAGACGATATGTATTGTCTGGTTTGGAGACAGGAAACAAAGGATTGTTCATTGAGGAGGTGCATGTTTCAATCACCCCTTGGTATTCAAGTTGATCTAAGATCTCCCTGACCTGTTTTTTAGCTTCTTGCTTTATTGGGTACTGCCTTTGTGCAGTCGGTTCATGTTTCAGATGTATCTTATGGTGAGGTGAGTCCTCATCCCATCCTACATGATTTTTATATAATGCTGGGGCCTGGGCTACTGCCCATTTCCTGGCATATGTATATTTTAGATGTATAGGAATATGGTTGGAGAGGGCAGGCATAATTATGTCCTCGCTGTGTGGGCACTCCCTGACAAATTGTGGTGGCCAGTCCTTTTCTGCTAGAAGTATGTCATAGCCTCTTGATAGTCTTTCCCAAAAAAGTGCTTTCACCTGTGTAGGTTTGTCTCCCTCCATCCGGAGTGTTATTTCATATAACTTTTGTGGAGTTCTAACCCTGGTGTCTACAGTCTCTACTGTGATGTACTCATTCAAGTCCACTATCTCCAGAAGTTCCTTCACGGTCTGGCGAACTATTGTGACTTCTGCTGCACTGTCCAGCATGGTCTGAGCCCATTCTCCGTTCTTGAGTTGTGTTCTGAGTATTCTCGGCATGTCTGATCTTCAGACCTGCTACCTTCTTTTTGGAGAATTGAGGTTTTGTTTTATTTTTTGGAGCAGGTTTGTCGTCTTTCGATTTCACGCGTTCTTCTTTATGTTCTGATCGTCCTCTCATTTCCGAAGTCTGTGATGAGATCTGAAAGGGACGAGAGGAACGTGTATCAGTATCTTGATACCCATCAGGTTTTTTCAAATTATCCCTATTCCTGAGGTTATACCTCCTTTCAGAGGGCTCCTTTTGAGGAGACCTACCTCGGGATTGAGAACGTTTCTCGTTTGATTTTTGTTTAGTAGCCTCCCACTTCTTTTTAGAAGATGTAGGAGTTTGTTTAATTGAGTCCTTCTCAGGACTTTCAGATAGTTTTGGCTTCACTGGTTTTCCACCCAAACTATCTGCCTAATTCTGCATAAGATTGTTCTATAATTCTGGGTAGCTCAGTTTGATGTTCTGTAACATCGAATTCCCTCAATTTTTGGCGGATCGCCACTGCTGCTGCCTCCCCTTTAATATTAGATAATATTATTGTTGAGACCTGGTCGAAATTTTTCAGTAATTTCATACCTAAATTTAGAGCAGGCTCTGCCCCGTATTCATTTTGAATTTGTTTTAGGACATCAGGTATTACCGCAATTGATGGAATACCATGTGTTTTAGTATAGATGGCAGCAAAGACTGAGCCCCAAGTGGTGCAGTCTTCCAGTTGTGATGTGATCCCCATCGGTAAACTGATTGTTCGGATTCTGTGTTTCTCATTTAGTATTTGGAAATACTGCTTCGATTTGAGTAATTTTTTGAGCTATCCAAAATGGAATTTGCTCACGTTTTGTGGGCATTTTACCCATGACTGCGTATAGAGTCTGTGGTGTAATTTTTAGTGTATTCCCCTGTTGGGGAGTTTGATTTGGATATGTCAATGGTGGTCGGACTGTAAAAGTCCGCATGACATATTGGACCAATTGTCTGTAAATTTTTATTAACTCTGTGAGTTGAGTAAGTAACTCCTCATCTGACATCTCTTCAATGTCAGGATGAGGTGTGTAGCCGGCTAAAATCGGCCATGTTGCTCCTGGTCTACCTAGTGGACCGAGCCTGGTAATGTTTTTGTGATGTTTTAGGGCGCCTTTAAACCAGAGCTGATGCTCCTGGTATGTTAATGGAATTTCTATATCCTCGAAAGGACTGTATTCCTCTGGTGGTTCATCTTCTTTGTAGAAGTGAAACATGTGTGTTACTGAATTGGATTCAGGAAATATTATGTTTAAACAACGAAAGAGTGTGACTCTTCAAATCAGTTGAGCATCTATGTGAAAATCCCTTAGATTTTCACATAGATGCTCAACTGATTTGAAGAGTCACACTCTTTCGTTGTTTAAACATATCTGATTGGGGGATTGAGAGTGTTCCTCATCTTAATTAACTTCCCTCTCTCTCTCATTGGTAATTTGTTGTTCAGGAAATATTACCCATGAATAGAATACCTCTGTCTGAAAGGATTCATGTGCCTCTATCACGAAAACTGCTCTACCACCTCTTGGTGGTAGGCCATGTTTTATAAGTTTTAGAGTGATGGCTCTTCTTAAGTTTTGAGGGATGTCTATAACACCCTCCTCGGTTTCATTTAAACCGGTAAAGTTAAAAACTGCTGCTAGGGCTGGATCAGCCGCAGTTACACCGTCTCCGGCGTCTTCAGTCATTTTGTTTTTGAAAAATGTAGAACAAGTTAAGGAAACAAAGATAAGGTGCACAATATTTTGGAACACTGTATCCTTCAACGTTGAGCAAACCAAACAGCTAATATATAGGGTGCTTCCCTATGTAGCCTTGGTGGATACTTAACCCTGCCCACTCCAGACGTCTTTTGGAGTATATGGGTAGGGGTCTTGAGAGAAAAAGCACGGCTGAGTTACTCAGTATCTAACGTTGAATTACTGCCTAACCAAACCGTTGGGCGCCATGTAGTGTAGCTCCTATTTCCCTAATAGGCTCTGCGCATTGGAATAATATATCCTATAGGTTTGACATAGGACTAAGGTCGGTATGTCCCTATCGAGTATATTAAACTTAATTACTTGTGCCAGCTAGCTCAGAGGCCACTAGAAACTCCTTGACAAGAAGGGAGTAGTTTCTGGCTGCCGCAAAACATGACCACTGTGTTTCCCTTTAGAATCATTCATTCATTCAAGAATCAGAACGTGTCCCAGAGTCGTGGAAACACTAGATAACTATTTCACTCAGCTCAGTCGTGCATGCTTAGTTTTCCTCAGAGTTACACAGAAATAATAGACGGGCGTTTCAATAAAGGATTTATTGAACAGTCTTGTTTCTGGTGTAAGTATAATGTGCTGTTACGATCACAAGACAGTATGCGAGATAAATAATGTACAGGGTGAGCAGTAGAAATAAATAATGCTGCGATAGCATTATTTTAGTACATATGCTGTTACATAAATAAGAGACTAAAAATGCGAGTACTCATACGATGCGTTGCCAAGCTAATTCTACCCCAATGTACCTAACCTAGGTGTAGGAAGAGGGAAGAAGTAGGTGAAGTATTCCTTACTATGGTATACTAAGATTATGTTACGTCTAGTATGCCTAGTATGCCAAGAGTCCCTCTAGGTTCTAGTCAGCTCCATACCTGAAGAATGAGAGAGGTAGGAATCTCTTTGCCAGACTCGAACTCCAACACCCCGCAAGGGAAGTCAGATCACTGGAAGCTGGGCTCTCTGCGTGCAGGGAATGGCAGCGTCTTCTCAGTGCGTCAGGCCGGGAAACGGGCTCCTCTGGTTTTCAGGGGCTAGGGAAGGTATATTTATACCGGAGACCACCTAAGAATGTTAGTATTGACGTGAGTTGGACAGCGAAAGACGTCATGAATGAACCCCCTAAGGAATAATGGTTCATGCATAATATATGAGTCCTTGAAGAAATCAATAGTCCTGGACTAGGGAAACTCCCGCAGCCTAAGGGTCTGTTCTTCATGAACTCGTTGTGACGTTTGGGTGGACGGATGTCAGAGACCATGCCTGTATTTGGAGTGCACGGTTTAATGCCTAAATAAGGGCTGGGATTTTATGCCTATATAAGGGCAGGGCGAATTGTGCCTATATAATAACATGATACTGGAAAGCCCGTTTATGGATACCCTAAGAGGAATACAACACTACCACAGACCCCATGTCCTCTAGACTTCTACATCCGAGTCCCTGGAGACGCTGCAAGGGATGTGGAGGACATGGGCGGGGCACTGCGGGGGAGATAAAGTGGCAAGGGAAGGATGCAGTGACCAGTCACAGGTCCCACTTTGCCCTCTGCATTTAGCACACAACTAAACCACAAGAGTAACTGCTGCCAATGACACTGAAGCGCTTGCCGACTGCCACTACATTGGTGGCAAAGGAACACCTCGCACTGGCGCCCGTGCACTTTATCACGATATAACAGATACAATTCTCTCCTCCAACAGCCAGAGGTGCGGCAAAGAATAGTCCATCCTCACTATGAACCTCATAGGTAGGGAAAGGCACAGATTGTGCTTGTCAACACACACCCCCCCCTTTGCATTATTGTTTTGTGCCACTAACAGCATTAACAGTGACCCTCAGCAGCGGGATCAGCTCAAGAAGAGGCGGGCTGCAGCCGCTGCACAAATATGCAGCAGGGAATACCTGCATGGGGCGGCGGGGACAAGATAGGCTAGCCTTGCAAGGAGTCGTGGAGATGCAGGTAGGCAAAAGATGGCGCAGACGTTGGCTGTGCCTTTGGTCTCAGAAGAAGCGTGTGAGACCACAGCAGCCATTCTAAACGTGGCTGCATGTCTTCACAGGCATTGGCAATGTGTGCAAATAATTTTATTAAAAAAATATTGTATGGAGTTTTTGCACCACACTGAATGATTTTCTTGGGGAAAAAAGAAATTTGACAAATGTTGACATACATATAAGATACTTCAGAAGTATTCAGAAGATACTTTTGGTAGGAGTTGGTTGCCATGAAAAAGTAGAAGCATTCTATCCAAGATGGCGTCTGCGATCAGCAAATAGTCCCAGTGGGCTGCTGCTACTACTCAAAACAATGCATCTCCTGCTTTGGGAGGGAGGCACTCTGGAACTCTCTTCGAGGGGGAAGAATACACGGATATCAGGAGCGTGAGAGAAATACTGCTCTGGGAGATCCGAGATGTGACCGACAACGATCAAAGGATTAAGGGGCGACTGAAAAGAACAAGTTACTGGAGGGCCTGACCCAAAGTCCACTCTGTATTTTATTAAAAATCGTGACGATGTCGAGTCAGACTGAAAAAGAAAAAAAATCTGTAAATAAAACTTAAATAAAATAGCCTCACCGGGACTCAATGACACAAATACAGTACAAATGGGGTGAGCTGTAAACAAGACTTTCCACAGCTCACTGACCAAGTTATTCATACAGCATTTTGCAGAGCAACTGATGAAACCAGGCTGCGTCGGTCGGCCCATTTATCACTCCATGAAACATGTAGCAACAACAAGATCTCAGCTGAACTAACTGTACCTGGAGCCAGATGGAAACTTCCATCTTCTGCAGCCGGCGGATCCTGAAATTGTTTCTTTCGTTTCTTTTCCTCCTTCAACTCTTTTTCTTGCCATAAACGAGCGATGTCCTACTCAGATCAGAAGAAAGAAGTTAGCAATGAGGATATTACACATATTACTTTTCAATAGATTATTCTCCATGCAAAAACCATGAAACAATAACCTACAATCGAGCACATCTACTAGCTGCGGCAACTGTTCCATGTTCTGTGGTAGAAAAGTTCTGTATTCTCAACTGAAAGACAGGATTTAAAATACCAATAAACTTCCATCTTTTTACTCACTCAATGGCGAAGTTCACACACGCTAGTAAGAAAAGTACGCCCACCTTCTGCATGAGAGGGCTTCTCGGGTACTTGTCAGGGAGAGGGGTTTAAATCCATCTATTGAACAGATTTTAAAGGTAATGCCACCAACCTCAAAGGATCCCAAAGCCATGCGTGAAGAGAGGTTGCAGAGGACACAAAGCTAGACACTAGCCTGGCTTGAACATTTGCAACCAAACGCCACGTGCTCTCTCACAATGGTTCACCGGATTCTTTTTGAATAATCAGATCTATGGGGAGACCCGAAGGAGATATTAAAAACATCTGTGATAAAGAAGTTACGATGGAGCCACATCACAAAGAGTATAGCAGCGACCAGAGTCTGCCGGGTGAATGAGTGTTTGTACCACGGAATGAAGCTGATGGTTCCACGTGGGAGATCTGAGTAAAGCTTGCTGTCCAGGTGGAGGTAGCTCTTAATTCTGTATGCCAGTGGTGGTAAATTAGCGACTTCCATGACTAACACTGAGGTGCCACGGGCATTAACTCCACTTAAGTCTCTAATGCTGCCAGTAAAAATTTAGAACAAAATAAACAAAGGCAAAAAAACTCTTTGAAACTGGTTAGTTGCAACCAATCTAGAGGGAGTATCAATGGACTGAAATACTACATAATACATGCCAGGTTCTAAATGTTCACTTTTCACCTGACGAAATGAGAATGAATTGTTAATGATCACTTCAAAACATTTTTCAAATAATACAACTAAACTTTTGCTCCAGTCCGAGCTTTTCACTCTGAAGTGTTTTCCTGCCCTTGTGTGTCCTTTCCACACATCTATTTTGTGGTATACTTCAACAAAATTTACATTCAATTTTCCGATCCCTACTTGGAGTGCGTATAATAATCGTACGCACTATATATTTTTAGGTCGAGCATTCGAGACCTCTTGTATATACTTTAGTATATACTTATATGTGTATGTACTTTGTGCGCTCTGGAGATCATCCCTAGGAATTGTCTGCTTCCGCTTGGGGACTTTGTTTTCTGTTAAACTGCCTCTATTTAACTGTCTTGATAGAAAACGACCACCAGAGGTCAGTAAAATACCAGAATTGCTTTCTGCTGAGGGACTTTTAAAAAAAAAAAAAAATTCTGGCAACTGCCTTGATTTAACCCCTTCGCTGCTAGGCCTTTTCCCCCCTGTGCTAAGCCTTTTTTTGGCTATTTGGGGTAGTTCGCGCTTAGGCCCCTGTAACTTTCTGACCACATAAGGTATCCACGCCAAATTTGCACCCTGTTTTTCCAACATCATGGGGATTCTAAAGGTACCCGGGGTTTGTGGATTCCCCTGGAGGGGACCCAGAAATTAGCCAAAATACAGCTACATTTTGTTTTTTTGGTGAAAAATGGGAAAAAAGGGCTACAGATGAAAGCGTCTGCTTTTTTCCCTGCTAATGGTATCAAAAAAGGGGTTGTGGTGCTGAAATCACCATCGTCCCAGCTTTCAGGGACAAGCAGACTTTTGTCAGAAAACCAAACTTTTTTACACAGTTTTGGCATTTTTCTGGGACATAGCCTATTTTTGCTATTTTTTGTGCTTTCAACCTCCTTCCAGCTAATGGTAGAAATGGGTATGAAAGCAATATTGGATCCTGGAAAGCTATACATTTTAGAAAGGTAGACAAAATTCTGAATTCGGCAAGGGGTCATTTGTGTAGATCCTTCAAGGTTTCTTTATAGAAACTAACCGTTGAATATAGGAAAAATTGAAACTTAGTTGAAGAAAAAAAAAAAAACAGCCATGTGTGTCAACGTTTTCACCTGTAACTTCTTCTAATTATGACAGCTGTTTGAAAGCAATATACCGTTACATCCGCTGGACCTTTCTGGTTGTGGGGATATATAGGACTTGTAGGTTCACCAAGAACCCAACGAACCCAGAGCCAATAACTGAGCAGCGTCTTGCAATGGTTTTTTATTATGTACCGGGTATATAGCAATTAATTTGGAAAAATATACATATGGAGAAAAAATTAAAAAAAATAAAAATAAAAAAATAAAAATCGGTATGAGAGACACCTATGTATGTCTGAAATTGGAACAAAACAGAGTTTAGAAACAGTAGATATTTGCACATTTCCGAAATTGTGAGTACCCATACTAGCATGAGAATTATGGGTCATTTTTCAAAATGACTTTTTTTTTACACATGGTCTTTCATTTGGAAGGCAGAAATGCATCGAAAGTCAATAGGTAATAACAGTTGCTCTACAATTCTGTGTTCCCCAAAGTCTTCCGAGAAAAATGGTACATCACTTGTGTAGGTAGGCCTAGTGCCCGCGACAGGAAACAGCCCAAAACGCAACGTGGACACACCACATTTTCACAGTGAAAACTGACCTTTTTTTTGCAAAGTGCCTAGCTGTAGATTTTGAACCCTAACTCTGCCAGCACCTAGGGAAACCTAGCAAACCTATACATGTTTGAAAACTAGACACCCAGGGGAATCCAGGATGGGGTGACTTGTCCGGCTCTCAGCAGGTTCTGTTTCCCAGAATCCCTTGCAAACCTCAAAATGTGTCAAAAAACACATTTTCCTCACATTTCTGTGGTGGAAAGTTCTGGAATCTGTTTGGATCCACAAAATTCCACCCACCCCGCATTCCCCAAAGCCTTCAGAGAAAAATGGTACCTCACTTGTGTGGGTGGGTCAAGTACCCGCGACAGGCAAGGGCCCAAACCCAATTGAGGCGACATCAAAATTACCTATCACAAAACAATCTGGTTTTGCAAGGGGGGGTCCCATGAGTTTTTGGCCCCGGGGTCAGCGGCCATCTAGGGAAACCTACCAAACCCACACATTTCTGAAAACTAGACACCTGGGGGAGTCCAGCAAGGTACGGCTTGCGTGGGTCCCCCAACATTTCCCTACCCAGAATCCCCTGCAGACCTCAAATTTAGCTGAAAAACAAAATCACTTTTTTCTCACATTTCTGTGTGGGAAAGTTCAGGAATCTGCGTGGATCCACAAATTTCCTACCACCCAGCGTTCCCCCAAGTCTTCCGATAAAAATGGTACCTCACTCACGTGGTTGGGTCAAGTACCCGCGACAGGCAAGGGCCCAAAACCTATTGAGGCGACATCAAAATTACCCATCACAAAACAACCTGGGTTTGCAAGGGGGTCCCATGAGTTTTTGACCCCGGGCTCGGCGGCCATCTAGGGAAACCTACCAAACCCACACATTGCTGAAAGCTAGACACCCGGGGGAGTCCAGCGAGGTATGGCTTGCGTGGGTCCCCCAACATTTCCCTACCCAGAATCTCCAGCAAACCTCAAATTTTGTTGAAAAAAAAACAATTTTTTCTCACATTTCTGTGTGAGGAAGTTGTAGGATCACCAGGCTGACACAAATTTCCTACTACCCAGCGTTCCTCCAGGTCTCCCGATAAAAATGGTACCTCACATGTGTGGGTAGGCATAGTGGCTGCAACAGGAAATGGCCCAAATCGTACTGTGGAGACTTCAAAATTACCTATAACAAAACTACCTGGTTTGGGGGGGGGGTGGCACCTGGTTTTTTTGCCCCGGGCTCGCCGCCATCTAGGGAAACCTACCAAACACACACATTTCTGAAAACTAGACATCCGGGGGAGTCCAACGAGGTATGGCTTGCGTGGATCCCCCAACGTTTCCCTACACAGAATCCCCTGCAAACCTCAAATTTAGCTGGGGGAAAAAAAAAACACATTTGACATTTTTGTGTGGAATCACCGTGCCGGCACAAATGTCCTACCACACAGCATTCTCCTTAGTGTCCAGAGTAAAATGATACCTCACTTGTGTGGGTGTCCAATGCAGAATTGGCTAAAAACGCATTTTTCAAAAAATGTAGCGCTTAGAGTTGTCGGTGCTATACCCTAAATCCCTATTTTTTGGGCTCTTCCCAGTTACAGGCCCTTGCCCCACCCACACAAGTGAAGTATCATTTTACTCGGGAGACTAAGAGGAACGCTGTGGGGTAGAATAATTGTGCCGGCACGGTGATTCCACCCAAAAATGTGGAAAATGTGTTTTTTTTCAGCTAAATTTGAGGTTTGCAGGGCATTCTGGGTAGGGAAACATTGGGGGATCCACGCAAGCCATACGTCGCTGGACTCCCCCGGGTGTCTAGTTTTCAGAAATGTGTGTGTTTGGTAGTTTCCCAAGATGGCCGCCGAGCCCGGGGCCAAAAACCCAGGTGACCTCCCTTGCAAAACCAGGTTGTTTTGTGATAGGTCATTTTGAGGTCTCCTCAGTACGTTTTGGGCCCTTGCCTGTCGTGGCTACTTGACCCACCCACGCGAGTAAGGTATCATTTTTATCGGGAGACCTGGGGGAACGCTGGGTTGTAGGAAATTAGTGGATCCACGTAGATTCCAGAACTTTCCCAGACAGAAATTTGAGAAAAAAGTGAATTCTTCAGCTAAATTTGAGGTTTGCAGGGGATTCTGGGTAGGAAAACGTTGGGGGACCCACGCAAGCCATACCTCGCTGGACTCCCCCGGGTGTCTAGTTTTCAAAAATGTGTGGCCCTAATTTTTTATTAAAAACAGAGCTTTGGACTATACCATTTCCAGCTGAAAGGCAATATTTCTCTCCATGTGTTCCCATACCTGGCGTGTCACGCAGTTTGGTGCTTACTTTCCCTCCACAGTAGATGTTTCAGCACCCAGGCTAATGTGCTGCAAAGCTAAATACATATAAGGTCCCAAAGGCGAGACCGATTGCATTGCAAATGCTTGTTTTTTTTACAGTGTATTTAAAATATAGACCATGTTTTCACCCAACTATTTTAGGAATACCAATAGAAGCCTCTTTCCTGAAGCTGTCTTTAGACTATTTATGAATGTAGTCTTGAAAAAGATTTAAGATCTAAAGTCTACAATTTTGGCTACATTAAATTTTCCATCTTGTTGGGTGTCTTGTGTAGCACACAAACCAGGGTATAGTATGTTTGATGGACATGGGCGAAAGTCTGCTGCCTCTGGCCACGGTCTGTGAAGGAGAGAGGTGAAGGTGTGGAATCTGCATTCGGCCTCCTTTGCTTGACCCAAAGTGCTGACCGTGTGCATCTGCATTTAGTGGCCTCAGTTGACAACCACCAACGCAACCTGTGATCACAATTCACGGTCATACGTTTTGTTTGCAATATTTTATATAAAAGAAACCCAGCTCAGAGGAGCTGCAGAGCCCTTCCATTTATTTGCAGGGGTTGCAGCTTGGATGTGACTGTTTTACACAGAACAGGGGTGTACAGAGACTGAACCTCAATGTTAAAGGGAGGGGATGTGCATTTCTCTCAGTAGTGTTCAACACAGTGTGAAACTGGTTGCTATAAAATGTACTTCAGACATGCTAACACTGCATTACATATGAATACGTATTTGTAGTTGAAGCAGCTAGAGATAAACTGAATTGCACAATCACACAATGCTTTGGGCAGGTGCCAAAGCAAAAATTAGAACCAAGGTTTCTTGGTTCAAGGACCAGAATCCTAGACCCCGGTGGACAACTCGCTCCAGAGACTTCCACCAAATGGGAGGCATAGAGGAACATCATGGACATGAGGATGGGAGTGATACGGCATCAACAATATTCTGGACAAGGCACCTGGTGCCGAAAGGGGTTCGGGCAACCGGGCGCCTAAAGGGGTTCGGGCAACCGGGCGCCTAAAGGGGTTCGGGCAACCGGGCGCCTAAAGGGGTTCGGGCAACCGGGCGCCTAAAGGGGTTCGGGCAACCGGGC
Source organism: Calotriton arnoldi (assembly GCA_963921515.1). NCBI lineage: Eukaryota > Metazoa > Chordata > Amphibia > Caudata > Salamandridae > Calotriton > Calotriton arnoldi. The sequence continues at coordinate 857,188 of CAWUFW010002728.1, forward strand.
GCCTAAAGGGGTTCGGGCAACCGGGCGCCTAAAGGGGTTCGGGCAACCGGGCGCCTAAAGGGGTTCGGGCAACCGGGCGCCTAAAGGGGTTCGGGCAACCGGGCGCCTAAAGGGGTTCGGGCAACCGGGCGCCTAAAAGGGTTCGAGCAACCGGGCGCCTAAAAGGGTTCGGGCAACCGGGCGCCTAAAAGGTTCGGGCAACCGGGCGCCTAAAAGGGTTCGGGCAACCGGGCGCCTAAAGGGTTCGGGCAACCGGGCGCCTAAAGGGTTCGGGCAACCGGGCGCCTAAAAGGGTTCGGGCAACCGGGCGCCTAAAAGGGTTCGGGCAACCGGGCGCCTAAAAGGGTTCGGGCAACCGGGCGCCTAAAGGGGATCGGGCAACCGGGCGCCTAAAGGGGTTCGGGCAACCGGGCGCCTAAAAGGGTTCGGGCAACCGGGCGCCTAAAGGGGTTCGGGCAACCGGGCGCCTAAAAGGGTTCGGGCAACCGGGCGCCTAAAAGGGTTCGGGCAACCGGGCGCCTAAAGGGGTTCGGGCAACCGGGCGCCTAAAGGGGTTCGGGCAACCGGGCGCCTAAAGGGGTTCGGGCAACCGGGCGCCTAAAGGGGTTCGGGCAACCGGGTGCCTAAAGGGGTTCGGGCAACCGGGTGCCTAAAGGGGTTCGGGCAACCGGGTGCGAATGTGGGTAAGTTAGGTGCCAATGGGGGGGGGGAGAACTCCAGATGCTAAGCGGGAAAGGTCATCGCGGTGTCGAGTGCAGTGCTGCATAGGGGTTCAATTATGCTGAAGGGCCTCAGGGGAAGAGCAGCCAGTAGAGGGGGGCCCCAATGGAGCATAGCCAGTAGAGGGGGGCCCCAATGGAGCGCAGCCAGTAGAGGGGGGCCCCAATGGAGCGCAGCCAGTAGAGGGGGGGGCCCAATAGAGCGCAGCCAGTAGAGGGGGGGGCCCAATAGAGCGCAGCCAGTAGAGGGGGGGGCCCAATAGAGCGCAGCCAGTAGAGGGGGGGGCCCAATAGAGCGCAGCCAGTAGAGGGGGGGCCCAATAGAGCGCAACCGGTAGAGGAGGGCCAAATGGAATACAGACAATAGAGGGCGTCTCAGGAGAGCACAGCCAATAGAGGGCGTCTCAGGAGAGCGCAGCCAGTGGGGGGAGGGGGGGGCAAGAGTGCAGCCAGTAGAGGAGGGCTCTAACAGGGAGCAGCCAGTAGAGGGGTGGGGGGGGGGGAGGGCCAAGAGCGCAGCCAGTAGGGGGGGGGCAAAAGCACAGCCAGTAGGGGGTGGCCAAGAGTGCAGCCAGTGGGGGGGGAGCCAAGAGCGCAGCCAGTAGGGGGGGAGGCAAAGAGTGCAATCAGTGGGGGGAGAAAATTGAGGAGAGTGCAGGCAATAGAGGGGGGTGGAGTCAGGACAGTGAAGCCAGTAGAGAGGGCTCCAGGGGAGCGCAGCCTGTAGATGAGGCCTCAGGAAAGCGCAGTCAGTCGTAGGAGCCCCATGGAAGCACAGCCAGTAAAGAGGGCCCGGGGAAGCACAGCCAGTTAAGGCGGGCCCCCAGGGAAGCACAGCCAGTTAAGGGGGGCCCCCCAGGGAAGCACAGCCAGTTAAGGGAGGCCCCCCAGGGAAGCACAGCCAGTCAAGGGAGGCCCCCCAGGGAAGCACAGCCAGTTAAGGGAGGCCCCCCAGGGAAGCACAGCCAGTTAAGGGAGGCCCCCCAGGGAAGCACAGCCAGTTAAGGGAGGCCCCCCAGGGAAGCACAGCCAGTTAAGGGGGGCCTCCAGGGAAGCACAGCCAGTTAAGGGGGCCCCCAGGGAAGCACAGCCAGTTAAGGGGGCCCCCCAGGGAAGCACAGCCAGTTAAGGCGGACCCCCAGGGAAGCACAGCCAGTTAAGGCGGACCCAGGGAAGCACAGCCAGTTAAGGCGGACCCAGGGAAGCACAGCCAACCGGTGTGCAACTAGAAGGTGGGCCATCAGAAGATGAACCCATGAAATGTGACTTCAGGGAGTCCAGTCCGGATGCTGACATTCAGTGGGTGCATCCATGCTGCAAGGCATCAGTGCACCAAGGGCAACAGAACTTCAAAGTGCTGTCATGAGGCAGGAATCAGAACCATTGTTGCACCCGAACACCCTGCCACTATTGGTGCGCTAAGTATGGCAGGGCATCAGTGTGTGGTAAAGCAGGTGGGCATCAGTGGGTGGTAAAGCAGGTGGGCATCAGTGGGTGGTAAAGCAGGGGGGCATCAGTGGGTGGTAAAGCAGGGGGGCATCAGTGGGTGGTAAAGCAGGGGGGCATCAGTGGGTGGTAAAGCAGGGGGGCATCAGTGGGTGGTAAAGCAGGGGGCATCAGGGTGGGCATCAGTGTGCTGCAAAGCAGAAGGGAACTGGTGTGCCAAGCGCATCGGAGCGCAGGTACTGCAATATGGTGAAGGGCTTTGCTGGTTTCCGGGGACCTCTCTGGTGAAACGGAAAGGGCACTCAGTGCCTGACCTGGAAGAGCATCCTGAGTCCTGCAGCTGTATGTTCACATCTTCTGTGGAGCTGTGAAGCACGTCACCCGCTTACATCAGCATCTCTCACCGAATCTGCAACAGCATTAGGCTGCATATTTTTGTTGTTGCGCAGAGTGATACACGCTATTTGCCAGAACAAGCTCAGATTTTTTTACTATGACTCATGAAGGTTTTCCTTCCTCACAAAAGGCTGCAGACATTCTACTGCTGTTCATCTGACCTCAGCAGTTCTTATGTCAACACGGGGTGGAAACCGGCAGCTGAGAGGAGGAAAGGAAAGCACAGGAAAGGGATGAGGTCAGCAGAGGGATGGGAGCAGCTCTGGACAGGCTGATAACTGGCCCTGGAGGAAAGGAGGAGACCTCTGCTAATGAAGAGAGCCGGGAGCAGCTGAGACAGCAGAGCCATGGGGGAGGCTTGGACCCAGTCTGTGAACCAACAAGCACTGGCAATGCCAATAGCCAGTTCAGAAAAACGGAAGTGTCTCTTCAGACAGGGATAGGTTTATGTACTACATTAGACATACATGCCCTACGTCACTCGTGCATCAGTTCCTCTCTAGTATTTCGAATTCTTATGATATATACTGATTATTAAATTATTATTATTATTATGGCCTCCCATTTACTCCAGTTTAGATCCTTGAGCCTCACCCTGCTGCAAGTGTTTGAACAGCCAACATTTTATAATTACATCTCGGGTAAATTCCTAATCTACGTATATTCTTGAATCCCGTGCATCTTGGCCCACCTCATCTTTTTCCTCTTGTCTCCGTCTTCGATCTGCTTCGATCGCCAGCTTCTCCTGGAATTCCTGAGCAATTTCACAGTCCTGGCGCTCACTGTGGACAGAAAAGGACTGGCCATTAAAGCAATATTTTGTGATCAGGCTCAACAATGCCCAATTACAGAAGCAGACAAGACCAACAACACAACAACGCACACAAAGCAGTTCCAACTACGTTGTTTCTACAGCCCATAAAGTGGCAAGCTCTGGGTACCACCTGATGCACAAGGCGTTGACTGGGCACTATATCAACAGAAGTTGCGTATGGCTGAATACGCCAAGACCATATGCATGCAGAAAGAGAGTCTATTAGCAGTCAGGGCGAAGGGGGAGAGAGAGGAGGTGGCAGAAGGAGAGGCATGCTACACATAGGTACCACCTAATGGGCACCATTGTAGACGTCACGTGGGATAAGATATCCAGCTGTCTCATCGCCTAGAGACCCTCATGGGTGATTTGCTGTGCTTTATAAATCCTGATTGATTGATTATGCGGCAATAGCAACGGTGGCCAGAAGTTGTCCAAGATATTTTTTTGATGAGTGCCCCGACTACCTTTACTATCTGGAGCTTGTATTTCACACTAGAAAGGTGATAGGACATGGGTGGATGGGAAACGAATGAGGATTAGGAGGGCACAAAAATAAAAAAGAAATAAAAATCAGGAAGGACAGCAGCAGGTGAATGGAGCAACAAGCGCGGCAACACAGATGATAGAGCAACATTGTGCGATCCCCTTCAGATTGAACACAAAACAAACCCAATGTGAATATTATGTTATTGGGAAAAGAAGAAAAGCAATTTCAGAAGCCACATATTTTGGGTTAATGAAGAGAATTATTTTGACATTGACAATTTGTTCTGTTCAGTAAAAGCCACTGTGACTAGAGATAGAACAAGTGTAATGGTTATACAAAAAGAAGGGATTATAAAAAGGACATGGTAAGGACCAGGATTGGAGTTCTTCACGTATGGTAAAGAAACCAGATGCACATTAAGGGTTAGTGGGGGTAAAATACATATTCCTCATAAATTGTGTACATGTTTCGCTACTGTAGTTCTTCTAAACTTAATTGAACATTTCTTTAAAATGCGATTCTGAACAACACATATCCATGGAGGTCCATACGCACAGCACTGAGCCTGGTGCATCTCTAACAAGAAGGAGCGGCTACGGCCCACGCAGGAGGCAGTACAATATAGCAGCCATCATGGAATAATGGGGCATTCACCGCTTAATAAAAAGTCCCAGGCGAGAGAAGGTTGACCCGGAAGGGCCTGCATGAGAACACCCTGGGAAAATGAAGTTGAAGACTTTAACAATAACTAAAGGACACACATGCTGGAGTCCCAGTCTCACTGGGGTCAGACCTTCATAGGCAAACATGGGGAGCTGCCAGACTGAGTACAATTTGTGTTTTTTTTTTAACTCACTGGACTGGAGGTCGGTTTACGTTGGAGTATAGTGAAGAGGGATAGAAATATATATTATTTTGTTTTATTAAAGAGTTAATGACACTAGGAAATTCAGGTTGAGAAACTGGTCCTAATATCTTGCCTCCCCCTGCCCCACACACTGCTCTCACTTGCCTGAACAGGAGTGGTAATCTGGAGCATTAAAAAGGTGCTTTCATGAGTGATTTACAGGAGATTAAACAGGATTTTGACGGCGTCAATAGCAGTGGATAATACGGTTATGTTTGGGATACCCTGGGGTCCAATAGTGCAACTTCTTACTGTAACTTCAACCCCAGTAAAGACTAAAGGTCAGGAGATTTAATGAAACTGGTGACAAACATTTCCACCTCAATTCACATCAGAAATGAATCCAAAGTGCAAAGACACCCGGCGTAGCACCACATTCAAGAACAGCAAAGAAGAGGCAACATTTACAAGACACTCTAATATTCAAGGTACCATCTTGCAAGTAAAAAGTAGTCATGCATTCTGCAACAAGACGTAGTATGAGTAAACGCAGTTCAGTCCTACGGTGAGTAAGAGAAGGACAGCCATCGAAGGCCGTCTTCAATACTGTATTGCAACAATCTGCATTTATGAACCTCCACAAGCCCCTTCACCCTTATCTCATCGCAAACACTTACAGGTCCTTGTGAAGTTTCTTCAACCGCTCTTGTGCACGCAGGTCTTCTTCCTCTTGTAGCTGCTTGGCCACAACCAAGTCATGCTGCACCAGACGTGTTCGCTGAATATTGGTCGCCAAGTGATGCTCAACTAGAAAGAAATGAAAACGGACTACATTTCAAAGCGAAGAAAACCAAGTCAACGACAAGAAGCATCTTCCTCGATTGAAGGGATCAATCGATTCTTCGCCTCTGCAAACGTTCTGCCGCTGGGACAACCAGAGCTTCACCTTGAAAAAACAAAATCACAAGTGACTGAGTGGAGGGACACCCATACTCCTAAACCTATGGCCCAATATCCATTGGAGAGTAACATGGCTTTTACCAAACGTTTGAAAGCCAAAGCTGGTCCATCATCAGCGTGAGCAGTTCCTGCATCCCAGGGACAGCCTGGACCATGAAGTAGGAAGCATTGATGTTGGTTGGACAAAGATTTAACAGGAGAGCAGGGTGGCCTCTACAATTTAGGATTCAACTAACATGGAACGTGCAGAAGATTAGACACATCAACACAAAAGGGAATTGTGCCAAAGTATGCGAAGTGTTGTGCAGCATAAAAAAAAGGCATAATAAAACCACATACTTACAAAATACGAGCCTTTAAGCAGGTTTTCCACCTGCTCACTGCAGGCAAAGAAAGACAAGTTTCAACACCTTGTTCCTATCCTCATGGAGAAATAAGGAATGTCAAGTACATTGCTGATCGCCATGCGAAGTGACCAGGAGCTACAAGTAGGGGAGTCAGAAGTTCACAAAGGTCAGTGTCGTCTTCTACTTAACTCGATCTCCCTGCAGAACTAGGCACCATCCACCATGGATAACTGGCAGCGGTATGATGGGCAGCAACTTAGGTTCCTTAATTGTTACACGCTTGAGGTGGGAAAACAAATCATCCAGCTTGGGCAACGGGAGGCATACTCACTCTGTTTTGCAGTCTTCACTTCTCCACAGAAAAAAGATTGCAAAATAAGTCTGCCTGTGCACTATGAAATAAACGTTTCAGCCTCTCCAGTCGCCTTTGACCTCCGGTGGACACCAGGATCATGGTAAGACTTCTGGGCCTGGCTCGAAAGGACTCTTCGAGGGGCCACTTGCCAAGTATGAGGCCCAGATAAAGCCAGCCAGACCAACATAGTCATATGGGGAGAGACCACAAAACAAACCTTTACCTTTAAACTAACAAATGAGGCATCTGGCGCACTGGACCTTCTGCCTCTGGATAATCTTCCCCAGTTTTAATTCGGGCAGAATTAGAATCTGAAAAAACTGCAGTGAGCGATCACCAACCTTGCGACAACTTACTAATTTGCTTTGCAGCCTTCGCCAGTGGGAGCACAGCCCTGTTCACATAAAAACTGGCCAAGGGAACAACTGTTTACGAACAGTAAAGCTGAGCAAAACAAACAGAAGTAGAAGCAAACCTCAAAAGGGCAAGTTTTATAGCATGAAAACCAGTAATCAGTTGACTCCAGGCTCAAGGAACCAGAATGAATATAACATGGCCTTTGGTGGAAGTCATACCAGGTGCCTGTATTAATGTGAAGAATGCTCTTAAAAACATGAGACTTCAGAGTGGGCACCAGGAGGAAGGGGTGAAATGGCATTGGACGACGCGGTGTCCATTTATTTTCAGTCTCTGGTCTTCAGTGCTGCAAGACTTCAAATGACTGACACAAACTGAACTGTCTGGCAGTCAGTGAAGGCTCCATTGCTCTGCAGAAGTTATGGGCCCAGAGACCTCCTTTCTGCAGTTTCCACAAAACCTTTAGACGGACAGGCCTAGTTGAAAGCCCATACCCATAGGAACAAATAAACTGTCCGGGGTTAAGGTTCTGGCAGCACACATCAATATGAGAGGTATGCAAAGATAACTATCCAATCAGATCAAAAGTTTTAAAAGCAACAAACCTGCTGCTTGTGACATGCAATACACTTTCCTTTAAACTCAAACATTTTAACAGGCATTTTTCTTGATCACGAAAGTCTGTAAAGGTTGTAAAATGACAGACAGCTCTGTAGATGGCTGGCCTTGTATAGGAGGGCACCAGGGTTGTGGCACTGGGTCAGTTGTTAACATCAACTCCCACAGAGGGGATTGGCAAGTAACCACAGACTGCCGTTCCATCTCTAAAACAGGACCTCATGGATAGGTCCAGTCATTTCTGGAGTCCAGTACGAGGCCGCATGCGGCCGACAGTCAAACACTGTAGGGTATTAACAGGAAACTGTAGTTTAGATTATAAAAAAGCATAGGATTTTCCAAGATCCTCAAATATACAATTATCTGGAAGGCCTATTGCTGGAGAGGACTACTGATTAATTTTTTTCCTTTGTGCTACTCCTGACCCCGGTCACAAAGCAATATTTTAGAGACTAGCCGATGTTCATAGAGAGAATGCCATCACATGGCCCGTGCCACTTTCTCCAAAGCTCCACCCACCTGGGATGAGAAGGGGACTCCCCACTGAATGGTCATCACATCATAAGTAACCTGCAGATGTGCACCACTCTGGCCAACACACGTCTCCACTGGCCAACACACGTCTCCACTGGCCAACACACGTCTCCACTGGCCAACACCGGCTAAACAAAAGCAGCACATATCAATCCTCCCAATCAGCAAATAGTTAATATAACATATAGTTAACAGCCATTCTGCAAACAGCTAGAATTTTTTTTAATGCATCTTTCTTGAACAGATAGTTTTCCTCCCTTCGCACTTCAAACATCCCTTTCCGTTTTGCATGTGCTTCTAAATAATTGTTACAGTTTTTAGACCTTGTACTTTTAAATACAGAATTATTCTTGAATGTACAGCTCCTAAATGCGTCCTGGTGGTGGTAAGGCAGTAGTGAAGAATGTGAAATACATAAAGACTTTCTTGGCTATATGTCTGGGTTCCCAAAGAAAGATCTGACATAATCTGGGGCACTTGAGGTATGTGGCAGCGCACGACTAAATTAAACAATAGAGGACTAAATTATGCGGCATGGAAAAAATCAGTTAGGGTGAAGTCATACACCCTGCTCTGTAGAAGTGTAATTTCACTGTTCCATCAGTTGAACACACATCAATACTATCCGGGATGAGCTTCGGCCCATTACTACAAGTTTAAGAACTGTAACAGCAATCTGTTACTAGATGGGGCCAATTCAACTTTGCGAAGTGTGTGCGCCACCCCGTTTGAGGTCTTTTTACTTTTTGATCCATTTCAGCTAAAACCTAAATGTTCTTACTTTCAATCTGCAAAATTATGGAGCAAACGGTGGCAAGTGTAGTAAATCCTTAATTAGAAGGAAGGCTCTGTTGCCACAGAACTGCGGCATTCCATTTTCCCCGGGCATGGATGCGGTGATGTGCGGCATGATGCAGTTTTGCTGGGCACATCTAGCACTGTCCACCCTCTGAAGAAGGTGCTTCTGCTCCAGCTGCTGGGCATAGTGTCAGATTTAAAGATTAAGTAAGGGAATGTCAATTTTTTTTAACCATTTTTGAAGGGTTACGAAGGCTACACTTTAAAATCCTGTATTTAGTTACTAAAAACAAACTAACACAAAATGAGTGAAACAAAGATGAAGGACATTTGCATGAGTGCGCATTTACATACGCGCCACGTTTAGCTCTTTGCATGTCGTCACTGCTTAAACTGCGGAGCAGCCACATAATTTGCAAGGTGTGCAGACAGATTTCCACGCCAGTGTTTGCCCAAAACAAAGAGGTGCCTGACCACACTCAAAATAAGCCAGTCACGTGACAAAGGTACTCACTTTCCTGCTCCTGCAGATTGTGCGCCAAGCTGTGGTCCTCCAAGACAGCGAAGTCCCGGCAAACTGCAGAGGAGACAAGAGGCAGGTTGTGAGAACAGGTCATCTTTGGTACCGCAGAGCATCAGTGACACAAACCTCACCTGCTCACACAAATGAGGTTATGTGCCTACTCTTACTTTAAAGGGCAAGTAGCTGGAGCATAACAAAGGCTCCCCGTCTTCCGTTTTTACTGATTTTTACACATACATACAGACATAAAACCATGCAAGAGTCATTCATCTTTGATAGTGCAGAGCATCAGTGACACAAACCTCTCCTGCTCACACAAATGAGGTTATGTGCCTACTCTTACTTTAAAGGGCAAGTAGCTGGAGCATAACAAAGGCTCCCCGTCTTCCGTTTTTACTGATTTTTACACATACATACAGACATAAAACCATGCAAGAGTCATTCATCTTTGATAGTGCAGAGCATCAGTGACACAAACCTCTCCTGCTCACACAAATGAGGTTATGTGCCTACTCTTACTTTAAAGGGCAAGTAGCTGGAGCATAACAAAGGCTCCCCATTTTCCGTTTTTACTGATTTTAACATATAAATACAGACATAAAACCATGTATTTTCTTTTCTGTATTTATTTTTAAATGTGGATAACAATGGAAATTGGGTGCTTTTTGAGTGATTCTAAATTCTCTAGGCCATGACTGCCAGGCCAATAGCTGTGTGGATTGATATGCAATGGGTTAAAAAAAGAAAATAAATTTTAGTAGAGAGTCTAAAACAGCAGTAGATTTGCACAAGGTTGATACTGAAATTTGCATATTTTTATATAAGTGCATTGATTTACCATCTTCTGGTGTTCACATCACTGACACCTGGCAGGCATTCAAGCATAAGCACATATTTATCGGTTAAATAAATGTGGAAATATGCCAGTTTCAGCTTCATTTTTTTTCCCACAAAACCCAAAATAAATAGGGATAAATACAGATAAAATTTGTAAAAAAATAAATATGGATAGATACAGACGGAAATGTCAAAAAATAAATACCATAAAACTGGAAGTCCTAATCATAACCCATACAGCTGAAAAATTACCAATCGCTGTTCAGTTTCACTCATGCAGACCTTTGTCAAATTTTAAAAACTTCAGAAAGTGCATTATATTTAGAGTTCTGGAAGATATGATGAACTGAACCTTAAGACTATGAAGTTAGAAGCAAAAAGTAAAAGTGTATGTATGTCACTGGGACTTCTACTGGCCACTCACTCACCGCTGTGTCTGCAGCACAGCTCGCATGCTCCGCACTGGAGCAGAGAGATCCCATTAACAAGGGGAGGGTTGGGTTTGGAACAGGTATACATTCTGGTGCAATCGCGAAGGTAGTTGTAATTGGAGTATGTTGATAATGTGAACGTCAAGAGATTAACAAGCCATGGAACTGTAACGTGAATTTGGATAGAGGGGAAAGTGCAAAGTTTAGGTCTCGCCTCTGAGACAGCTTCAGCTGTCTTGCTACACGGATGTTTTTCCAAAAAATGAATACATAATATACATGGAAGGAGGGGCTTTTGGTTAGCAGGCTTTATCAACTGGTCAAAAACTAGAATTCACTTTGTTGCATAAAGCATGGATCACAGTGGCGTAGCAATAGCCCCAGCAGCCCGCAGGGTCCCAAACTCCAGGCCCACCACCGCCCTCCATGTACTTTGCAAGGGGGTCCCCTCAAGTTTCGCTACGCCACTGATGGATCACCAAGACATCCCACTGAGGCCATTGGCTCCCCTCGCTCCGAGTCACTGCGCAAAGCCTTTGCACATTGTTCACATCCATTGACAAATAGTTCCTTTCCTTTCAGTGACAAAGCTGGTTCAAAGTGTGCATAACTCATTGAGTTTGCCATTAAATACCGCTATTTATTTTGCCTGCACTTTGGCTACCCGGCTACAAAGGATTTATTTTCCAATTGCGGCTATAAAGTTTTTAAGTGGCATTGTAGCTGCCTGCTGTTCGAGGTCTTGGCTAGGTGTGATTTTTTCATGTCGCCGTCACAACCAATAACACAAAAGGCGTTTGGAGCAGCTGGAAGGCACGTTATTTTACTACATGACTAGCTAAACAGTCACATCACTGAATGTGTGTTTTTAAAAAAAAAAAAAAATAGAACAATCTTATTGCATACATATTACGGCAATGTTTAGGTTTGCCATATTTTCCATTTTATTTTTTCTGGCACATGCTTGCAAAATGTCTTTGGGTGACGTTCATGAGGGACACTGAAGTCATCAGGCATGTTAAAAGTTGATACACAAATATGGGAGGGTAGGGGGCCAAATACATTAAGAAATGTGAACAGGTTGCAGCTCAACAAATGATTATATAAACTAGGAAGGTAAGATGACCCAAAATAGAGGATTGTGATTCTAAGGTGGTGAAAGCGGATTGGTAGAGGATACAAGCATCCCCACCAATCTCAGGCGTTCAGAAAGTGCAGCAGGAAGGGGAAGCAGACACAAGCGATGCCGGAGCAACAAGTAGGTGGTCAGAATAAAAAAGTTCAAGAGGCCAGAAAACAAGAAGGTCAAACTTGTATGTGCGCCATACAGAAAACAATAGATAACTGGAGCATGGAGAGGAAGGAGAAAAAAAAAAAAAAAAAAAAGAAGAAGTGGAAAAAATAACAAGCAGCACATCAGAAGCGGTAGGGGGCAGACAGGGACGAAAGAAATTAAGCAAAAACCAGGATAAGGGATGTAAGAAGACAGAATGGGGACTTCACCTGAATTAGGCAAAGGGTCAGATTTTCTCTAGCCAGACTGACACTACCAAGGTCTTGGCACTGGTGTGACATGATGGCAGGACGATCTCTGCCACCAAACACTAGAACTCATATCAGACAAGGTCCCGTGTAACATCTTCGCCCAATTGTCTTCGGGAGCATTTTCTCCACACCTGTTCACAAAAACTATTCTATGTATTTCACTGCAAGACATTGAGCACATGGATGGAAAGAAACGCCAAACCAGCTCTATGAGCTGCCCATTACTAACTTTGTCACCATAAGCACCTTATATTACACAAATAAGAGCATGGCTTCGGAGTCACTGATCCTGTGGGGAGACGAGGAGCACTGATGCCCAAGCGGCTTATGCAGCAAATTCTCAAATGAAAAGAAATTGCTTGGGTGACCTTTCCAGCTTCACCTTGTAAGCGGCGCGTTACAGCGCCTTTGGCAAGCTGTGATAAGTGGCGTATTGTGAGTGAGTAATGGCTGGGATGTGTTTTGTACCCATCTTTACAGACATGCCAAATTCATCTGTTCCCCTCAATGCATCAAGCGACAGGACCTGTCACTCCTGCCTCAGACTCATGAAATATAAACTGTCAGAAAGGCAGGGCCAAATCTCATCTCATCGTGGCGAGCTCTGCCGGGCTCACAAATCAAGAGTGATTCGCAAAGTGCCCGTGCGCACGATAAAATACAAGGTTGTACTCCAGGAGAATAATTATACCCTTGTTCCTTCTCATGACACCATTACCCATGCTCTATCAGGTTGGGCGAGCATTGCCGCCAACCAGGAACAGTGAGCATCTGAGGAAGGTTGATGGCTGGAAAAGCCGAAAATAGCCAGTTGCCATTCTAAGACCTCATAGGCCAAGTGGCCAAATAGTGATGAGCAGAGTTCACGGTTCTAGCGCCTTCTTCGTAATCATAAACAGAAGGCGCGGAGGGAAAATTGAACACCACGCATCATCAAAAGCAGAGATATAAAAATCATAGACTGAATTTCTGCCTTTCACAGAGATCAGTTCGCGCAAATTCAGACAACTTTGCCCACAGTGGGCAAGGCTACAAGCAATATGGTTAAAATTTTGGGTTTTCAAATGAAAACGGTCAACTCACTTCTATAAGTACATACCAGCTACAAATGTGCAAGGTACACAGTGTGCACTTCATAGGAAAAACACAGACTGACTTAGTTAAGTTTCTCCTAAGGAGGGAACATCAGTGCATCAGCTCTGAATAAGGTTAAGCTGGAGTCTAATGGGGGCCAATCCAATGACGGACGCACCTGCCTATCTGTCTGACAACTCGTCCTCAGTTTGGCTCTTGGACGCCAGCAGCCAGACTGCAGATGAAGTGCAAAAAGAAACAAACAAGGCAACATACCTTCTCCATCTATGAACCGAGGATCTGGAAAGGCATCACTGCATCCTCAGCACTGCCTCAACCGGCTATAATTTAGGAAAAAGCTCATGATCACTCTTTAAAGAACACTACATCAAGAGGTACTAACAGTCTGCTTTCGTTCTTACCAGCTACCTCCTCCAGTCACAAGTTCACAGTGTTTTTGCCTTCACCCTGCAGACCACCAGATACCTTGCGGGCCACAGAGAAGCACATCGAAAAGAGCGCAGATGATGAATATGGAGGAAACCGATGGACACAGTCTGCAGACAGCCACGACGGTGGTACAAAATACTTTGGATCCAAGACCAAGTCAATGTCTAGAGAGAAGGCAAACCATCAAAGAGCTTTTCCAGAGAAAGCATCAACTGATACCCCAGCACCCATTTACCAAAGTACAGAGAAGCATCTCAGCTTTCCTGGTTCAATCTTCCTCAAAAGAGGCAGTCCTTGGAGTAGAAGGGTTTTAGCTGGGAAAATCGATTCTTCGTTTAAAGGGTGATGTAAGCTGTGGAGGAATGATGTTCTCTTTGGTTAGGTGTACGATGAAGAGTCAAATAATTCAAAAGAAGAGAAAGCCAATGATACTATTTAATTTCATCTGAGCTTCTCTTACAACAGCGGACCTGCTGCACCCGCGCTACCGCCTCTGTTCAACAAAGGACAGTGAATCCTTGAGGAACAAGTGTTTCCAGACTTGCTAGCCATGAGTCATTCAGCCACTTCACTGGGAGAGAACCACATCTATGGTTTGGCTCTATAGCAGGGATGTGGAAATCCTATAGCCCGACGCCCAGGACTTCTTGTTTGGGGTCAAGGGCAACAAGTTTTCATGTGTATTTTGTCCTTGGTACAAGTAGGCCCAACCCCCTGCAGCACAAACCCTTTGGCTGCCAGTTTGCAGTACCACATTATGTCCATATGTCAATGCTGTTCAAACTTGTATTTATGGCTCATTAATTGAAAGCCTTTATTATTAGGGTGGGAGCTCTAAGTAAATGTTGTAAGCTCTGACTGCCCTACTGACAGTGGTTCCAGTATAAAAATGTGTACACACGTTTTCAAAGTTTAGCAATATGAGGCTACGTATAATGCTCCCAGAATGCTCTCTGATTTGATGCAAATATTTGCAGAAGCTTGAAAGCAAGATTGATGATTCTTTGCTTGCAAAATAAAATGTTCCTAAAAAAATGAAAGCAGGAAAAAAAAAACATTTCGCTAAACTACTGTAAAATTTCAGGTACCATTTCTTTGCAGCATCATTTAGTAACGTGTTGATGCATACTAGTATTTACCCAAAATATTCATAATGGAAAATCAGTGTAACCAGTTTCAAGTTTCAATATGATTATGGGAAACAAAAATAAACAAGCATTGGCAAAGCAAGTAGGTCTGAAATTGGTGGTCAGCTTTTTAGTTTTGTCAATGTGTGAATTGATTTGGCATGGTTTTTGTAAAAGCTTATTGGTGTGGGAGCTGCCGAGCCCTCACCATTATAACAAACATTGGCAAAACAAAAATAGCTTTTGGTCTCAAAAAGCACACACTGCCATAGTAGTTACTGGCACTGAACAAAACTACTTTGTGTGCCGATATGCTCCTTGTGAAAGAGCAGAATGCTGTCACTCACAGTGAAGCCAGCCGATACAGAGAGAGAGAGAGACAATTTTAAAAAACGCAAAAGGTCATAGTCAACGCCAGACCAAATTAGGGGTCCAATTATTAAAGAAAGTCTCAAAAGTGCACCCATGGTATATGTCCTTGCATTAAGTGCAGCTATACAGCTTTCTTGAATTCCCAAGAGTTTACAGAATTAGGACTAGAAATAGTACTCCTAGAAAATATTTGTGTACTGCATTTTAGCATGAGCAAATATGCATGAGTAGATTTGCTCATGGGAAAATCTTGAGTGTTTGCAAGTTGGCTTTCCCTTCAACCACTTTTTCCCCAACTCTTGAAGAAGGTTTACGTCTGCCATTGTCAGGAGTAAATTTCCAACATTTCTCAGTTTGGGAAAAGATTATAGAAAAGTTGTTGAAAACCCTTAAAACATGCAAGTTAGTAGGTTTGCACAGACTCAAAAGGACATTCTAACCCTGGAACTATTGCTTACCACTACCTTCAGCCCCAGTATGTAGATCTGCGGAAACGTGGCAACATAAGGGGATTGCAAGTATTCATACACTACTATGGTATGAGCCCTGGCATAATCAGAGAGGCTATATCAGAGCGCTTATATAATGATATTGCTGCCATAATTTGTCGCCGCACTACATGGCACCAAAAGGACAAGTAGATTTTGTTACAGGACAAGTAGATTTATGAAGCAACATGCCCCATGGACAAGTAGATATTTTATTAAATTCCACACCCGTCTATAGGAAGTCTTACAGGTTGCTCTTTCTTAAATCACCACCTCTGCATTTCCAAGAACTATTTCCGGGATAAAAAAAACCACGATTGATGCCGTTCCTCTCAGTCCAACGTGTCACTTTGGAATCAAATGTTGGCATCCATCTGGATGCAGACAAGTCACTGAAGAACCAACCTAGTGTTATAAATGAGATTGTGAGAAATGTACTTGCTCAAGCAAGCTCTGATTTGGGTTTTACAAAACACAGGGGCAGTATAGTGGGGCAACTGTGAATGTGCAACTTGATCACTGCAGTGCCCACCGTTCTCTCAACTTCTTCATGGTCTTCGACAGTTACTGAAAGCCACTTGTCTGGAGTCGGGCTAAAGAGGATCAGTTCTGTCTCCTCTCCTCCATAGAGCTCGTCGATGGCTTTTGGTGGAACATGAAGGGCACTTTAAGGTGGCCCAATAAGTGGCTCCAGGCACTCTCGCCACCAAACAGTGACTCCGGGGTCTCGTGCCCTCCAAACAGTGACTCCGGGGTCTCGTGCCCTCCAAACAGTGACTCCGGTCTCGTGCCCCCCAAACGGTGACTCCGGCACTCGAGCCCGCAAATAGTGGGTCTGGTCACTCGCACCAACAGTGACTCTGGGCACAAGCAAAATCGGTTTTGTAAAGTTATAATGAAAAGTTGCCATTTAAACACCACCGGACCTGGGCCTCAGCATTAGGCTGCAACCACGTAGATAGAGGACCATTCCAGGCAACAAGTCCCCATTGCAAAGCGCCACCTCAGAAGCCACAAATCTTGCAGTGCTGGGGCCTGAAATTAAGCAACAATATGACACTTGGTATTTTAGGGGTACATCAGGAAAGGGACATGGTGACTGGGGCAGGGCCGGAATATTACACTAGGGCGACCCTCGCGACACCAGCATCGTGGACCACAGCAGCCCAACGAACACACCAGGGGACAGACTGCCAAGGACAAACCTGGACTAAAGTATTGTTGCACCGACTGACAATGAAAGGTCCACTTTTCCATCAGTCACTGCACTAAGTAACTATCTGACACTCGACCTTATATTGATAGGACATTTCCTGAACGGTAACCATATAAAAGAGGGAAAAAACAAGAAGTCACAATACATCATTGTGCATACGCACACGTCGCCACAAAAGACATCAAGGGTCAATAAAGCAGGACCCTTCTAGCAGCTTTTACCGGAAGCCGGTCAGCGGGTGATCCGAGCAGCGCCTTCCACCCCCAACAGGGACAGGATGCGGTCATGCAAGTGCAGCTTCTCAGCGCTTGATATCTAAGAGTCAGAAAAAAAACAATACGATCGCACAAACCACGACAACCACAAAAAATGAAGGGCAGGACGTGACAATTTCAGAACGCGTCATCTCAAAGGACACAGTGACTGTCCAAACAAGCCATGTCAAAACCAAATGTTTTGGCCTTTAACGACAGAGGAGCTTTCTTTAACTCCAATAAGAGTGAACACGTGGACAAAGCAGGGAGTCTGCCCTGTGCTCACAGAACAGGTACCATGTAGAGGGAAAGGGTTCCCAATGGATTACTGGTGAACCTTTAACCAGGTGTGGCCGTTCATTCTACACACCCAAAATAGAAATTATTTGGATTTTTGGCACTTTGTTTTTAAGAAAAAGACAAAACAGCAAATACAGTGATAGTGACCTTAACTCAGCATATGGTTTTCTCTGTATCTAGCAAAATTCAAAAAAATAAAGGATTCTTGTAATTATTTAGCAGGATTCGAATGCAGATAGATATTAAATAATTAACAAAGCACCAAAAGCATTTAAAAATATGAAATATTGCTGCACGCTGTGCAACAAAAAAAAAAAATTAAAGACAGTTGTTCACATCTCAAGTGGCATTTATACAGACATCAAAAGTATTGAACTCTTCGAACCAAAAAATTATTTTGAAAAACAGCTAGTGCTTTTTTTTTTTCCCCCAAAGGAATTCCATTGTGGGCTCATCACATTTCAAAAGTCTTCCTTTACCATAAGGCTGTTTTGGTGAATGAACCTCTTACACAGCGCCCCATAGGAGCTCTTAATAATAAATTGTTCTCAGTTCCTCCCTTAGTCAAGGTCTCACAGCTATCAATAGCTCTCATATTCAAGTACATTCCCCGGGGAGACTTGATGCGTTTCAACCTTCAGTAACACATTCACAAGATCCAGATGTCTTCATCAGGACTCAAAAACGAAGATCCCCAGACTCCTTTAATTTGGAAACAGTTGTGTCTGGAGATGTACGGTTATCCTGTATCAGTTCAGATAAATGGATGAGAGTCCCTCTATGAGCTTTAATTATCCAACATCAGGCAAAAGTGGCCGCGCCGGGTGGTAGATGGAGTCAAATGGGACTGGATTGCACACACTTTCTACATGAACCGCCCTGCTTTGAATGTGTAGTATGCCGAGCCACATCTGGGTACAGAGACACCATTAATCTATGGCAATTGAAGAACCCTTTCCATCAATAAATTATTGATTGCCCCATCCCTCCATGTTCCTTAAAGGGCAAACCTTGTCTATTTCAACTGAACAGATGAAGCAGAGACTTGACAGTACCGTGAAGGATACACACACAAAGTATAGCAAAGGAACCAACAGTGTTTGTCTTCCACACAAAGCACAGGGACAGCATGAGCAATAGAGAGAAAAAACACACACACACACACACACACACACACACACACACACACACACACACACACGCACACACGCACACACACACACACACACCCCCCCCCAATTTTGAGCAGTGCAAGCTTCTCTTGCACAGGAGGTGAAGTGCATAATATTCGCCAAGAATAGCAAAGGCAGCAGCAGTGCAAGCTTCACTCACACAGCTTGGACAACAGATGCTCAAGATTCACTAGTATACACAAATAGCAGCAGTACAAGCATTTTACACAGGGGTATGGATTGCAGGAGTGTAAAAGACACAGGTGTACCGCAGCAGAGCAAGCTTCATACACAGAACAGGCACCGCTTGGTAAAAGTGGCTAAATACACAAGCTAATATAAAACAGGAGCAGCAGGGGAACACCCCTCACACACACAGAGAAGAAGCACGGCACTGCAATGCTAAATAAACTCACACAGACACACGTACCCCAGTCCTGGAAGAGAGCAGGCAACAGCAGCCTCACACACGTACACAATAACGCAGCAGAGGTGGGCTGGCCCTCTAAAGGCATGCTTGACGTGAGGGTTGGAAGAGAAGCATGGGGAAGAGGGTAGCGCCTAGGCCAATGCACGAGGCAAGGCGCTTCATTTGGAGCCTTAAGTTGATAGGGAAGGTCACAGGAAGATGTGCACTTTTGAGAGCTGTCAAAATAATTCGACATTGGGCCTTTAGGTACAAGTCTTCTGACCAAAACTGATCACATTTACACAGGTGCATGGGTTCTCGGTGCGCCTCAGTCCTGGGCACCTGCCCACGCAGACATGCCAGAAAACTGGACTCTGGTGCCATTGACATGGACTGACAGACAGTCACAAAGTTACAAGTCTGATACTCTACACTCCTTCACAATAGCCAGCCAATGACAAGGGTCAGCACCATGACAGGTTCCGGGAGGGAGTATGCAGTATGGTACCCACTGGCCCCTCTTCCAACTGAGGGAGCAGCATCTCTGTTGTGGCAGAAGAGCAGGAAGAGGGGTAAAGGTAAGATCTCCACGAGATGTGAGGGCATCATACCATAGATAGGGGGACAGCATCAAGGGGATGTGAAAGAGACGTGGTGTGTGCCGAAAGAAGCACCGTACCCCATTTCAGCATCTGTGCATTTGTATAAAACAAACTACTCTACCATGCTGCAACACGATGTATTGCAACCAAGCACTCTAGGGACACAGTAGGAAGACCGGTCACGGATGTTGTGTCTTCCAACGCTCCATCACCACGGACGTCAACGATGACATCACAGACCATTCCTCTCACTCCTCCTTTGGAGAAGCAGAAGCTGGCATTTTTTCTGAAGTCTGCCTCCTGGATATTTAGTTCTTTGAAGGGGCTGCAAGGAATTTGGTGAGTGAGCCTGTACCACCTGCAAGGGGGTGCAAGACCTACTCACCGTCTGCTGTGGTCAAGGCTCCCGCCTAGAGTTCCCTCCATGCTACTTGTTGAGCACACCATTAGGTCACGAGCAGAGAATGAAATTCAATCCCAATGAAGCACAAATGCCTGGTGCTCGTGGCCCAGATGACGCTACCAAGCGCTAGACTTCAACAATGAGGAACGCAGGAGGGTGAGCAAACTCACCAGTTTAACTTGTAAGTTGGTAATTATCAAGAGGATAATGAAGAGCGTGGATGGATGTTAAGAATAAGAGTGTGAGACCAGCGAGTGTGCAAGAAAGTAATAGAGATGACAGAAGTCTGAGGGTAGAAGCAAAAGGAATATGAATCTCTTTGTAAATGACCTAAGCCTCCCTGAGCTAATTGGTGTTTAAGTTTGTTGGAGTGGGTTCATGGTGGGAAGCACTTCTCACCATGGTTTCTCTCCATGAGACACCTCGACCTGAGCTTCTGACTCCATGGGTTGCTTTACACTGATCAGCTTGTGCTGCAAGGATCAGTGAATTCATCAAATACAGAGGTACCGGGGAAATGCTCAAAGGTTCCATACCTGCCAGCAGACGGAAGAACTTCTCAAAGGTGTTGGCCTTCTTGTTCTTTACGTACTATTACAAACACTTCCAAATGCCATGCAGAAATCTTTCCCTATTCAGCTAGTTCCAGGCTGGGGTCAGTCCTGATTTCTCGATCACAGCATCCTTTATACTTCGTTCTGTCCCTGTCAGCCACCTCCAGCATAAACTCTTTATCTACTATTGGTAATCTGCATAGCAGACCCATAGTTTTCTCTGCATCATTCAACTATGTATGGCAAACGCCCATTTAAATCTAGTGTTTCCAGTGATTACATCAGCCCTAAAATATACTTAGGAACTAAAGTCTTGGGGATAAGGGGGAGAAACACTAAATTGTAAAGAGCACCCGCTGCTGAAGCTGGGCTTTCCTTAGCGGGTTAAAATTCCAACTTTTTTACCATTCTTAACATAAATTCCCTACAGTCTGATCACATTTACTTGGTAGTAATAAAAGTTTGTCTTTTTACAAGGAATACACACTGCTTTGACATTTATTTTGTTGTGCTTCCTGGGCTAGTTATGCTGCCCAACTAACCCTCCAGCGTCGGCTTGGATGGCTCTTTTGCTATGCCCTGGAGGTGAAGGCCAAGACGGGCAGGGCAGGAAAGGAAAGAGGAAATAATAGGTATTTCCATGGGCTCCCATTGGTTCCTGGGCCTCCTCAAACAGTGACCGTGCTTCTTACATGGACTACTTAACTGTTTTTCAGTGACACAAGCCGGGAAGATTGGCCTGACCTAACGAGCAACCGGTGAGTTACCTGGACCTTAGACCTTGAAGAACCCTCTACACCAAGCATGAGGTCCATGTCATTATTTACTAGACCTTAGAACTCGAAGAACCCTCTACACCAAGCATGAGGTCCATGTAATTATTTACTGGACCTTAGACCTCAAAGAATTCTGTACACCAAGCATGAGGTCCATGTAATTATTTACTGGACCTTAGACCTCAAAGAATTCTGTACACCAAGCATGAGGTCCATGTCATTATTTACTAGATCTTAGACCTCGAAGAACGCTGTACACCAAGCATGAGGTCCATCTCATTATTTACTGGACCTTGAAGAACGTTGTACACCAAGCATGAGGCCATGTCATTATTTACTAGACCTTAGACCTCGAAGAACGCTGTACACCAAGCATGAGGTCCATGTCATTATTTACTGGACCTGAGACCTTGAAGAACCCTCTACACCACCCATGAGGTCCATGTCATTATTTACTAGACCTCGAATAACGCTGTACACCAAGCATGAGGTCCATGTCATTATTTACTGGACCTTGAAGAACGCTGTACACCAAGCATAAGGTCCATGTCATTATTTACTGGACCTGAGACCTCGAAGAACACTGTACACCAAGCATGAGGTCCATGTCATTATTTACTGGACCTTGAAGAACGTTGTACACCAAGCATGAGGCCATGTCATTATTTACTAGACCTGAGACCTCGAAGAACGCTGTACACCAAGCATGAGGTCCATGTCATTATTTACTGGACCTGAGACCTCGAAGAACCCTCTACACCACCCATGAGGTCCATGTCATTATTTACTAGACCTCGAAGAACGCTGTACACCAAGCATGAGGTCCATGTCATTATTTACTGGACCTTGAAGAACGCTGTACACCAAGCATGAGGTCCATGTCATTATTTACTGGACCCGAGACCTCGAAGAACACTGTACACCAAGCATGAGGTCCATGTCATTATTTACTGGACCTTAGACCTCGAAGAACCCTCTACACCAAGCATGAGGTCCATGTCATTATTTACTGGACCTTAGACCTCGAAGAATTCTGTACACCAAGCATGAGATCCATGTCAATATTTACTGGACCTTGAAGAACGCTGTACACCAAGCATGAGGTCCATGTCATTATTTACTGGACCTTGAAGAACGTTGTACACCAAGCATGAGGCCATGTCATTATTTACTAGACCTTAGACCTCGAAGAACGCTGTACACCAAGCATGAGGTCCATGTCATTATTTACTGGACCTTAGTCCTCAAAGAACCCTCTACACCACCCATGAGGTCCATGTCATTATTTACTGGACCTGAGACCTCGAAGAACCCTCTACACCACCCATGAGGTCCATGTCATTATTTACTACACCTCGAAGAACGCTGTACACCAAGCATGAGGTCCATGTCATTATTTACTGGACCTTGAAGAACGCTGTACACCAAGCATGAGGTCCATGTCATTATTTACTGGACCTGAGACCTCGAAGAACACTGTACACCAAGCATGAGGTCCATGTCATTATTTACTGGACCTTGAAGAACGCTGTACACCAAGCATGAGGTCCATGTCATTTACTGGACCTTGAAGAACGCTGTACACCAAGCATGAGGTCCATGTCATTTACTGGACCTTGAAGAACACTGTACACCAAGCATGAGGTCCATGTCATTTACTGGACCTGAGACCTCTAAGAACCCTCTATATCAAGCATGAGGTCCAGATCATTATTTACTAGACCTTAGACCTCGAAGAACGCTGTACACCAAGCATGAGGTCCATGTCATTATTTACTGGACCTTAGACCTCGAAGAACGCTGTACACCAAGCATGAGGTCCATGTCATGATTTACTGGACCTTAGACCTCAAAGAACGCTGTACACCAAGCATGAGGTCCATGTCATGATTTACTGTTAAGTAAGTTCTCAGTAAAGATGGAAAGGAAGCACCGCCTTAGTGAAGCTGAGAGAGAGTGTACAGTTGAGTGGCGCGTCCAGTCAGGCTGGACCATCATTCTGCACCCTGTTCTGCATACTATGTTCCTTCCTACAGGATGGACGCCTGCACCCCACCCTCTGAAGTTCTCCTGAACATCACACGTACGGATTTAGAATATGGAAATCACCGTAACCCACCGTAACATGCTCACAATCAACACACTAGAAACTGCCCCATCTACCGGACCTCTATGTACATCAGATATTCAGCAATCAGCTTTGTTAAGATTCCAAACAGAAAGCTCCACTCAACACTATTGAGATGTCCCGTTGATGTAGACACATTCAAATATTCATGCCCAGCACACAACACATTAAACAGAAACTTTTCACCCCCCCAAATACAACATACCAATGACTTCATACAAACACTGCCAAAGCAACAACACTGTCCCCAAACGAAGTAACATACAGAAACACTGATAAATAAAGCATAAGCACACACCACCATTTCATGTGCAAAGCACTACATCATACTTACTCGTTAGGACTGTGAAGGGCCGATAGAGAACGCCTTACTCCGGCTGTGCAATGGACAACATACCACCCAATGCTGGAAAAGCACGAGTCCTTCAGCACACTCATCATACCCACACCTACAGTATTCTCCCAACATAAAAAGCACTTTACCCTCACACTAAACTACCCAACCACTTCTAAACTAAACCATAAACATGCTATCAATTGAGTTATTCTAATACCTACTAATCTCACACAATTATACACCAAATGTGACACAATCGACTGATAATCTTTCCAATTCTACTGCTAAGGGCGACAGCTAGAGAATGTGCTACCATACCACGGATGTCATTAAAACTAAACAAATGTGAACATAACTAACAAACCAAAGCCAGGAGAGCCCACTCACTAGAAATGTGCTAGCGCACCCTGCACTACTAACCCAGCACTACTAACCCCAACCTAATACAAAGAGTCCAAGTCCGCACTTGGAATTGCCACCGGGATTTACTAGTAATCAATCTCTTGTACGTCAGCACAAGTCAGTTAACTACATGGCTTAAAAACGTGAACAAAAAAAAAAAAAAGCACTGAACCCAAAACAGTAGTCAATCTAAGCCCCTCAGAACCATGGAGGTTTGGGTGGTCGGATATAATTAACCAAAACACAATTCGATCATCTTGAACATCAATGGATATAAGGAACAGGCTAACCCCATCAAATACGATACAGCATTAGTCAACACTTAAGATGTTCGCCTTCGTCGACCCGCAGCGGAGAAGCAAACAATGGGTGAACTGGCCTTCTCAAGTACAGCGCCCATCCTCTCGAGACACAAAGTCCACAAAGAGCCCTCCACGATTTTACCTGAGGGTAATCTTCCAATTTTTCACTATGGTTTTCCACTCCCAAATGAACTTTATGTTTGCTTTGTGTTTTTAACCATGTCCATCTTGCAGGTATTTCAGCACCCCCTCTGGTGGAGATTTTTTTTTTTTTTTTTTTTAAATCAGAGTTACAGGAACGACCAGTTTAAAAGTAAGTATAACATTTAGGTTATGAAGGAAGATTAGCAAATAGGAAACTAACTGATCAACTATTAAAATGCTCGCAACAATCACATAGGAGGATTTAGAGGCTGTATTATTATGCATAAAAGCTGACAAATGTAGTTCAGACAGGAATTCTAGTCTGCGTCCCATAGTACAGATCAAATTTTGACAAATGCCACAAGAGGCCCCAGACTGAAATAACCCTCAGACAAAGGCAGAAACAACATTTTAACCATGAGGGTGCTCCCTCTGTTACACAGGTCTGAAATAAAAATACAACTTGTCTGCACAAACAACTGAGTTTTTTATATGCCTTTGAAAAGCATCCAGAAATAAGTTTGGCGACACGATGGGGCAAGGGAAAAAGAGAAAGATCAACATGAACAGAGATGCTTTGTTGTGGGACACATCTGTCATGTCAAGCTTCAACAAAGCTATTAACTTGGCTTTTGCATGGTGCACATACACTGGGTGAGCACACATCAAACGTACAGAGGAAGTTAAAGAGACCTAGAGAAACCCAAACAGAGACCACAACACACAGGGGTTCTGCAAAACCAAAAAACAAGAAGCCAGACTTACGAGTAAGACTAAAATTTGGCAAACAATAAGTACATTTTGATTTAAAACAAAACAGTACAACAGCAGGCAACAACGAGGATGGTTACCACACAGGTTACAATTGTAATTTGTAAAATATTCAGATTATCTTTATGGGCTGAGCTATATTTTAGGAAAGTACGTACAAACAGAGCGTGACTGGACTTTTAAAAGACATTTTAAACTCTTACGAATGTTAGTTTTAAACCAAGGGGATCTCGCGATGCCTGGGACTTTCTAATGTAGTGCAGTTGGGTCCTGTCTCTGTGTGCAGGGCACAGTTTGCTGTCGACGTTTGGGCACAATCTGCGGGCTAACTACAGCCTGCAGAATCCAGAGTCCTGCCACCCTGGGGTAAGTCCCTTGTAGCAATGGAGTTTGGGCATTAGAGGTGGCCACCATGATTGCTTTGAGACAGCCATGCTGTGGCTTCTTCCATCCTGAAGTTCAACTAGACTGATATCAGTTCTGCCCTCCTCCTGTCCACTCCATCATTTTATTTACCTCTGGCTCTCAGAATGTTAGTCAGTACAGAGCCTCATATCTACAACGCCTTAGTTTGAGCTGGAATTTGATTATGTGGACGTTTCTGGTTTTAAACCGATGTTACTGTACAAAGCGTTCTCGTATTTCCTAAATCAAGCACTTCTTTTCTACGCTACTCTTGTGGTAGAGACTGTTCTGCGCAGAGCGCTCGGATATCCTTTTGGGTCTGGCTGGCACTATATGAAACTGCATAAACAAAGTTGTGAAAAGTTTAGAGACACAGGAGCAGGTCTCTGAATACCGGGACTGCCCCAGGAAATCGGAGGCATTTGGGAGGCCGTACATGGGGTCTCCAGTCTTCCCGGCCCCAAGAGCCCTATCAGATGCAGTGGAGTTGGGGAGGAGGACAGGTGCAAGGGTGGACCATGGAAGGTCTATTCTTCTCTTTATTGCAGAAGGTCCGATAGGAAGGGAGGCCAAGAAGTCAGTAGCCTTCCTTGGCTGCCAGATGCAATGAAGCCAGGGTGGAGAGGAGGCTAGGGTAGACCATGGCATCCCTCTTCTCTTACACCAAGAGCTCCAGGTAGATGCAGCAGTGAAGGGGGAGGGTGTGGTGGTGGTGGGCAAGGGGTGTGCAGCTTGCTTGACCCTCAGGAGCCATCAGGTGTGGCAGAGTGAGGCTGTAAGGGGAGAGTGCACAAGCAGAGGGAATGGTGGAGGAGGGAAGTGTGGTCAGTTGGACACGGGGCTATAGCTGGCTTGAGCCCTGGAGCCACCAGGAGTGGTGAAGTGAGGCTGGGAGGAGAGGGTGCACAAGTAGAGGTGATGGTGAAGGAGGGAAGGGTGGTACCATCAGGTGTGGTGGAGTGAGGTTGGAAGGAGAGCGTGCACAAGTAGAGGTGAAGGAGGGAAGGGCCCGTCACCCTCCCCTCTTCTTTCTTGATGTGTCTTTCACCCTCCCCTCCTCTTTCCCCCCTTCATTCTATGTCTACTCCCCCTGCTCCTAACCCCTCTCCCCTTGTATATCTCCCCTTGCCTGCTTTTTCCCTTACGTATATGTCCTTATTTTGTCTCGACCTAACATGTAATTATGTAGCTATGCACTAATAACTGTGTAACCTTTGTAACGATGTAACCTGCAACTATGTTCTGATTCTCATGTAAAGCGCTCTGATACCTCCGGGTCTAGCCAGCGCTATATAAATCCTTTCAAATGTTGACTCTTCCTTTGCCTGCCTCCAGGAGGTTGTGGGTGTGACCTCCAGGAGGTTGTGGGGAGGCATGTTATGGAGACTCCAAGGCTAGTGGGGGGATGCCCCGCAGACATTAAAGAGCCCTTCCCTCTAGGCTGGTTGCGGGAGGGTGGGGGAGAGTAGGACTTCAGTACAAAGCTGGGGGTGTAGGAAAGGGTACATGGCTCACATAGGGGGAGTGGGGGGTGGTCTTACCTTCCCTGACTCCCGGCAGCCGCTGCTGGTCGATGCTCGGCTCCATCTCGTCTGTCCCCCCCCGAACCCTCAGCTAGGTACACACAGAGCAGGACAGACACCCTCCCCGCCCCAGCACTCCCCTAACCCTCCCCCTGCGGTTAATCAATTACTACTAAAGAAAACAGAAGAAAGACCCGCCCCCACCCAGAGTGGGGCGGGGGAGGGTGGGGCCAGTGTCCGAGCCGGGCGCCATCTCGGAGTGTGCTATAATGCAGCGCTATCTCCGGGGCGGGGGGGGCTTCTACCAGGCAACAGTGTGAAGTGCGAAGGGCCTGAGGCACAAATAATGTTAGTATCGTCCAAAAGCTAAAGAACAACCTTAAATATCGGAAAATACAAATATTTCAGTACGAATTTCAAGCTGATATTTCTTACTCTAATTTATGAAATAAACCCGAGTAAAGACACAGTATAAGCTTTTTGTAATTTGATTCCATGTTTCTTGCCGTTCCTCGCCGTCGGACAGCCCCCCTCCCCCTCCCCCAGGAGCGCCTCCTCGTCCTTCTTTTGTGTCCGCGGCCCGCATGGACCACAACGTAACCAGACCGGAAACCGCGGGTGAAAGTGGGGCGCGCGGGGGCCGGCGGGGTCAGAGGGTGGCAGGGGCTCGAGGCTGGTGCCGGGTGGGCTGGGTCTGCTGGGTCTGCAGCGGAGTCTCACACTCAACCTGGTGACGTCATTTCAAAAACTCTGCCCCAAGGAAATGGGCAGCAGGGACCGCTCTTCTTTTTACTTTGTTGCGCACAAAGAGGCCCTTTTAACATGTTGAACGAATCGAGGCCCCTGCTGCGGACATCTTTCTCTACTCCGCTGTATTTTTGCATATTTAGGAGCGCGATCTCCACCTGAAGGCATCAGAGCCCTTTACATGAGCACCTGTTCCATTACGCGAGGACACATTCGTTTTTGATAACTACGGGGAGATTAAGTGATTTGCCCAGAATCACAGGATGTCGAGTTGATGCCGAGATTGGAACCTGGTTTATTTATTTATTTAATCATTTTTATATAGCGCGGACTTTACCCAAAGGTGTCAGAGCGCTTCACAATAGGACCAGTTACGTTACATGAGGAGAATGTTACAAATGTACATGTTACAGAAGCAAATGAAATACAAGAAGGGGTATAATACTGCAATAGATGACAGTCACTCAAAAACACACTGGGATGACACTTGTACAGGCATAGAATACAACATTTACAGTAGTGAAAGAACTTCCTTGAGGGACTTGAAAGGGCGTGTATTAGTTCTGGAAGTGTCTTTGGAAGAGAAGAGATTTGAGGTCAGTTTTGAAAGTCCAGGGTGGAGTTGGTGGTGCAGAGCTGCGGCTTCCCCACTTCCAAAGTCGGCAGCTCTGGCCGTTATGCCGGGGGTTCGTGCGTTTTCTGTTGTAAACTGGCCAGTCCGGTCGCAGGTTTGACTTGCCGTACATAGCATAGAGGGTTCATGTGCCTGGCCCTGGTGTAAAGCAGTTTGTGCAGCACTTATGAACACAGCTCAGCGAGTTACTGCTGTTGCAGCAGAGAGCCCCCTGTGACCTGCGGCTCACAAATGACATTTGTTTTACTATAGCCTATGAGTTATGAATTGGTAACAAGGAACTGCATGTTAACCGCAAGTATAGAAAATTCCAGTTTTTTCTTCTATATTTCGTTATTCAAAAGTTGGTAAAATGGGTTCCTTTCAGTAGTAATAAAGTTTTATTTTAAGTACGATGGAGATGGTTCATAGGGACAACCATGCCTGACTTTCTTAAAGTGCATGTGCATCTCTTACATCAGTGATACTCAAAGTACGGCCTGGGGGCCGCATGCGGCCCTCCTGACCTTTACATGTGACTCGCTGATCAACAGCAGCCCAGTTCTGCTGTTTATCGCTGATCAACAGCAGCACTGGGCTGCTGTTTACTCGCCTCAGAACTAAGAAAGAAAAAATGCTACATAAATGGGCAATAATTTATTTAAAGGTTCATTGAAGTTAAAGGACGTAACAAGGGTGTTCTACACCGCCAAACTTTAGAAGCACCTTTATTTTTAAAGATATCTTGCAGAAAATGTGTAAAAAGTATGATAATCTTTTTACACTTCAAAAAGTGTATTTCATTAACATGCAGCAAACACTGTTTCACCTTAGCATATCAGATTATATCAGTGCGTTCAGAAGTATTTTTATTAAAAGTGACAATTTTCAAACATGAATTTAGAAACGTTCATTCCCCCCCCCCCCCTTGACAATAATGCCAATAGGGAAAAGGCCAGTTACGTGAACTCTTAGGGTGACGTGCTTCTATTATACATGAACATTACAGTTTATTAAATCAAACACAAAGTTTTTACATCTCAAAGTCGTGTATGTTATAATGAAGGAAAAGGAGGTAAAGTGAAATAAAACAATTGCCTAGGATCATACAATTTGTTTAACTGGACAAGCTGGAATTAATACCAAGCATTTTGTTTCACATTGTGCAGTTCAGACACTAGATGTACATGTTTCGCTTCCCCTGCACCCAGAATGCCACAAAACCCCCTTTCACCCCACTCCCCGACCTCCACCCTCCTGGCATCAGTGCCCCCCTATGTCACATCACAGACCAAACTCCGTGGCCCCAGGGAAAATGTTTGGGAGTACCCATGTGTTACACACATAGTGAAACACAAAAATGGCATCCATATTTAAGTTTAGCTCAGGCACTTATGAAGTGACAGACTGAATAAATGTATTTTCTGGCTGACATTGGTTTGAAGGCTTTAAAGCTGCAGCTAGCCCCAGCCATGAGAAAGCCGAACTAAAGGAGTACTGATGGCCCATTAAGTGATACATTTGTGTTTGGCCCAGCTGGAGCTGGATGTTAAGACATCTCTCTCTTACTCTGCAGGCTGCTGTGAACACAGAGCAGGGAAAGTGCGAGCGTTGGTGACTTTGTCCCTGTGTCGGCACCAGTACAAAATCAACTCATTTCACTGAGGCCGTCCCAGTTCCACCTCAGTCACTGCTGTGGGATCGGGATGGATTCCTGTTATTTCCATAGCTGGGTATTGGAAAATATTTTCTACATCAGACTTTTGCCATAACATGAGGGATGGGGGGGAGGGGGAAGGCAAGAATGATAGGAAAATAGTGACAAATGTAGAAAGCTGTGAGGAAAATGAACTTGAGGGAATGGGATACAGAGTCGCCGACTTTCCAACTCACATGGTGCTTCCCCGTGTTACATGGTACCGGCTCCCTTCACATGGCCTCCAGTTGAACGGCCAGTTTCACAAGGTGATAAACCAAGTTTTACCCTATCTTTGACAAAATAACTTTTATATTTTCCCTGCCTAACTTTTATTTGTCTTTCAGTCTGGCTATAGACAGCTACAGTTGTCTGAAAGACCTAATTTCACCAACAGACACCCCACACAACATACAATAGACAACACACAAACACATAAATACACAATACCCGTATAGAAGCCTCACTACGTCAAGGCACTATCCCTGACTGCCTAAAAGTAGGACAAGTAACCCCCACTTTAAAAACAAGCATTGGCATAGCCAATAGGTCTCGCTTTTGGGACCTTATAAGTATTTAGTTATGCAGCACAATATACTTGGTGCAACAACATCAACTGTTGCATGGCTAAACACTTATAAGGTCCCAAAGGCGAGACCTATTGGCTATGCCAATGCTTGTTAACAATAGTTAGTTAACAAATGAATGTTTTCCTCTCACAGAAAGTTGTGTAAATCTTCTCCGATATTCAAGCCCATGGGGGTCTTTGTGTCCAGCTCGACTATATATCTCGATTCGAGCTGGCGCAACTTTTCCTCCCTATTGCCTCCCGTTTGTTGTGTGCCACTGCATCTATAACAAAATATTGTAAACAATTCAAGTTGTTATTGTGAATTTTTTTTAAATGCCTGGCGACCGGGTAGGCCGGATCGGAGTTTACTATCGCACGTAAATGTTGTAATATGCGAACATACACTTGCAGTTTAGTGCTCCCCACGTAGCATAAATTACAACTACATTTTAACACATAAACTGCGTAGTCTGTTCTACAAGTGTAATGTTCTTTGAGTGCGATAGGTCTGTCTGAGAAGGGTGTCAAATATGTGGCAGTATTGATACCGAACTTACAGGCCCGGCATGAGCTGCACTTGAAGAATCCCTTTCTAGGGGACAGCCAATTGTCTATCTTATTGGTTTTCAGGGCTAGTCCTCACTAGGTCGTTGCGCATCGAATAAGCTCTTCTAAAGGTAACAGTAGGAGTTTTCGGGAGAACTCTTTTCAGTGTTGGATCAGTAAGGACAATAGGCCATTGCTTTTTGATGATATACACATATATACACACAGTCACACACAATACACTCAGGGACATAGCTTAGTCAGGGAGATTTGCTGAGCACGAATCTCGAATTTCCCAACTTAAAAAAAAAAAGTGGGCTACAGGGTGAATGGACGAGATGACAGGTTCAGGATGGACTGTTGCCATAAGTAGAAGGGTCAGCACTGCGTTGCATTAGATGGACCTCTGCAGCTGACAGAGTTTGGCGGACAAGTACTCCATTGCAACGGCGACCCAATACCCTGTCCACAAAACGCAATGTCTGCCAATCCGATTTTGAGTCGGTGGGCTGCAAGCTTTCGCTGATAGAGTAAAATGTATTCAGATGGTGTAAAACTTCCTCCAATGACCCAACTGAGTAGGGGTTGTTGGAGGTAAGCCATCCGACCGTCTGCCCTATTCAGAATGGGAGGTCGGATTACTTTTTTTCCCCACCGTCTGTCGCCGCCATTCTAGATGTGAGGGACAGTTAATAAAAATAAATAAATGACCCCCCCACACCGTGAGAGAACACCCATGGTGTGGGAGTTTCTTAGGATGTTTTTTTTCTTCTCAAAAATAAAACCCTGCAATGTGAGTTTGTTTTTGAAACTTAAAAAATGTGGAAAAGTTTAACGGTTGGCTGTCATGTTTGATAGAGCTGTCCGTCAAACTTTAGCTACATTGACAGGAACTGCCATGATGGCGGCTCCTGTCAATATATAGAGATGTCCATTGAGCCGGTGGACATTTCGAAATTTGGCAGGTGGAGTAACGATAGGAAACGAGACGTAAAGTCCTTTGCCACTCTTTCTGTCTTTACTCCATTTGTCAACCTCTAAATCAGGCCCTCTATTTTGTGAGGCACGGTGGGTGGAAAACAATGGTTCGGGATGCCGGCTTGAGTGATTGCCAGTAGATAGACTATTTGCAAGCATTTTTCCCAGCACGTTTCAGTGTTCAATTGCCAGTAGTATGCCTGGAAACCTAAGACTGGTGCAGCTTTCCAAGCCTGCTACTGACAATATTTGTAAATTCCAAAAGTAGAACATTTGTATCCATTTTATGAGTACTTCAATGGATGTAGATTAGCTACCTTTTGGTAAGCCAACCACTATATATATTTAAGTTAGGACAACCAGAAAAACAAACAGACATAGCAGACCTGAATTAGGCCTTACAGGCCCAAGGGGGGGGGGGGGTTCTTGGTTATACCCCAAACAAGTCCACAAACGTACACCCCTATATACACTTGCTCATATATGCACATTCTACACACCAGTCCCAATACAAAACACCAGCAGGGTAATATACAAATCTAGGCTCTATCTACTGAACAATAATATAAATCAGTTCATTCTATGTACAGTGATATGCTGCAGAGAACTCACTCTCATTTAAAAGGTATTTATCATACACCAGATTAGAAAATGCACACATATGTTGTACAGCGGTTCACCGCATGTATAAATACAAGAGCTGGCCACACCTACGTGGATATATACAAAGAGGTTGAGTACACAACGTACTATGCGCTATGTCAAAGTCATAGATAAAGCGTAATCAGTTCACCTTGTCTACAAGAGCATACTATACAAAAGCTCACCTCATGTCCATGAAGTACCCATCCTCTTCAACACCTACACGAGACCTCTAGCCGACCTCATCAGAACCTACTATCTCAACATCATATACTACGCCGTACTCTGGCTCTCAGCAGACCTCACCACCACGAAGACCAATTTCTACAACTGCATGAAGAATGTCGCCGACTGGATGAAGGCCAACTGTCTGAAGCTCAACAATGACAAGACTGAAGTGCTGATCTTTGGCAATAACACCTCCTCCTGGAACGACAACTGGTGGCCAGCTGAACTCGGACCCACTCCCACATCGACAGACCACGCCTGCAACCATACCATCATCCTGGACAGCAAACTCACCATGAAACGACCGATAAATGCAGTATAATGGGTCTGCTTCCACACTCTCCGCATGATGCGAAGAATCTTCAAATGACACCCCATTGGCACAAGTAAAACCAGCACTAATCACCAGCCAGCTGGACTATGGAAACGCACTGTACGCAAGAACCACCACTGAACTGATTGAGACTGCAGACTATACAGAACTCAGCGTCAAGACTCCTCTTCAACATGCCCAAACAGACCAACAGCACCCAACACCTTAGGAACCTCCACTGGCTTCCACTACGGAAAAGATGCCAATTCATGATATTAACACACGCCTACAAAGCCCTCCACGACCTAGGACCAGCAGACATCAACCATCGCCTGAACTTCCACCAACCATCCAGAGACCTTCGCTCCGCATCCCTCGCCCAGACACTGTGCATCCTCTGAAGCCACAGCAAAGGCTGTTCCTTCCACTACCTCCCCGTCAAGTCCTGGAAGAGGCCCCCCCCCATCCGGATATCACCCTCGGTGGCGTAATTCAGGAAATGACTCAAGACCTGGCTTTTCAACTGATCCCAGCAACCTAGCGCCTGGATACCCTCATGGGTGATTAGCAGCACTTTACAAAATACTGAATGATTGATATTTTGCCCACCTGAAATGCTCAACAGTGTACTGATGTAGAAAGCAAAGTTGTTTATAGTAAATATGTGCAGTGAGCTGAAGCATAGTGCACACCTATGCCTCAGCTCAGCTTTATGTATTTCCATATACTGTACATATAGGTCACGTTCATGTCAAAGCCTATGTATGCCATGCACTAGCTGCTGCAGACAGCACGAATGGGGGTATAAAAAAAACCAGCTCACTAGAAATAGGTGGATATACAAGCACCTCCTGGTGATTGAAGCTCACCCCACGCACACAGATATTCTATACAAACCTTCATCCGTGGACATGGATAACCTACCAACTAATTTATTTATACACTCATAAAAAAGTACTCAACCTGAAGGGGTCAGTGGCACTCTACATGAAAGAGTGAAGACAGACTTCACAATACCAAAAAAAAATAAAAAATCTATAGGACCTGGATGACTGGTACAAAATCAACTCAAAACATAGGAATGAGTACAGGCGGCAAAAGTGTAAAAGAGATAAAATTGGAGAGGAGGCAAGAAGTAGAATAGCGCTAGAGAGAAGCAGCAAGGAAAAAGCAGGATGCAGTATTGAGAGTGCAGTTAACTGTACTAGATGCCTACTAACCGTCTTATACATGTGAAAACATGCACTGTAAAAACCTCTTTGACAAAAAAAAGACTGCTAAACAGATTAATAAAATAGCTACACACAAAATTTTGACCTGCACTTACAAACAATATTCACGTACTAGTCACAAATAAGTTCCGACTACAGCAAGAATAGGATATTTAATAATTCCCATATAAGTTGGAAATTAGTTTGGTTATATCTAGGAATTAAATACAGGTTGCTTCTTTGTATGGATCCAATTTATGCAAGGTTGAGATTTTCGCAATTATATTTTCAATTCTGTTTGTGCAGTCTACACGTTCACAACACACTGTACACACTATGCAACTCACCACATGGATATAGTGTAAACCAACCGCCTGTGACGTAGGTCGGTATACCATGGACAAACAACCTCAAAAACATGGATATACTTACTACAACGTACATGGTATATTCTATACCATCCCACGTATGTACTTAAAATCTAAGTAGTTCAAATTCGTCTCATGTACGTTAATATACTATAAATTAATTGGCCTAAATATCACTCCCGGTTAATTGATATAGTTCTGCAATAACACAAACAAAAACATCAATAAATAAAACCCTGTAACTGAATGGGGGCGCCCGTCTCTAATAGGCCAAGGGCGGCTCCATACAGAGAGAGAAAAATGAGAAATAAATAAAGATTTACAGGAAATTAAGAGGGGTGAGGAGCAGGTGTCAGACTGAGGCAGCTCTGAGTATTTCATCACCACCCGCCTACACATTAACCAGTACAGCACCTGAGCACCCCCGCACAACATACATCGCTCCAGACCACCCCCAGCCTCAATAAACCAGCGCTGCCCACGCTCCCAAAGAAATCAGAAACGCAGCTGTACTGGTATCAGTGGATCAGCGGTTCTATCGTGGTTCACACAGACGTGCTGCAGACCCCCTTAGCCGTGTATCAGCCCCACGTAAAGGACTTGAACCCCCGACCCCCTCCTTAGCCCATTTGTGCAGGACCGCCCCTCAAACAGATACCTTGGCTGTAGAGGGCACCCCCCAAGAAAAACTTCTGATCGCGAACTATGTTGGATCCACCTATAAAAATCCCACGACTCTCCCCAGACACCCTGTGTGTGACCCCCAAAAAAGGACCACACACGAACAGACATAGCTGCACAGAAACCCTCAACTCAGACAAGCACCGATACAGGACCCAGCTAAAGAGGGCACCCCACCAGCCGATAGGCAACCCCCTCTGTACAGAACCCCCTACACACACATCTACTTGTATGGGAACCCTCACATACGCGTCCAGGCACCCCCTCCGGCTCCCAAACGTAAACTGCCCAACACTTATCCAGACCATACATTAGGTAAAGCCTAGGTGTACAACCCCTCCCATCTCAATACGGGTCACCCCAATACAGTCACCCTACTTTTTAGGAGCTCTGACTATTTGAAAAACCAAGAACACCCGGCTTCACTCTGCTGCTCAAGAGCCCTCCTACGGAGACCCAGATAGTATAGGACACCCCCAAAAGAGGGCCATCGGCCCGCTGGCGCAGGGCACGCGCGCCAATCCCCCAAGAAACTGAGCCGCTTGGGGCCCACGATGCACTCCGTTTCTCATGGATCGAACAACGAACGGCACAGTCCCCGTCACCCCAGTCCTCCATTACCCTAACAACAACCCAATCTGAAAACACAATCAAAGGAAGCTAAACAGCAGAAACCAAACGTCCCCGAGCACTCCCGCCCTCTGGCACCCCACCCTCGCAGATGAAAAATATACGAGCGATAGCGCCCCACACCTCCACGGCGGCGCGCCACCCGCCCCCCCCTGGTTTATACCCCCCTCCCAACCCCGGAACCTACCCTCATGGCGGCGCACCCTCCCCCGTCCGTCCCGAGGTCTGTGCAACTTACCCCCACCCCCATCCACAGGTCACTTCCTGCACCTTCTCGTTTCCTGCAACACCGTTTCCTCCTTTTCCCATAAATCTGTCTCTTATTTTCCCCCATTTGTTTGTTGCTTGTTTCCTGCGGCTCCCACTGACCTGCTGTCTGCAAATGGATCCCTTCTCCCTCCTTCTGCCCCCTCCCCCCACATCCCCTCCCCTACTCCCAGCCGTGACTGACTCCATTCACTACAAAAGCCCTTGTGCTCCTCTCTCTGGGAAGGAAGCCGAAGCCCTCCCCCGGCCAGCCCCCCACTTCATAACGAGGGTACACCCCCCCGGCATACACACCAGGAAACGCAGAAAAAAGTTCTCTTTCCCCTTCCAGACCAAAAATCCCGGCCCCGCTCGCACTGCACCTGCTCCCAAAAACTTCATAGGCACACAAATATAAATACACAAACATGCTCTTCCTGTATCCCCGTTTTATTTACTGCCCACCACCCTTATGAAGGCGCAGTGAGGATGAGGAGGGCAGTACTCACACTCGGGCCCGGATGAAGGCTACTCTGCTCCCAGCTCTGCTCAGGGACAAGGAGCGGAGCTTCTGCTGCTGCTGCTTTTTTTTTTTTTTTTTAATTAAACACAATTTAAAACAAGAGAGGAGCGGGGGCGAGCGAGCGCGGCAGCCTGCAGAGCTGACCAGACGCTCGTGCGTCGTGGCCTTTTGCCTGCGATTACGCGCGCGGCAGACATGTGTTTCCAATTATCGCGCCCGCGTCTGGGCACGATAATTGGAAACACATGTCTGCCGCGCGCGTAACCGGAGGTAAAAGGCCACGACGCACGAGCGTGTGGTCAGCTTTTGAAACCCCCTAACATAAAGTCTTCGCCTAGCAGCGCTTGCGCGCTACTCGAGGCTCGACCTAAAAACCAAGGCAGACTGCTCTGACCCTAATAACTTCCGACCCATCTCCAACATCCCTACTCTGGCAAAGCTCTTAGAAAAAATGTGTCCAGAGCCAACTCTGCAATCACATAGACAACTATCAACTCCTCCATCAACACCAATCAGGTTTCCGTCAAGATCACAGCACTGAATCTGCACTTACTCATATCGTGGATGACATACTTAAAATGCTGGATCGAAATGAATCATGCCTTCTGATACTGCTTGATTTATCGGCTGCCTTTGACACGGTCAAACATGAAAGTCTACTGAAACTACTGGAACAAAGGTTGGGCTTATCAGGTGTCGTTTTACAATGGTTCTCCTCATTCCTCCAAAACAGATCCTTAAGAGTCAAAATGAATCAATCTCTAAGTCCCACGCAATCACTTTTGGCGTTCCTCAGGGATCTGCTCTCTCACCCATTCTCTCCAACTTATTCCTGGAACCACTGGCAAACCACCTAAAATCTACTAACATCCATTACCATATGTACGCTGATGACACTCAGCTGTATCTCAAAATCCCCTCCCCAGAGACATTATATCCCTCAATTCCATCTTACAAAACACACACCTCTGGCTTACGGATAACCATCTCAAACTCAACGCTGCTAAAAACAAATTTCTTCTCATCTCTCCGCCGAATAACATCCCCAAGATTGATCTTTGGTTGAAACATCTTACAGCCCTCAAATGCTCACCTCACACCATAGACTCTGCTAGATCCTTGGGTATTACATTAGACCATGGGTACTCACAAACTTTCTCTCGGGAGCCAAATTTACAGTGTGGTTTGTGGCCGAGGGCCGCACATGTGGGGGTGGGGTCAGTGGGTGGCGGGGTCAGTGGGGGCGGGGTCAGTGGGGGCGGGGCTAGAGGGGGAAAAAATCACTACCGTTTCAAAACATTACTAGACAATGCTGTATTTCCAAAGCAGATGTAACTACATGGAGCACATGTTTATAATAATTTTTTATTATCAGACAATAGCAATCTTAAGTGGGATTGCATGGCAATTTGCAGTAACCGGATATTCAGCACATGCCCAGTGCAGCACAGGCTTCAGAGTCCAAAAAATAGGTACGTTAAAGACAAACACTACGAACTTATTTTACATTTCATGTCACCGATTAGTTTTCTGTAATCTGGTACCAAGTCTGAAACGGCAAGCCTTAAGAGCTGATCCAGATGTATGTCTGTAAACTTGTTTCTGAGTTTGCTCTTCAACAGTCCCATTGTGGAAAATGAACATTCGCAAGCATATGTTGACCCAAACATACAAATTACCTTCTGGGCCACTGTAAAAAGAAGAGGAAACTTGTCAGAAGGCACAATTTTCCAGAATTCTTCTGGTGCTTGCCCCAAAAAAGATGCTTCGAGGGCTGAATTGTGCTGCTTGTCAATCAGCTCTATTTCTGCTTGAGCCCATTCCATGCCAATAAGGGCAACAACTTCAAGATTTCGTGCACTCACCATCCAGGGGTTTTCAACCAGCCTGAACAGAGGGGTGAGGGCTCTGAATTGAGAAAATCGGCGTTTGATCTCCCCAGAAATTTCTTCAAGACATGCACCAAGGTCTAGCTTTGACAGAATCTCTTGTGCATCTGGAAAGCTCTGCATCACAGCCAACAGTTTTGGGAAGTGGGTGAAGTCACTATCATCCAGTTGTTCTTTGAATAGCACAAGCTTACTTTCAAAAGCATAAATACCATTCATCAAGGAGCACACAAGCTGTTGTTTACCTTGCAGGGTCAAATTGAGAGCATTAAAATGTGAAAATATCTGAAAGAAAATGGAGCATAATAAGCCATTTCACATCCGGTAGTTCTGGGAATGATTGACCTCTACTGTTCACAAAGAGTTCAATTTCAGGAAGCAATGCGATGAACCGCTCCAGAACCTTCCCTTTGCTTAGCCAACGCACGTCAGTGTGCATCAAGACGTCTGTATATTCCGCTTCAGATTCCTGCAGCATTGCTTTAAAAAGTCTATGGTTCAGAGCTTTGGCACGATAAAATTAACAATTTTCACTGCACCTTTTAGGACATTATTCAGTTCTCCATGCTATAATTTTGCACACAATACTTCCTGGTGAATAATGCAGTGGTAGTCTATCACAGTCTGTCCTATGAGCTTCTTTTTAAGCATAGACACGCAGCCTCTGTCATGGCCCACCATGGCAGGAGCCCCATCTGTGAATAATGCAGTGGTGGTCTATCACAGTCTGTCCTATGAGCTTCTTTTTAAGCATAGACACGCAGCCTCTGTCATGGCCCACCATGGCAGGAGCCCCATCTGTGAATAATGCAGTGGTGGTCTATCACAGTCTGTCCTATGAGCTTCTTTTTAAGCATAGACACGCAGCCTCTGTCATGGCCCACCATGGCAGGAGCCCCATCTGTGAATAATGCAGTGGTGGTCTATCACAGTCTGTCCTATGAGCTTCTTTTTAAGCATAGACACGCAGCCTCTGTCATGGCCCACCATGGCAGGAGCCCCATCTATGAATAATGCAGTGGTGGTCTATCACAGTCTGTCCTAGGAGCATCTTTTTAAGCATAGACACGCAGCCTCTGTCATGGCCCACCATGGCAGGAGCCCCATCTATGAATAATGCAGTGGTGGTCTATCACAGTCTGTCCTAGGAGCATCTTTTTAAGCATAGATACGAAGCCTCTGTCATGGTCTACCATGGCAGGAGCCCCATCTGTGAATAATGCAGTGGTGGTCTATCACAGTCTGTCCTATGAGCTTCTTTTTAAGCATAGATACGAAGCCTCTGTCATGGTCTACCATGGCAGGAGCCCCATCTGTGAATAATGCAGTGGTGGTCTATCACAGTCTGTCCTAGGAGCATCTTTTTAAGCATAGTTAAGCCTCTGTCATGGCCCACCATGGCAGGAGCCCCATCTGTGAATAATGCAGTGGTGGTCTATCACAGTCTGTCCTATGAGCTTCTTTTTAAGCATAGATACGAAGCCTCTGTCATGGCCTACCATGGCAGGAGCCCCATCTGTGAATAATGCAGTGGGAGTCTATTA
Organism: Calotriton arnoldi; assembly: GCA_963921515.1. Taxonomy (NCBI): domain Eukaryota; kingdom Metazoa; phylum Chordata; class Amphibia; order Caudata; family Salamandridae; genus Calotriton; species Calotriton arnoldi. Next base: position 897,840 of record CAWUFW010002728.1, read on the forward strand.
CAGTCTGTCCTATGAGCTTCTTTTTAAGCATAGATACGAAGCCTCTGTCATGGCCTTCCATGGCAGGAGCCCCATCTGTGAATAATGCAGTGGGAGTCTATCACAGTCTGTCCTATGAGCTTCTGTTTAAGCATAGATACGAAGCCTCTGGCAGGAGCCCCATCTGTGAATAATGCAGTGGTAGTCTATCACCGTCTGTTCTAGGAGCTTCTTTTTAAGCATAGATACGAAGCCTCTGTCATGGTCTACCATGGCAGGAGCCCCATCTGTGAATAATGCAGTGGTGGTCTATCACAGTCTGTCCTAGGAGCATCTTTTTAAGCATAGTTAAGCCTCTGTCATGGCCCACCATGGCAGGAGCCCCATCTGTGAATAATGCAGTGGTGGTCTATCACAGTCTGTCCTATGAGCTTCTTTTTAAGCATAGATACGAAGCCTCTGTCATGGCCTACCATGGCAGGAGCCCCATCTGTTGTTATGCTGACAAGAGTGTTCGTGGTATGTCATTTGTTTTAAAGTAGTTGCACATGCTGTCCAGTATATCTTCTCCTCTTGTGTGCCCTTGCAATGGTAGAAGGCACAGGAGCTCTTCTTTGGGATGAAGCGATTGGTTCAGATACCTCACCCAAACTAATAACTGGGCCACATCGCCTATGTCTGTGGACTCATCCATGGCAATTTTGAAGAACGGTGACTCTCTGACTGCTTTGATCACCTGCCCCTGGACGTTTTGTCCCATTGCCTCTATTCTGCGTGCACACGTTGAATCTGATAGCTGCAATGCACCGATTTCCTTTAAAATGCTGGCTTTATTAGTGTAGCTGTCAAATAAAATTTCGGCTGCTGAAAGGAAACATTTCTTTACCAGCTCTGCATCTGTGAATGGTTTCTTATGTTTGGCAAGCAAGTAGCATATTTTGAAAGACGCTTCTGTAACAGCCTCAGATTCCTTCATCTGGCAAAGGAAGATCTTCTGCTGGGAAAGAAGAGCTTGCTTTAACGATGCCACTTTTGCAGAACGCAGTTTTGAGTTCATTGGGAAGATCGCAGTGAATTCAGAGTGCCGTGTTTTGTTGTGCCATTTCTAGGTTATACCTCTTAAGAACATTTACTTTCTCTTTGCAAAGCAAACAGGTCGCTTTTTCTTTTAGGCATTCCACAAACAAGTACTCTTCTTCCTGGAAGGTCCTGTGTTCGCTCTGTATCGATCTGAGTCGTTTGCAAGGCCTGGAAACTGGACTGTAGGCCATTGCAGAGCTCTCCAGCTAGTTTGTTACTATGCAATAAGTAAGAAGGACCAGGAATCTGATTTTCCACCTGACGACCAATGGACCGACACCGCCCACGACCGATGTACCGACACGCCCCACAACCGATGGACCGACACTGCGTCACGACCGCTGGACCGACACTGCGTCACGACTACTGGACCGACACCACGTCACGACCGATGGACCGGCACCACGTCACGACCAATGGACCAACACCACTTCTCAAAACAGATCTGTGAGCAACACCAAAGTAATGTTTTGTTTAAACATACGAAGTAATGGGTAAACCTGCAAATGAAAAACAGGAGGCTTTCCTAAAGCCAGTGATTTATGCAGGAAATGTGTCACTCAATAGGGATTTGAAATAAATGGCATGCACACACGTATATACAAGCGCACGTTCACCCGTAGGTATCTTGGCGCTGAATAACAGATGTTTATTGCTACCCAACTCATTTTATCGACCTCAGATGGATGAAAGGCAGGACCCGCCGGGATTTGAACCTGTGACCATGAGGTAGAACAGAGGCCCCTGCAGTGGACGCATTAGTCCACTGAGCCACCAGACCCGGCATACACACAGTACAAGGGTACAGAGTTTGAGGTGGTTTCAGACTGGGAGACAACAGTTAATATGAGTTATTGACATTAAAATACATTCACAAAGTGGAATATGTTTCCAATCACAGAAATGTTCCAAATACACTTAAAAGTGGATTCACAAGCCATTTGTGTCCCTGGCATGCAGTTTCTGTCATCAGCACTGCTCATCCCTTTTTTCACAAGAGCAGTTCAAACATGAATGGCAAAATAGCCTAGTTTGCAAATGTTTTCCACATAATTATGGCTCTTCCATATTTGACACATAATACATCATCTGCTGCTTAATCTGACAATTTTAACAAAAAATTGTTTGTAGCTCAACTTTGCCCTCTATGTCAGCTGACATCTCTGCTTAATGCAGGTGGAAACTATTTTGCCAAACTACTGCTTGCTCTGCTAAGTTCCCCTTTAGAACAACTGGAGGCCAAGAAGCAGCATTGCTTGATATCAGGCCATAAGAACTGGACACACTGATTTAGCATTGACACTACTTCAATAATAGTAATAATAAGAATAAACTACATGGCACAACTGAAATGCATATTAGTTAAAAACTAGGAAATCAGACACATCAGTCAAGGTTTCTTAAATTTAAAATATGAAATCATATGGCAGCTATGTATAGATGAGGGTATATTTCATTTAAAAGAACAACCATCAGCACTGCCTTGCCAACTCGAGACCTACTGGGTACTTTGCCAGGACAGATACCTCAATGTTGTCACAAACAGTTAAAATAGGTTTACGAATATTACTACAGGGAACTGAAACGAGGCGGGACGCATATACGTATTACTGCTGACAACTTAAGCATCTGTCTTGTGTCATAGCCCCTACAGAGGTGTTTGCATAAGGCACTACTTGATTTCCAGCAAAGGTACCTAGAGTGCTGGGCCTGTAATCCGTAATAAAGCTGGGGAGGAAAAATTAACATTAGAATGGAGACAATCCGAAAGCCCTAATGCACTTCTAAACCGTATGTTTCTACAGGGAGATTTATACACTTACTGCATAAATTCACTTGCCGGCTAGGAATTCTAGAGAGTGTGTTCTGGTCCAGGGAAGGCCTATCAATCTGTACCAATCAATTGTGGTTCATTTGGCAACACCATGTGCCGCAGGAGTGCTGTCTGAGAAACACTATGATTTTTGCAGCGTACAGACTCCATTCTTAATTTGCCTTCTCAAAAGAGCACCTTACAAGCAGGGTTGTTGGGCAAATTGTCCTTACATTCAGACCTGATTTTCCTACGGTCTTTATAGGTGCATTGAAAAATACAAATGGGTAAAAGGGCATAACAAAGTGCTCATTTGGTTTTATTCAAGTGCAAGGAAGATGGCGGGAATCAATAAATTATGAATCACCATCATTAAAATGTTCTTACATAGTCTCACCTGCAGAAAGAGCTTCACCCTATGCATCCAAATGATGGAGCATACTGCTTCGAGAGTGTTAGGGTTTTTCATCCTTTAAAAAAAAAAAAGCATAGCTACTGGTGTCCTGAAGTAGGACTGAACAGACAGACAGGTTTGGCTGGACCTAAATGAGGCCAATCCTGGTTACAACACTGTTACTTTTCATGTGAATGAAAATACACAGTAAGAGATGCAAGGCTACAGAAAGTCGATGCCACACGACATGTCACTTTCACTAAGGCTAAGCAAAGTCAGTGCACTAACAAAAAACAAAGAAAATCTCCACAGCAAAAGAAAGTAATACCAATCTCCACAAGGTGAGCAGTGTAACAGATGGCATTGCCAAGTTTTACAAAGCCGGTACAGTAACAGAAGATAGTTCCAATGTCAATATGGCTTGCAACATAAGTTAATGCCAATGTGAACAAGGCTAGTAGAGTAGCAGATGACAATGCCAATGTCCACATGGCCAGCACAGTAACAGAAGATTGTGCCAATGTCCCCATAACGAGCAACAGAAGATAACAGCATTCTCCACATGACCAGTAATTGACAATTATTCTAGTGTCCTTGTCCTCATATTACCTTTTACTGTGGCTCTCCACACTAATTCAAGTGCACACTCAAACATCGTGCGCAGAGGTTCTTACCTGCTTAAAATCACCGGCGGAGAGGACGTCCTCAGTCACTGAAGAGGCTCCGGTGGAGAGGAGAGGTCGTCCTGAGGCAGTGAAGAGGCTCCCGGGCGAGAAGAGGCTGCTGCGTCCCGGCGGAGAGGAGAGGTCATCCTGAGGCAGTGAAGGGGCGAGAAGAGGCTGCGGGCCGAAGAGAAGAGGCTGCGACCGAAGAGAAGAGGCTCCGGGCGGAGAGGACGTCGGCGGCACCACGGACACATGAAGCTTCCCAAAAGGCCCTTTAAAAGTCAGCTGTAAAAGCGCTGCGCTTACAGCTGACTTTTAAACGGCCTGTGCTTCCCGCCGGTGCCGTGCGTGACGTCACATAGGCGGGCACAATCAGAGGCCAGCAGTAAACAGAGAAGGTGGCCGCAGGAGCATACGTAGTGAATATGTTTGAATACGTATTCACTACGTATGCTCCTGTGGCCATCTTCTGTGTTTACTCGTAGGTCAGGAAATGCAAAATGCAAGGCAAGGTCCGCGGGCCGCCAATGAAGGCTTGCCGGGCCGCTGGCGGCCCGCGGGCCGTACTATGAGTACCCGTGCATTAGACAAACACCTGAATATGCAGGATCACATTAGCGCAGCCACCAATGGAGCGAACTACCAACTGAGCATTCTACGGAAACTTAAACCCTACCTTCCACACGAAGACCTAAAACAAGCGGTCCAAGCTCTTCTATTGCCCATACTGGATTATGGTAGTGCTACACTATGTGGCTTACCTCAATACAAATTGGCCCCTCTAAGAGCCTCCCTCAACGCGGCCGCCAGACTTGTCCTCGGAACAAAAAGAAACACATACATCTCACCGGCCCTAAAATCCTTAAGCTGGCTACCGTACGAAAATTGTATGCATGAGGCATAAAGCGTTACACTTCAATACCCCCCCTATCTGGCTCAAAAGCTAGAAAAATCCTATTTTACTTTCTTATATGTTTGTCTCTTGTGCATGTGTTTTTTGTTTACCAGTCCAATTGTTACTCTACTTTTTGTCATGTAAAGCGCTCTGACACGGTCTGCCACCACACACTACGAACACGCCTTCACGACGCCGGGATCCAAGAGAAGGCCCTGGACTGGACCACATCCTTCCTTTCCGGCAGAACACAAAGCGTCCGCCTCGCCCCCTTCCGATCCAAGGCCACCAAGATCATCTGCGGCGTACCCCAAGGCTCCTCTCTCAGCCCAACGCTGTTCAACATCTACATGGCACCCCTCGCCCACGTCGCCCGACAGCACAACCTCAACATCATCTCCTACGCCGACGACACCCAGCTGATCCTCTCCCTCACCAAAGACCCTCACACCGCCAAAGCCCACCTCCACGAAGGAATGAAGGCCGTCGCCGAATGGATGAGGACCAGCCGCCTGAAGCTGAACTCGGACAAGACGGAGGTCCTCATCCTTGGTTCCAACCCTTCAGCCTGGGACGACTCCTGGTGGCCAACATCACTGGGAACAGCCCCGCCACCCACCGACCACGTACGCAACCTAGGGGTCATCCTCGACCCCACCCTCTCCATGACTAAGCAGGTCAACGCCGTTTCCTCATCCTGCTTCAACATCCTCCGAATGCTCCGCAGGATCTTCAAGTGGATCCCCACCGAAACAAGAAAAACAGTCACCCAGGCCCTCGTCACCAGCAAGCTGGACTACGGAAACGCCCTCTACGCAGGAACAACGGCTAAGCTCCTGAGACGGCTGCAACGCATCCAGAACGCCTCTGCACGTCTTATCCTCGACATCCCCCGACGCAGCCACATCACACCCCACCTGAGAGACCTGCACTGGCTCCCTGTCAACAAGAGGATAACCTTCAAGCTCCTCACCCACGCACACAAAGCACTCCACAACTCCGGACCAGCCTACCTCAACAGACGACTCAGCTTCTACACCCCACCCGCCAGCTCCGCTCGACCAGCCTCGCCCTCGCCACAGTCCCCCACATCCGGAAAACGACTGCCGGCGGCAGATCCTTCTCCCACCTCGCCGCCAAGACCTGGAACACCCTCCCCACCAACCTCCGACAGACCCAAGACCTACTGGCCTTCAGAAGACTCCTCAAGACCTGGCTCTTCGATCAGTAGCAGCACCACCCCCCTCTTCCCCCAGCGCCTTGAGACCCTCGCGGGTATGTAGTGCGCTTTATAAGTGACATGATTGATTGATTGATTGATACCCACTAGGGTCATGTTCGCACTATACAAAACTTTATAAAGTTTTTGTTTCTTCATCTGGCTTCACGTATTGAGTGACAGGGTTGTTCATCCCTTTCAGTATCATCCCTCCCCATTTCATGAATAGATAGGTCCTTTAAGAAGTTCTTTATTATTGTATTTATTTTTTAGGTAGCTTGTTATAATACTTTATTCTTCTAATAAGCCATTTCCAGGGATTTGCCACCTCGTTGGAGTCTCTTTCCAGGTCAAACCGACCAGACAGCGTAAGCTTTCTGGTTTGCGAAGGACTTATTGTGAGCTTACTAAGAACTCACAGGGGCTTAGAGCCCGCCTCTTACGTAGCATTGGCTGCCTTTACTGTCACTCTCATTTGCTTGCTTCGTATTCAATGACTTTCCTTGACCCAGTTTGATTAGCTAGAGTTCGTCCCTCCTCTGGAGCATATCCTCTATACCCTTCTTTTGATTGGCTGACTTGTATCCTTCCACCACTCACTTTTAGGGAGCTTCTTTTTTTCTTTTTGGCTATGCACTCCGTGAGAGTGCATGTGTTTTCCAGTTCTCTTTCTTGTGTGGCTTCTGCCCGCTGTCTGTGTTGCTTTCTCAATTGTGTGCTTCCTCCCCTTCCCCCAAAACCATCCTGCGTTGCTTTCTCCATCATGTCCCCAGCACCTTGAAACCCTCGCGGGTGAGTAGTGGCGCTTAACAAACACTGGTTGATTGATTGATTTGCTCCTCCCCTCCCACTGAAACTGCCCCATGTGTCATATTGCTCCTCCTAATTCCTCTCAGCCTTACTCTGCTTCTTGACATCGCAGTAGTGCAAAGTCTCCGCCAGAGAGGAAGGCTGAGCAGAGATGCTGTGGAACAGTGCATCTCTCCTTTAAAAACATTACCTACTTTCTCTTCTTTGGAAACACAATATCTCCTTTTGCACACTTTTCCTTTATCTCATTTCCACAGCAATGGCAGCGCTTGCTGGAAACTGTATTATTTTTCTCAGGAACTGCTTATATCTTTCAATTTGACACGTTGTGTCCGATTTAATCAAACAGTCTCTTTTCATGTTTATTCAGGCTGTCACACAGTTCCCCTTTCCAATATTTCAAGCAGGGGCGTAGCCTGGTCAGTAAGATTGGGAGTGTAAGCATCAGATTTCCTGACCATCACGCTGGCATATAATGTTAAAATGCATTATACAACAAGCAGGGCGCATGAATGGGGCTTAAAAGGCGGCGGAAAGGGTGAGGAATATGGATTAATGGGAGTACTAAATGAGAGAAACTTAATATTTTGTAAAATAAACATTTTTTTAGGGCTTTCAAAACAGAGATGAGTGAGTGTGTGTGTTTTTGTCAGTGTGTGTATATGCAAAAATCCCAGGTGAAATCTGACAAGCACCTCACCATACCCGACTGAAAGTACCTGTACCCAACTATGCATCTGAAAATTCATTTTTTAGGGGGTAAACACCCCCCTTGAAGCTACACCCCTGATTTCAAGTTGCTTTTAAACCTTTTTATTGGATACTTTTACGAGCACCTAGCGGTGTTGGCGCAACTTGACTGCACCCCAACGGCTCATTTACGTTTATTGCTTCAATTGTGGCCCTTTCACTCTCCTCTTCCTCCCGAGCCTCTCTACAGCTGGCATTGACATAGGCTTGTTGTGGTAGAGTCTGTACTGACTCATGGCTGTGAATGCCTGGCTGTTGACATCAAGGTTAATCTCTGCCCTTTGGAGGAGAAGACATTATCATTTAAGACTCTGTGTCACCGCGCAGGATGCACCCCTAAAGGCTGAGGGCCACTTTAAGTGCAGGGGATGTCTGCTCTGCACAAATGTTTTCTTAAAAATAATTTTTGCAACATTTTCAACAGCACAAGCCAGGCCTCGTGCTGTACTGAAATTTTCATTTATTCTTTTTACAGAAAATATTTCGTTGTTGGAGAAACCAAAAGCACTGTAAATACATTAATGCAGTTTTAAAATAAACCACATATATAAATATAGGCATATGTATATATATTCACCGAAGAAAACAAAGTTTAGCGTAATGTTATAGTTAGGTGAGAATTTCAGTTGCAACTTAACGTTTGAAATGTACAAAAACACTGAAATTATCTATAGTAACTATAACTCGTGCCCTAAGGTAACTACAACTCGCGCCCCCGACATGCACAGTCTTGTCATCAATGATGTCATTTCAAATGTTGCTGTGGCGTTAATAATGATATCATAGAACATGTCATGAGCGGTGTAATATGTTGGGTAATTAGCAGTGCATGTTACTTAAGATAACTACAACTGGTGAATTTCTGTGGGTTTGTACATTTAAAACATTACGTTGTTACTGAAACTTTAATCTAACTATAACGTTACTTTAACCTTTGTTTTTTTCAGCCCACCCGGGGCACCCACCAAACAGTATGTTGAGGGCTGCGGGGGTACCAGGGCCCCCGCAGCCCCAGCCGGCTCCGCGCATGCACCCATCCTGAGTGCTGTGGGAGCCAGCATTGCTCGCACGGAACGGGAGTAATGTGAGTTTTCCTGCCCACAAAAGCGCAGACAGGAAAACAAAAGTCTGCTCCCACCTAGCGGGAGCATTTGTGAAACTCCCGCCGAGTGGGAGCAGACATGCCTACCATACCCATTTTCCTGCGAGCAGGGAAGGCACTTCTATTCCATCCTGATGAAAGCGTTAAAAATGCTCCCGCCAGGTAGGGGCAGACATATGTTTCACTGCCCGCCTTATTGCGGGCATGGAAACTACTGTGTCCCAGTGGTGGTCTCCCCGGGACACAGTAATTGAGCTGGCCCATGGCCTCCTCCCCTTTTGAATGGTATTTGGCCCCAGGGATGGGGTCCCCGGGGCTTATTAATGCTCAGAAAGATGGGCCATGCATCCATTCCCCTTTTTAATGAAATTGAGTCCCATGAAATGGGATCCCTGGGGCCTATTGAGGCTTGGTGAGGAGGGCTGTGTACCCACTCCCCTTGCTATTCATGATGGCCCCGGGGAATGGTGTCCCTGGGCCCTCCGTGTGGCTCGGGGAGTGGGGGGCGGGGCGGCCATTCTGCGCTTTCCCCTAAAGAATGTTTTGTGCCACCTCCCTGGCCCTGTCCCACCCTATGTGTGTGTGTGTGTTTTTTTTTATCGTAGCCAATTTTGGCCCCAAGCATGGTCCTTCTTTGAACTCCCCATCAGGTCTAGGGTGTCAGGGTATCCCTATCCTGCCCCTTATGTCTGTTTTTTAACCATTTTTGAAGGACTTGGACTGGATCCTGAGTCCTAAGATGGGTGCCGCCACATCCTTGTTGATGTGGTGGCAGTCAATCAGATCCCAGCATGAGTTCTGATGGGTCTGCGGAGCCTCCCCAGCGTGATATATACAATGTTTTTGAGCATTAATTACTCAAAAACTACTGAGCGAATTTTCACCAAATCAAAAGAGGCACTCTTTGTGGACCAAGATCTAGCTTTCTGCCAAATTTGGTTTATTCCTTTTAGTGGTTCGGGCTGTAGTTGTGTTCAAAATCCCTATGGGAATTTGCATGGGGAAAATGCGTTTTGGGACTCCCGCTTTTCTCAGCCCCAGCTTGACGAATCACCCCGAAACATTCCAAACAGCAGCTGAAGTGAGTGGCAAACTAGTTTTGACAATTTTGTGCAGTCATCAAACGGCACTGAAGTTATTAGCAACACAAAAAAGGCATTTCCTATGCAACCATGATCCTAAATATAACTAACCAGTGGCGACTGCCACTGAGTAATATTAATTAAAAAAAAATATATATATATATATATCCATACATCCACAAATCTTCTAAAAAATTTCCCCAAAAAGTGGGTCTTGTGCATGGAAAGTTTTGGGGTAATCCGTCAAGTGGGGACCCAGAAAAAGGGGAATCAAAAAATCTGAGTTTCCCATAGGAAATTTAGACATGACTACAGCCCGAACTGCTGAACGGAATTACACCAAATTTGACAGAAAGCTATATGTTTTGTTATTTGGTGTAAATAGTAGTTTTTGAGATATTAAATGAAAAAACATTTTGTATAGCTAGGGCCACGGAGCCTTCATGACTCCATTGTGGAGCTTCGTGAACCCACACACTAGCAGTAGTGTTTTTTTTGGTTGGCTGCAACCTGTATAGAAAGTTGTGGCCGCCATTTTACATACTGGGACACGGTCTCGGGGGATGAAATATAGTTTGTAAATTATAGCAGGGGTCAGGGTAGACATACTCTGGCCCCATGGGTGAATTGTAGTGGTGTCTGAGGTACATTTGTTATGAGTATCAAAATGCCTCAAACCTGTTTTTTTTCATGTGCAGGAATTTGCAGAGCCATCACGACGGTCAGTACAGCCCACCATGTACCCTTGTGGCGGATTCGCAAAGTTTTCTGAAAAAAACATATATATACATTCACACACTCACTCACACACTAATACACCCACTCACAGACCCACTCAGACACTCATACACCCACTCACAGATCCACTCAGACACTGACGCATCCAGTCAGACATTTACGCATCCACTGAGAGACCCACTTAGACACTCATGCACCCATTCATAGACCAACTTAGAGACAGGTGCACCCGCTTGTAAACCCACTCAAATACTAACGCACCCACTCACAGACCCACTCAGACAGTGACACACCCACTCACAGACCAAGTCAAACACTAACACACCCACTCACAGACCCACTCAGAGACACATGCACCCTCTCACAGACTCATTAAGACTCATGCACCCTCTCAAAGACCCACTCACAGACTCACTCAGACAGTGACGCACCCCCTCACAGACCCACTAAGACACTCATGCACCCACTCACAGATACACTCAGACACTGGCGTACCCACTCACAGACCCACTCAAACAGTAACATAACCAGTCATAGACCCAGCCATACACTAACACACCCACTCAGACACTCATGCACCCAGTCACAGACCCACTCAGATACTGATGCACCCACTCACATAACCACTAAAACACTAACACTCACACTCGCAGACCCACTCAGACACTTATGCACCCACTCACAGGCCCACTCAGTCACTCATTCAACCTTTCACAGACCCACTCATACACTCACACACCCACTCAGAGACTCACACATCCACTCACAGGCCCATGCAGCCACTCACACACACACACACACAAAACCACTCATCCACACACTCACAGACCCATACAGCCAATCACACACCCATTCTCCCAATTATGCAGCCACTCACACACACACTCTCAAAGGTTACAGGATACAGTTAGGAAATAACATTAAAAAACATGGAAATTCACTGAAAAAACAAAGGTTACAGGGATGGTATAGTTGGGAAATAGAATTAAAAAAACCTTAGCTATTGACTGAAAAAAACAAAGGTTAGTGGAATGTTATAGTTAGGCTCAGATTTTACTTGCACAAAACTATTGAAATTCAGCAGTTATAGTTACGTGAGCTAAATATAACTTACACCTCTGCAATTCACTGTTTATGACTTCACATATAACATCACTCATGACATGATCAATGACATCACTCATGACATATCAAATGACATCACTGATGCATCTTCAACAGAACCACTGACACACCGACTCACACAACCACTGATATACCCATACAACCACTCACACACCCACTGACTCATCCATAGAGCCACTCACAAACCCATTCATTCACCCATGCAGGCACTCACACAGCCACTCACTTACCCATACACCTACTCACACAATCACTCACTCACCCATACAGTCACTCACTCACCCATACAGTTGCATACACACCCACGTATTCACCCATAAAGCCACTCACACCCACATTCACTCTGCCATGTAGCCTCTCAAAAGAGCCACTCACGCATCCATTCACACACCCACACAACCACTTAAATACCCATTCACACATCCATACAAGCACTCAGATGACCACTTGCTGACCCATACAGCCACTCACATAGACACTCACTCTCCAATACAGCCACAAACACCCCACTCAGTTAACCAAACACCAACTCAGTCATACAGCCACTTACACATCTAGTCACTCACCCATACAGCCACTCAGTCACCCTTACAGCCACTTACCCAACCATACACCCACCCACCACCAATAGAGCCACTCACTCACCCATACAGCTCCTCACACACCCACTTACCCATACAGCTACTAACACACCCACTTATTCATCCATACAGTCACTCACACACACTCACTCATTCATACAGCCACTCACACACCCACTCATTTATACAGACACTTGCACAGCCACTCAGTCACCGGTACAGCCACTCACACACAGTCACCCACCCAAACAAACACTCACATAGTTACTCACCCACCCATACAGCCACTTACATACCCACTCATTCACCACTACAGCCACTCACAAGCTTTTCCACCACAGTATTGTGCTGTTTTTGCACAATTGTAATGTAGCAGAAATAATAAGTGCCTTCTATAACGTCAATGTATCCATGTTATGAAAACATATTAATCAGAGCACCTGAAATTATGTGGCAGAGGAGGACCAAGTTATGCGACAAGGTTGACTAAATTATGCAGCAAGAAAAGGAAAATTGTGTGACCTAATGCAGCACATTCTGTGTTAGTATTACTTTAGAATTTTGGCACTATTTCAAATGCTAACTCTGTCGGGGCAAAGGTTTCACCTCCATACTACCGGTTTAGCATGCAATTACAGTAATAAGCAATTGAAAGATAACCAGTTAAATTTTGCATAGGGTCATCTACTATGTGGCAACATGGGTCACCGCTGGATTTGTTCAAATCTGCAGATTATGGATTCTGTGGCAGATGCGGCAAATACATAATTATGCGAAAAACGCCACATCTGCAATATCGCATCATTCCAGTGGCCCTGATTTTAATGTATAACATTAATGTATTTAACAACAGTAGATCACACTGCAACGGATCAGCCTAACGGAGCTGCACTATGGAGCTGTTGTTACTCTGAACCATCTCCTCAGCAGAGCACACGGCTGGGGATCAGATTCATGGGGGTGCACTTTGGAATTGTTTCTCCTCTACACCCTCTTCCCAGTAAAGCACATTGCGAGGGATCAACTTCACAGAGGTGATACAGAACTCTCGCTCCTTCGACCATCTCTCTCCAGGGCAAGGATTGGCTTCACAGAGATGTAATACAGAGCTCCCGCTCCTTCGACCATCTCTCTCCAGGACACTATAGAAGGATTGGCTTCGCAGAGATGTAATACAGAGCTTCTGCTCCTTCACACCATCTCACTAGCAGAGCACAATACAAGGATTGGTGTAGAGTGTCATAGAATGGAGTAGAGTAGTATAGAGGAGTAGAGTAGAGTACAGTGGCGTAGAGTTGAGTAGTGTCATGGAGTGGCGTAGAGAGGCTTAGAGTGGAGTGACGTAGCGTGGCGTTGAGTGGAGGGGCATAGAGTGGCATACAGTGGAGTAGAGCGTCGTAGAGTGGAGTATGCATGGTTATGTAGTTCACTGCCATTACAGACAACATGTGTTCAATTGAAATGACCATTACATTTGCAAAGGCATATAGCTTTACTGATAAAACTATGCAGCACACAGACCAATATGTGGAAATTGCATCACCTGGTGTATTTGTTTGGATCGTATTAAAATATTTGTTTCTAGCACACTTTAGAATTATAGAAAATGTGCTTCATTTGTGTTTTTCTAATTCTGATATATTCTGAAATATTTGCGCAATTCATTTACAGGCATTTAAATTGTGTTGTGTGCTAGAAAAAGCCTTTCCTTTAAAACCCCCATATTGTGAGTAAATCCTCTCACTCTGAAGTTAGAGAAAGAAAAGTAAACACCAAACTCCCTTGGAAGACAGAGCCTGACATTTGACCTCTAAGGGCTCTTTACAGAAAGCAAGCACTCATGTAAGGAAACAGTAAACAGGTTATGCTTCACAAGAGGGCAATAGACATGCTGGACAGTCTAAAACAAATAAAGCCAGCAAATAGAAACCAACCAAATGTAAGTTACAAACCACAAAGCCAATGGTAACAATGGGCAAAATGCATTCTTAGGTCAGCTTTTAGAATGTCCCCAAGAAGTATAGCTGTGCTATCTGGTAGGTTCGACGTAAAGAGGAATAGTTATCTACTAACACAAAGTACAATACATCACAGTGCAAACAATATACACTGCCTTCTTGAAGCAAGCTCGTTAGCGTTACCCGGGTCAGCTTTCCAGTTCCACTTCGCCCTTTATGGCTGAAGGTTATTTCCCATCCACATGTGGTGACATCCAAACTCAGCTCGCTAAGGCGTTCAAGTCTTTGAAGTTCTATGGGGGCTCATTAGCAAGATCCCGGAATCCCAATGCTGGAGCACGTTAATTCAGAGCAAGTTCCCCAGGGCCCAGCGGTCCACTTGTCAGTCTTACCCGCTCTAGCGGAGTGGCGATTCAGAGTCCCTGGGTGCCCTCGGCAGTCCGCTAGTGCCCTGATGGCAGGAAGCTACTGTCATGTTGGCCGCCATCCTCGGCACTCTTGCAATGTGGTAGGTCTCTCTGGGGATCTGAGAGCAGGTCTCCGATGCTTCCGGACGGGGGAGTTGAAGTCATTGCTCTCACTCTTCACGGGTCACGACCTGTGATGTCTTTTCAGCTGCACGTGGGTTTAGGGCAACGGCCATCTTCCTCCTTCACAGCCCCTTCCTCCTGACATGCAGGTAGGGTCACAGCAGCACGTACAAGGCACCTTCTCTCTTCACCACTGCCCCCACTCAGCATACAAGGGTTGCGAGTGACACGATCATGGTGACACTCTCTTCAGGTCGCGGTGCTGTATCCGGCAATGGCCCCTGTCTCAGCACAGCACCAAGGGGGTGACCCTTATTCTTTGCCACGGGGCCCCCGGGCAAGGGGGTCACAGACTTTGGCACACGGGCCGGTAACGATCGGTGCAAAGGTCCCGATGGACTAGAATTTCAAACTTTGATCCCAAGAGCCATGCAACTGGATCCGCACGGGATCTCACTCCCTCCAAGTGATCACTTTCACCTCACAGCCACAGGGCCCACTAGTCTTGGGTCAGGCAGAGGGTTTTTGATCCTCCTGGGTGATGTCCCCTCACCCAGCATGGGAGACTGTCAGACCCTAGTCCCCAGTCCCAGTCACAACTGGGAGAACTCTAACTGAGCTTCTCCATGCTGATGTACAGCTTCAGTTTGACACTTTTTAAGTCTCAAGTTTTCCTTTTTATAATCCATTTCTGCAAATACTTGAGATTTAGTGTCTCTGTATTTGAAGTTCGTGGTCTGGGGGTAGCTCACTTCGAAGAACCAGCTCCTTTGAAGTACTCTTTCTCCAGAGAGCAGTCTGTCACAGCAGTAAGACTCCAATCTTAATAGCTATAAACACAGGGCAAGGGAGTGACTTGGATGTCGGTCTCAACAATATATACTTCAAAGGGTTATCAAAGCACTCCAGCCCTATTCTTCCTGATTCTCTTATCAGCCCCATCTCCTTCCTCAGTTGTGCCCAGGCCCCTTCAACCAGTGACCCCCTTTCACAATCAAAGAGCTCCTATTGAAGTGCACCGAAGAGCCTTGGCTTCCTTCCTCCAATGTGTGTCCCACCAGCTCTCAGGAATTTAACAATCCACAAATCTGTCTGGGAGAATCCTCTCCCTCTCCCTGTTCCTCTAGCAAGCCCTGGGACTTTCAAAATGGTACCCAGTGTTGTCCTTGTATTGGTCCCATCACAAGTGCACACATAACTCTGCACGCACACGAACTTATGCGTGCAGTCTCCAATGCATTGTACCTCTTCGCGGGCACAAATACATCCTAGGGCTCTCATGCAACCTAATTTGCTGTCTCCTATATGTTTTACATTCATGCAGACATATGTACATCCTAACACGCACACATAGCTGCTCGTGCTAATCCTCCCACACTGTACCATCTCTCAGGCACACATAGATCCCCAAGCACACATGCAACCGCTCACGCTATTGCTCCTGCATTGTGTCATCTCTCAGGCACACGTACAACCTCAAGCACACATGCAATGCCTCAGGCTATTTTTCCTGCACTGTGCGATCTGTAAGGCACGCATACATCTTCGTGCTCACATGCCACCGCTCACACTATTTCTCCTGTACCATTTCTCAGGCACACATACATTTGTGCGCTGCGCACAAACAAATGCAGGTCAGAAGTTAAGCACACAGCAGTAGAACTGTACTAGGGTGGCAGGAGGCACAGCTCTAGTTCCATAGGTAAAGCTGACCTTTGCACTCTACTGTTCACTATAAACACAGTGTGCTGCCACCATCACTCTCATGCTGCTTATTGCTAGTTGAAGGCAGTAGCCTTACATCTCCTGAGGGTAACGCTTTGGGCGCCCCTACTGGTCTAAGCAGACCACAGCCTAGGTCCTAATGTACACATGATCCGTTTTTTCTCATGACCAAAAATCATTACCACAGATCCAGATATCACTGTATCTGGGGCACTCAGGGCAGGGGTACATGTCAGTCACCATACGAGGGTCTTTTCTGTCCAAACATAACTTTGTTTCCTAATTTGGTGTATTTCAGTTCAGTCACTTTTTCTGTAGCTGCAACAGAAGTTTCCTATGGAATTCAATGAATAGCTATACCCCTTTGCATGCTCAAGCTTACTTCTCGACCAGATACTCTAGTTTTATAAAAACATACATTTTTATTATTCAGTTTTGGCTGTCTCCCCTCTCTTGACCATCCCCGAAAGAGGGATTCAGAAAGAGGAGGCAACATTTGCAGACTCTGTAAACAATTAGAAGAAATATTAATTCATTTGGTCTGCATCTATCCCATCCGACTGCCAGGAAGGAGAAAACTCCTGAACAAACAGTTTAATCAAAGAAACATAAGAACTTGTCGACAGGCCATAATTAGCTGTCTAAATCTTAAGGACCCAATCTTAAATGTCTGTTTTGTTAAATTTCTGATGTTGGTGGAAAGGCAATTAGAAGTGTGAGCAGCTAAGATATATTTTAATTTGATTTTACACATGTTTTTGTAACTGCTTTTTTGACTTGTCATGTAATAATTTTAAATAATCGCTCATGAATAAACGTTTTCTTACTTATTATGGGAATTCACATGCAAAATCACGATGGTTGGATCCCCCTTTCTTTTTCTTGGCCCCCATTTGACGGATCAGAGCAAAACTTTCCATTAAGGAGATGAGGTGGATAAACATTTTGTTAGCAAGTTTCATGAATATTCGTCAAAGGCACCAAAGCTATTAGTGAAACAGAAAAGGAATTGGCATCAGCAGGTGAATCTTCTTTTAAAGAAACATGTTATAATGAAGACTCTTACAATTCAATGAAATAACACTATGACCTCACATCAACACGTATTTTAGTAATAAAACTATGTCATTATCATTACAAAACATGCTAAAATTGTCTGACTCTCACCCCTAAATATACCACAAAATATAGTTCAGAATGCAAAAATGAAATTACACATCTTCACTAAAATCAGTAAAAGTGCAAATAATAAAACATTGATGATTGTTACAGGCACCTTACTAGAATTAAATATATTCATAAAACTAACACCAAACTAAATACAGCTTCTATTCTGTCCATTTCCGTACACTAATATTATCTAATCTAATTCTTAATTTATTACCTCAATTATGTACTCAGGATCCTAATGCATTTGCAAAATCAATACTTATGCACTGGCACCTTTCACTATCTCTATCAGTCATTCAGTATAATTACATGCTATTAACAGATAGACTAACACTTTAACAACACTTCAAAACTACCAGACACGCAGTTGCCCAGTCGGGGGAAGTGGGAGTTTGTTTTCTCCGAACTTGTCAAATGGGTGCTTTAAACATGGCCTCTGCTTAGTAAACCTAAAATGCTGTGAAGAAACCACAGAGGTGGAGGTTTCCTTCACAGCACAGAGATCCCCAACAGGAAGTATGCATCTCTACAAAGAGCAGATGGTTCTCTGCCAGGGCTGGAGATCCTGGCCTCTGCCCTCCTGGCGGACATGTCGGTGGTCCCCTGGAATCTGTCTTCCCTGCTAGATATTGTAGAGTTCACTTGGTCCCTACCAGCCACTGTGGCCCAGGCTCGCGCTCTGCATTAAAGCAAAAGAGACCAGAGAGACAGAATCGATTGTGAATAAGTTGTTTCCTCATCTGTAAGCATCCGGCTACATTTCAATAGCAGATATAAATTCAGCGATGGTGCTGCTTAAAAGGTGGGTGGCGCGTCACTTACATATCAAATAAATCATGCCAAGAGCTTCGTAAATATTGATTCTGTCGATTCTATCTAGTAGTCCACCACTTTATATAAAATATAATTTACTGGAGCAAATTCAGTCCACTTCTTCATGAGCAATGGCTTCTGGCATGATGGATGGAAAGTCCAAGGCCTCTGTGAACAAATGAATTCAGTTTGTTAGCAGTCGAGGTACAACATTGTACCTTAAACAGGTCATGCTAAAAACACGCCCCTGTGGGTGGAACAAGTGAAAATGCGATGACAATGGCAACTTAAAGTACTGTCTGATGCCTGCATATGATAAAATGAATAATGCCTGGCTTGCCTAGGAATCCGTGCTAACAGCCGTATGTTACTGATGCAGTAAAATATACACAACAAACAGTGCACTAGGGTGAAACCAGCCATGTGTTGCTTGTACTCCAGTACTGGGAGTACCTGGCTTGGCAGTTCGAGCTGAACTGTTCCCATTGGAACAGGGTCAAGATTGATTTGCATATGGCTAGGTCCAAACTGGGGTGGCATGGTGTGCAAAAAAAAGATGGACTTGGATGCGGCCTCGAGTAATAACCAGTGTCTGAGGTGTATCTGTTATTGTTTTGTATACTTTAGTATGTTACAGATGGTCATGGTTTGTATACTTTAGTATGTTACAGATGGTCATTGTTTGTATACTTTAGTATGTTACAGATGGTCATGGTTTGTATACGTTAGTATGTTACAGATGGTTATGGTTTGTATACTTTGGTATGTTACAGATAGTCTTGGTTTGTATACTTTAGTATGTTGCAGATGGTCTTGGTTTGTATACTTTAGTATGTTACAGATGGTCATGGTTTGTATACTTTAGTATGTTACAGATGGTCTTGGTTTGTATACTTTAGTATGTTACAGATGGTCTTGGTTTGTATACTTTAGTATGTTACAGATGGTCTTGGTTTGTATACTTTAGTATGTTGCAGATGGTCTTCGTTTGTATACTTTAGTATGTTGCAGATGGTCTTGGTTTGTATACTTTAGTGTGTTACAGATGGTCTTGGTTTGTATACTTTAGTATGTTGCAGATGGTCTTGGTTTGTATACTTTAGTGTGTTACAGATGGTCTTCGTTTGTATACTTTAGTATGTTACAGATGGTCATGGTTTGTATACTTTAGTATGTTACAGATGGTCATGGTTTGTATACTTTAGTACGTTACAGATGGTCATGGTTTGTATACTTTAGTATGTTACAGATGGTCATGGTTTGTATACTTTAGTATGTTACAGATGGTCTTGGTTTGTATACTTTAGTATGTTGCAGATGGTCATGGTTTGTATACTTTAGTATGTTACAGATGGTCATGGTTTGTATACTTTAGTACGTTACAGATGGTCATGGTTTGTATACTTTAGTATGTTACAGATGGTCATTGTTTGTATACTTTAGTGTGTTACAGATGGTCATGGTTTGTATACTTTAGTATGTTACAGATGGTCATGGTTTGTATACTTTAGTATGTTACAGATGGTCATGGTTTGTATACTTTAGTATGTTGCAGATGGTCATGGTTTGTATACGTTAGTATGTTACAGATAGTCTTGGTTTGTATACTTTAGTATGTTACAGATGGTCTTGGTTTGTATACTTTAGTATTTTACAGATGGTCATGGTTTGTATACGTTAGTATGTTGCAGATGGTCATGGTTTGTATACGTTAGTATGTTACAGATGGTTTTGGTTTGTATACTTTAGTATGTCACAGATGGTCATGGTTTGTATACTTTAGTATGTCACAGATGGTTTGGTTTGTATACTTTAGTATGTTACAGATGGTCATGGTTTGTATACTTTAGTATGTTACAGATGATTTTGGTTTGTATACTTTAGTATATTACAGATGGTCTTGGTTTGTATACTTTAGTATGTTACAGATGGTCATTGTTTGTATACTTTAGTATGTTACAGATGATTTTGGTTTGTATACTTTAGTATATTACAGATGGTCTTTGTTTGTATACTTTAGTATGTTACAGATGGTTATGGTTTGTGTACTCTTGTATGTTACAGATGGTCATGGTTTGTATACCTTAGTGTGTTACAGATGGTCTTGGTTTGTATACTTTAGTATGTTACAGATGGTCATGGTTGTATACCTTAGTGTGTTACAGATGGTCATGGTTTGTATACTTTAGTATATTACAGATGGTCTTGGTTTGTATACTTTAGTATATTACAGATGGTCATGGTTTGTATACTTTAGTATGTTACAGATGGTCATGGTTTGTATACTTTAGTATGTTACAGATGGTCATGGTTTGTATACCTTAGTATGTTACAGATGGTTATGGTTTGTATACTTTAGTATGTTACAGATGGTCATGGTTTGTATACTTTGGTATGTTACAGATAGTCTTTGTTTGTATACTTTAGTATGTTGCAGATGGTCATGGTTTGTATACTTTAGTATGTTACAGATGGTCATGGTTTGTATACCTTAGTATGTTACAGATGGTCATGGTTTGTATACCTTAGTATGTTACAGATGGTTATGGTTTGTGTACTCTTGTATGTTACAGATGGTCATGGTTTGTATACTTTAGTATGTTACAGATGGTCATGGTTTGTATACTTTAGTATATTACAGATGGTCTTGGTTTGTATATTTTAGTATATTACAGATGGTCTTGGTTTGCATACTTTAGTATATTACAGATGGTCTTGGTTTGTATTGATCCAGCGCTATCAATAAAATTTCTTCTCCTATATGCTTTGGACGTCCAGGTACAAATATCCCTCTTTCACACAACTATATCCATATGACGGTGGGGCCCATAACACCGCATAAACATTCACTCTCTCATATATTCCCTGGATTTCATCCGTTTTTACGTAGGAGAAAACAGTTAATGATTTGCTGGAAGGAGACGAGATACCTTTTAAAACGACGTAATACTTCTCAAGCTTTAAGGTATTCCGCTCATTGGTCGATGGACCAACTAGTAGGAATCAGTTGATGGTGATTAAGACCAGCTCAATCACTATAAACCTTTAAACATTTACATTTATCATTGAGCTAAAGAACCACTGACTCATTGTTTTAAAGATAATAAAGTTTATATAATTTTTAGAATCATGAATAAGTTTCAAATGTATTATTCAGATTATTACATTTAGCATCATTATAAGAATAAATTGAAATTGCAATGCATACCTATTAGATGGAAAAACAAAGTTCGTCACAGCAATGAATTCAGATCACAGCATAGAACTCCCGAAAAACGATCTATCTGTCCTGAAAAACAGGCCTTCTCGTCCTATTCCCCTTTAGTATTTTAAGAATAAAAAGGTCTAATAGTATTAAATGGAAAAATCTATTAAAAGCAAAAGTTCTCCAGCAGCAGCGTCTCGTGCTCAATCAAAAATATAAAATAGCGTCTCGTCCCTCCAGCTTCTCTCGATCATCATCACCCCCCCCCCCTCTAAGAGTAGGTCTTCTTATACCCTAATACTAGCTTACTAAGTGAAAATGTTACATCTTTGTGTGCGAGATTCTCTCTAATTGGTCCACTTGGGTCAGTATACATCTCATTATGAATATCCTTGCTCCAACCAGTTCTTTGTGGAAAGTTCATACTCCTGTCGTTTCTCACGGGTTCATGACATTACCCATCCGCACATTGGTTTCAATCTGTATCCTTTTCTGATACTTTTAAGTTGAACAGTTCATTGTTCATTCACATATTCACTGCGACATCTCACGCTTTTCGCTATGTCCTTCTTTGGCACACGTTTGTATAATAAGGTCATTGCAGCCTTGACCACGCTTCCATCCTAGGCTTTGGGACGGTCACATGATCCCTTTTGTTCACAGCCTTTCTCGCTTTCGGTACCCATCTCGCGCTTGCGTACTCTAGCTTGTTTTGCCATGGCAGCCATTTTTACATCGCGGCACAACAGGCCTAAGCGAACTATTATAAAGATAAACAGAACTTAGTTAAGAATAAAGAATATAAGCCTTTTCGTTTCCCTCCCGTCATTCTACGTACCCCAATTAAGTATTACCTAGCCAAAGCGACATATAAAGCCATTTCTTACTTACCAACGCTTTACTTTGCCACTACACAATTTATTTCCAAGCACAAATCATGCATTTATTATTCTAATTAGTACGCAAATTATTAGGCTTATGTTATCCACGTTAACAATTGTAAGTAAATTAGTTTGCACGGATATAGCGTGTTACCCATAACCCTTTTCATGTAACATACATGGTTGGTTATTTACTGAGACGAACCTGTGTGTTAATTATTCAACATAAATATTAGGAGGTTAACATTTTTCGTTTACCCTGCTCCATCAACTCCCCCTTTGGTGATTTTTAATATCACCACAAAAACCCATGTTACACCATTTTGTCAGATAGCATATTTCTTTGTCCGGTTTGCCTTTGTTAGTTTACACAACTGTATCCCTTTCATCTTGTCTCTTTGTTTTCTTATACATGTTTTCTTTTATTTCTTCTAGCTCTATCTCACCCATTTCTCTTTCTTTATTTATCTTATTTTCTTTTTCTATTTTATTCTGTCTTTTTCTTCTCTTTATACATATAATAATTAGCTTCAGTACTAGAACTATTATGATTATTATGGTTGCTACTATTATGATTTTCCCTATTATTAATCCACTCATTCTAGTAAACCAATTTATTACTGAGGAAAAACTCTTACCAAGTTTTCCCCATGCATTTTCAACCTCCAGTGGAACAAGTTCTTTGTGCAAATTTGTAATATTCTTTATATACTTTTGTATATTTTCACTTTTATCTGGAATGTAAGTGCAACAATGTTGGACTTTCAGCATTCCACAGACTCCACCCTCTTTTGCCAAAAGAATGTCAAGGGCAAGTCGATTTTGCATCACCATAGCTCTCATGGCAACCATTTCGGTATTTACCATCAAGAACCCTCCAGCAGTATCTGTAGATAAACGATCTACTACTGTGGATAACTTCCGAATTTTAAATGCATTCAAAGATATTCCCACTGCTGGTATCAATGCTCCAAAAATATCACCTACTATTTCTGAAAAACTTTCCCTTTTTCTACGTGTAAATGTCTTTATCATTTCGTGTGTTCCCTTTTCTGTTCTATCTACATGAAAAATCTTTGGAAAGACCAGGCCTAAGTAACATGATCCATACCAATGGTCCGGCAACCTGTAATAAGCTCTGTTACCGCAAATATAATAGATCCCAGGAAATATTGGATCTTTTCCCCCTTTGAATCCCCAACCTCCTAAAATTTTATAATTGTCATGGCAATCACTGGAACCCACGAAATAATTGTCATATCTTGTTCTATTTCTTCTAATGCACAACCTTCCCTGTTGGGGCCAATCCAGAGTCATAGCTGCATTTGTCTTTTTCTTGTCATGATTTTCTTCCTCAAACGCCCAAAGAGGTGTTTTTGTCTCTTCTATCACTTTTCTTTGAAATTTCACTCTTCTATCCTCGACCATTTCTAAAAATACCTTTTCTTCATTCCTTAACTCACAGGTAAGGTTGTTTTTAACTATATCATCTAATGTTAGAATTTTATTTTCTAAGAAAAATTCACCAAATGTTCTTGCCTTTTTCACCTTGTTTAGTTCAGAAACTATAGGAATCTTTGCAAAAATCTTATCTATATCAGTGTAATAATATTCTAATCTTCCTGTCTTGTAAAATAGACTTGCTAAAACATTACATGTTATTCCATACGTCAAAGGAAGGTGATGATAGGTCACACCTTCTGCAACAGACGCAGGCAATTGCATACAAACATAACAATCTCTTACATCCATTGTTTCTACATACTCATACAATAATTTAGTGAAAACATTTTTTGAAAAATCTGTTATTGATTTGTCTTTATGTAATTCTGCACTACTTTCTAATATAGCTGTTTCTTGTATGTTAGCTCCTTTTTCTTTCTCTGTGTTATTCTTTAATATAGACATTTCTTCTACAGCTAAGCTAATTGGAATGATGATTGCTAAAATAACCCATATGGTCATTAATAATCCTGTACAAAAGAAGCACATTTTACACCATCTACTTAAGAACTCACATCTACATTTTCTATCTTTAGTATCTAACATTTTGTTCTATTACCTATGTACAATATGTACAGGAAAATGTGTCATCACACCTCAGGAATGACCTCTTAGCCACTCTACACTCTCACTTTGTCTTGTTTGATACTTTCTTTTAATTCTTTTCAGAACTCTTTCTTTGTCAAATCCAGTGTTTTGTCCAATCCGGTAGAAATTTGTTCAAATTTCTTCAAATTTGTTGCACTTCACCTTCACCCATTAGGTTGTAGCTTTGTTCTGGGTTCTCGTGAGTGATCTCTTCTTCTTTGATATCAGTCAACGCAATGTATAACCATTCAGGCGATTTATACTTCAGATTTGCTTTCTTTACTCTTTTTGTTTTCTGCAAGTGTTTTCCACCTTGTTTTTCTTGTTCCTTTTGACTTGTTATTTCATTTACTTGTTCTGCGCTTTTTCCAGCTAACCTTATGATCTTGTATCTCAATCTTCTAACTTCGTGGGGCCAATTGTCTCCTTTTCTTGGCCTTTTTGGTTCACTTTCTTTTTCCTCTCTTTCTGTTCTCCAAGTTCTCTTTCTTGACTCTAGTTTCTGGTTTCTTTCTTCTCCACTTTCTTCTGACTCTGTTTCAGTCCTTTCTTTATTGTATCTTATCTTAAATTTGAGAATTTCACTTCCTTCATCTATTTTTGGTTTTTCTCGTGTTTTCCTTTGATCACCTACTTCTGTCCCTCCTCGAGGTTCTTCCGAATTTGTGTCAATCTCTCTATCTGTTTCTAAATTTCCCTGTTCTTTTGTTCGTCGATCTGTCCCTATTGCTCCTCGGGGATCTTCCGATTCTTCTATCTTTCTATATGAAACTATCCCTTCTTCGTCTATTAATATAATTTTTGAAGGATCTTCACCATAACTTGTACTTGGTTGCTCACTGTTACTGTCTTTTTCCTCAGTTTCTTCTTTAATGCTATCAAATTTCCAATTTCTTTTCAGATTTTCCTCACAATCCGAATGCTCTGTATCAGATGCTGAACTGGTGTCTGATATTTCCAGATGTCGACTCACATGTCGATCTTCAGATTCTGGAACTTCTGCTATTTCCTCCACTCCTCTTGTCGTTGCACTTGTAATTGGGTCTTCCAGATGTCGACTTACAGGTCGATCTTCAGATTCTGGAGCCCTGTTCGACTCTTCCTCTGCATCAGATGCTGAACTGGTATCCAATACTTCCAGATGTCGACTCACATGTCGATCTTCAGGTTCTGGAACTCTGATGGTGTGGCTGGCATGTACCCAGTGTTTTACTCCTGCACATTTGACTGCAGTTGTTGTCACCAGGATCACTTGTCGTGGTTGGTCCCAGCGAGGAACCAAACAGTTTCTTCTTCGGTGGACTTTTATGCGGACCCAATCTCCTGGATTCAAATCATGAGCTGGTTTTCTTTCAAGAGTGGTTGCATCCGGTCCAACCTGATGAAACACAGAACGTACCACATCAGCCAATCCTTTGCAATAATCCAGCACCAGATCATCAGTTATAGTCAGTAGTTTGTTGACAGGTACATGTGCTTGTCTCATTGCTCGTCCCATAATTATTTCGTGGGGACTGAGTTCTGTCTTTCTTTCCGGTATACTTCTGATAGTCATTAAGACCAATGGCAAGGCATCTGGCCATTTGAGTCATGTGGCTTGACACATTTTTCCTAGCCTGTTCTTAATTGTTCCATTCACTTGCTCTACTATTCCAGAAGCCTCTGGTCTGTATGCACAATGCAGTTTCTGTTTAATATTAAGTGCTTCACAAATCAGTTGAATCAATTCGTTTTGAAAATGTGTTCCTCTATCTGTTCCAATCGTTACTGGAAAACCATACCTTGGAATGAATTCTCGCAGCATAAGTTTTGCTACTGTAATTCCATCATTCCTTCTGGTCGGGTATGCTTCCACCCAACGAGAAAACAAACAGATGACTACAAGGACATACATTAGCCTATTGCTCGGGGGCATTTCTATAAAATCCATTTGCATTCTCGTGAAAGGACCTCCCTCTCGTCCTATTGTTCCTAGACTCACTACTGTCTTTCTTCCTGGATTTAACTGTTGACAAATAAGACATCTTTGACAAAGACTCTCAGCTATGGCTCTGAATTTTGGATTATACCATGTTTGTCTAAAAAGTCTGATCATTGCATCTCTCCCAATATGAGCTTGTCCATGGTACATCCATGCCATGTCAGAAATCATGCTATCAGGCATAACTGGTCTTTCATCCCTGTAAACCCAAACATCATTTTCCTCCCGTTTTCTGCATCCTGCTTTTATCCAGCTATCTTTTTCCTCATCATCTGCTGCTTCCTGTAATTGTCTCACCTCATCCCATGTCTCAACAGGGTTAGTAAAAAGCAAAGGACATGAAAAATGCTCTCTTTCTCTGTTTCTGTTTAGTGAGACAACATTTTTGGCACAGTATTGTGCGATTTCATCAGCAAACTTATTTCCAACAGTTATGTAGTCTTCCCCATTTTTATGTGCATTGCACTTTACCACTGCAATCTGTTTAGGCAGCTGTATCGCCTCAAGCAACTTTTTCACAAATTCACCATTTCTTATTGGGGTTCCTGCAGACGTCAAGAAACCTCTCTGAGACCAGATCTGCCCAAAATCATGAACCACTCCAAAGCCATATTGGCTATCCGTTATTACTGTGATTCGGACATTCTTTCCCAATTTGCATGCTTGAATTAGAGCAATCAACTCCGCTACTTGGGCAGAACGTATCCCTTTCAAACAAGATGCTTCCATTACAGCAGCTACTGTGCAAACTGCATATGCTGCACTCAGAACTCCATCATTCGTTCTCAAACATGAGCCATCCACGAACAGAATGTAATCCGATTCCTTTAAAGGCTCATCCCGTATATCGGGTCTCGGTTTTGTACAATATTCAAGTACATTCAGACAATCATGATCAACCTCATCCATTTCAATCACTCTCTCTTCATCTGGCAATGATGTTGAAGGATTCACATTCATGCATCTGTCAATGGTCACATTGTCTGCACTCAAAATTACTTTTTCATACCTAGTCAGCCGACTATGTGTCATATATTGGGTTTTGGTTCTTGTCAAAAGAATTTCCACAGAATGAGGGACATATACTCTCAGTAGATATCCCATCACTATGCCTTCACTCTGCTCTAGACTTACACAAGTAGCAGCAACTGCTTTCAAACATCCAGGCAACGCTTTCGCTACTGGGTCTAAAACAGCTGAAAAATATGCAATGGGTCTTTTCATGTTTCCGTGTCTCTGCACCAGGACTGAAAACGCACACCCATCTCTTTCACTACAATATAATTCAAAGTCTTTTTCATAGTCAGGCATTCCCAATGCCGGGGCTTCACACAGTTTTGTTTTTAGTTCTCTGAATGCTTTCATTTCCTCATCATTCATTTCAAAAGGATCTTTAACATCCTTCTTTGTCAATCTCTGTAATGGTTTTGCAATTAATGAAAATCCACTTATCCATTGTCGACAATATCCAACCATTCCTAGGAACATTCTTACTTCTCTCTGTGTCATTGGAGCTCTCATTCCTTGAATTATTTTTGTTCTTTCAGTCGTTACCTTTCGCACTCCCTTTTCAATCTTATGTCCTAAATATTGGACCTCTTGTTGACAAAACTGCAATTTCGATGGGGATACCTTATGTCCTCTTTTTGCTAAATGATTCAGCAAAGCAATTGTATCATTAACACATGCTTCCTTTGTTTTTGATGCCACCAGTAGGTCATCAATATACTGAACCATCACTGACTTTTCTGGCATTTTTAAATCTTCCAATGATTTCTTTAAAATCTGATTAAAGATCGAGGGGCTTTCTGTATACCCCTGAGGAATTCGGCACCATGCCAAAATACACTCTCCGAACCTGAACGCAAATAATGGCTGGCTATCTGGATGTAATGGAATAGAGAAAAATGCATGGCACAAATCAATAACTGTGTACCATTCTGCTTCGCGTGGAATCTGGTATAGAATTACAGCAGGGTTTGGTACTATTGGGCAGCAAGGCACAACAATTTTGTTTACCTTTCTCAAATCCTGTACAATTCTATATGTTCCATTCGGCTTTTTTAGTCCCATTATCGGTGAATTGCATGGACTGCTCATTATTTCTCTCAGAATCCCTTGTTCAATCATTTTATTTATTAATGGTGTTATTCCTTCAATTATTTCTGGTGTCAATTTATACTGTGGCGTATTTGGGTAACTTGTTCCTTCTTTAACAGAGATCTTAACAGGGTCTACTCCTTTCATTAACCCTATATCTTCTCCCGTAAAGTCCCACACTTCCTGTTTCACTGTTTCTTTCAGTTCAATTGGGATTTTCTCTACGTCAAATATGGGAAATAAATCATTCACTTCTGATTCTAAATTTACCATTGTCATTTTATATAATACATCTTCATCCGGGGTCTGAAATGCAATCCCATCTGGAGTACAATAGATGGTGCAATTCATCTTGCAAAGTAGATCGCGTCCTAATAGGTTCACAGGACTGCAATCACACACCACAAATCGGTGCATTTCACTGAATGGTCCAATCTTTACCTCCACTAATTTGGTAAGAGGCGCCTTAATTTGCTGATTCGAAACACCCACGACTTGGATATGTTCACCTGAGAGAGGAAGGTTTGGAATTTCCACTGACCTAACAGTAGAACGGGTAGCTCCAGTGTCCACAAGGAATGTTACATTTGCACCATTCACTTCTCCATCCACAAATGGACCTGCTTGATCTACCTCTAGAGTTGCGCCAAGCACGCACTCTTCTTCCTCTCCTAGGCACCGTCATAAACTTTCATCCGACTCATCACCATCCTGTCGTAACCAGTATTGAGATATGGCAGCTGCGCGCGGCAATTGTGTTACCTGCTCTCCTCCGTAGAATCCTGTTTCTGCACTGTATTTCTGTTGATTAACACTCTTGGGAAGTGGTGGTTGAGGCACCTGACTTTGTTGGGTAACTACCTCACTCTGCACCTGTGGATTTAATGATTGATTTTCCGTATTAAGTTTTGGAGGGAATTTACACTCGTTTCTCCAATGTCCTAACTTTCCGCAGTTGTGGCATGGCCACTTTTTCTTTGCCTCTTCTATGCTCATTTGACCTTTTCCTTTACCTATATTTGGTCTAGATCTAGTCTGTCCTGCCTCATTAACTTGATTATTCAATTGAGCTTCTTGCTTCTCTGCAACTTTCACTTGTGCCCACATTGCTTTCTCTTTTAATTTACGCTGTCTACTCTCAATGTCATCACTGCAATATTTAGCATATCTCAAAACCTCATCTACCGTGCTGTTCTGCCAACAAATCATATGCTGTTTAATCATTTCACTTATCTCTGGTTTCAACCCATAAACAAATCTATATACAAAATGACTCATATCCTTCTCATTTAGTGTCTCATAGCCACTATACTGTTTAAAAACTAACAGTAGCCTCTCATAATATGCGTGTACAGATTCCTTACTTTCCTGTGTGGTTCTGTCGATTTTTACCCAATCCGTTTCTTTGGGTGGGATTTTATTTTTCAAAAAGGTAATTACTTGGTCATATTTCCTCATCACTTCTGGTCCTGGTGCTCCTGTTTTAGCAACTCTTGGATATTCTACAGTTGGCCAATCAATAGTAATCTTACATTCTGTCCACAAATCAGCTGGTACTACTATATCAAATAACCCATCCAAATCTATCCATAACACACCTTCGAAACTTTAACAAACCTCTCCACTTGTCTGTACCATTCTACTGGTTTCTCTCTCAATTTTGGGAAGTCATTTGTAAATGACAGTATATCCTGTCTAGACCATGGGACATGCACATAACTACCTCCTGGAGTTTCTCTCATCGGGTACTCCCTTACAATTGATTCCTTGTCTGTCACAGCAAAAGCCAAAGACGCTTTATCTGTCACTTTCTCATTCCTTTTAGTCCATCTGCTTCTCCATCTATCCACATCACCCCATTTCCTCAGCAAAACAATTAATTCTTTTATTTGGGTTAACCGTCCTGATGTGTTCAAATTTTCTATATCTTTCTCGCAAAAATCTACTCTATACGGTTTCTGCAAACTTCTCACTTTTACAAATTCTACTCCTAGTTCATTTGCTGTTTCTTCTAATTTGGCATGTAAATTTCTAGCTCTCCATGTAATACTTTTACATAAGAACATTATCTCGTCATCCTGATAAGTTTTCAGTTTTTCTGTGCCAATTGTCCCTAAGATCAATTCCTCCATGTCTATTTTTAACCTAATTACATCTAATGGTTTTGATTCTGTCTCTTTCGTTTTTAGAGTTTTCATCCATTCATTCAATTCATCCGGAGTCGGACCTACAGGTGTACTATTTAATTCTATCCAATTTTTACTTCTTTCTGGTGTCTCTGATGCAGACTCAGTTACCATAGGTATTCTCCTAAACTCATTCTCATTTACCGTCAAATTAGTAGGTGGGCTTGGTCTATATGAATTAACCACATTTCTTGCACCTTCATTGTCTAATTCCATCCCTTCTTTCCTTCTTTGCAAGTGTGAATTCATAGGAATGACTAAAGAATGCTCTTCTATTTTCTGATTCTCAAAAACTGGTATTACTGGACCTATCGTTACTGGTACAGTTACAGCTTCCATATTCATTGTAAATTCTCTTATCTTTTCAGTCAATTCTCTTGTGGTTTTTGCTAATTCAGTTGTATTGTCACTTTCAATCTTCTCATTTTGTGGGGTTTTCAATTGATCTTGTGACCTATTTATCTCATATCCTCGTTCGGGGTTTTTATTCCTCCCAGTTTCCATTGGCGGTGCATTAGGTGTCACCACCGTACAATTCTGTTGGTATGGAGGTGGGTTTCTGTTTAAAATATCTTCCAGCAATTCATCTTCCGTTTCACTACCACCATACACATACTTTTCAGTAACCAAATGTTTCTTTTTCTCTATACACTTTCTCTTTGCTTCTTCCTCAACTGTAAAAGCTGGAAACAAACCTCCTGTCATATTAGCATATCTCCAACGCTTTATTCTGTCCTCATGATTCACTCCCCACAACCTTCCGGGCACAAAATCATGATTCTTTAATCCTCTGAATCTTTCTCGTTCATACATCTCATCTTCCCATTCACTTAAAGCTTCAAACTGTGTCGGTCTAGGTTTAGGTTCAAGCATCGTCATCTTCTCCCTCAAATTCCGAAGTACAGCTACACTAAATGAACCATTCTCAGGAAATGCTAATACTTCATCATTTTTAGTATATTTAGTTCAATTTTCTAACCATATGCAGGTATGATATCCGTACTTCAGCATCATATGCGAAGCTGGTGATTTCGGCGGAGGAATTACTTGTCCCTCTCTAGTCACTACCTTTTTGTCTTTCTTAAAAAAGTTCTTAATTTTCGCCATCCACAATGTTTTCTCTCTACCATACTCATAATAAGCCATAATTCACAATCTCTTTACCTTCTCAAAAGTCCGCAATTCAACACTGTTCTCTATGCGTTATTCGGACCTATCCCAGCGCGACTCACACCAACGCTCCAATCCTAAGCTTCTACGTCACTGGTTATCCAACCACTCCTAGCGCGACTCACACCAACGCTCCAATCAGAGCGTCCTCTGTATAACTAGTGCACTGTCCTATCCCAGCGCGGCTTTTGTCTACGTCAGTTCTGCTCCTGACCCCTCCTTTACAAAATTTATCGTCAATTTATTTTTCAACAGTTCTTTGTTAGTTACAACATTAAAAACACATTTCCATTGTCTGATTTCGCTAACAAAAGTGACAGTTTTATTCTAGCTCGCAAGAATACAGTTTCGTTCGATAAGTGTAGCACTTCCCTCTACCTTACCCTTCTTTCAAGCAAGGGGTAAACCCGTTTCTCTGGGGATAAAACACATGTGGAGACTACACTGCTCCTGAGAATTAAGGCCAGAGTTTCACAAGAAAACCGGTTGCTATTTCACTCACACACCTTTTATACAGAATATGTCCCTATCATAACACAACCTGTGTTATCACCAATATGAACTCAGACAATGCACTATTCCATGTGACTTCTCTTGTCACACGTGTTCCACTTCCTACTTCCCGGAAGCTTCAAAAACTTTGACTTACATATAACGTGATACCATACAACATGAAGTGTTATACATAAAAAATAATCAATAATCACCAAACTAATCTATAGTAACCATAACTCTGCTACCAAGAAATCTGATCCAGCGCTATCAATAAAATTTCTTCTCCTATATGCTTTGGACGTCCAGGTACAAATATCCCTCTTTCCACAACTATATCCATATGACGGTGGGGCCCATAACACCGCATAAACATTCACTCTCTCATATATTCCCTGGATTTCATCAGTTTTTACCTAGGAGAAAACAATTAATGATTTGCTGGAAGGAGACGGGATACCTTTTTAAAACGACATAATACTTCTCAAGCTTTAAGGTATTCCGCTCATTGGTCGATGGACCAACTAGTAGGAATCAGTTGATGGTGATTAAGACCAGCTCAATCACTATAAACCTTTAAACATTTACATTTATCATTGAGCTAAAGAACCACTGACTCATTGTTTTAAAGATAATAAAGTTTATATAATTTTTAGAAGCATGAATAAGTTTCAAATTTATTATTCAGATTATTACATTTAGCATCATTATAAGAATAAATTGAAATTGCAATGCATACCTATTAGATGGAAAAGCAAAGTTCGTCACAGCAATGAATTCAGATCACAGCATAGAACTCCCGAAAAACTATCTATCTGTCCTGAAAAACAGGCCTTCTCGTCCTATTCCCCTTTAGTATTTTAAGAATAAAAAGGTCTAATAGTATTAAATGGAAAAATCTATTAAAAGCAAAAGTTCTCCAGCAGCAGCGTCTCGTGCTCAATCAAAAATATAAAATAGCAGCGTCTCGTCCCTCTAGCTTCTCTCGATCATCATCACCCCCCCTCTAAGAGTAGGTCTTCTTATACCCTAATACTAGCTTACTAAGTGAAAATGTTACATCTTTGTGGGCGAGATTCTCTCTAATTGGTCCATTTGGGTCAGTATACATATCATTATGAATATCCTTGCTCCAACCAGTTCTTTGTGGAAAGTTCATACTCCTGTCGTTTCTCACGGGTTCATGACATTACCCATCCGCACATTGGTTTCAATCTGTATCCTTTTCTGATACTTTTAAGTTGAACAGTTCATTGTTCATTCACATATTCACTGCGACTTCTCACGCTTTTCGCTATGTCCTTCTTTGGCACACGTTTGTATAATAAGGTAATTGCAGCCTTGACCACGCTTCCATCCTAGGCTTTGGGACGGTCACATGATCCCTTTTGTTCACAGCCTTTCTCGCTTTCGGTACCCATCTTGCGCTTGCGTACTCTAGCTTGTTTTGCCATGGCAGCCATTTTTACATCGCGGCACAACAGGCCTAAGCGAACTATTATAAAGATAAACAGAACATAGTTAAGAATAAAGAATATAAGCCTTTTCGTTTCCCTCCCGTCATTCTACGTACCCCAATTAAGTATTACCTAGCAAAAGCGACATATAAAGCCATTTCTTACTTACCAACGCTTTACTTTGCCACTACACAATTTATTTCCAAGCACAAATCATGCATTTATTATTCTAATTAGAACGCAAATTATTAGGCTTATGTTAACCACGTTAACAATTGTAAGTAAATTAGTTTGCACGGATATAGCGTGTTACCCATAACCCTTTTCATGTAACATACATGGTTGGTTATTTTCTTAGACGAACCTGTGTGTTAATTATTCAACATAAATATTAGGAGGTTAAAAAAATTTCGTTTACCCTGCTCCATCAGTATACTTTAGTATGTTACAGATGGTCATGGTTTGTATACTTTAGTATGTTGCAGATGGTCATGGTTTGTATACCTTAGTATGTTACAGATGGTCATGGTTTGTATACTTTAGTATATTACAGATGGTCTTGGTTTGTATACTTTGGTATGTTACAGATAGTCTTGGTTTGTATACTTTAGTATGTTGCAGATGGTCTTGGTTTGTATACTTTAGTATGTTACAGATGGTCATGGTTTGTATACTTTAGTATGTTACAGATGGTCATGGTTTGTATACTTTAGTATGTTACAGATGGTCTTGGTTTGTATACTTTAGTATGTTACAGATGGTCATGGTTTGTATACGTTAGTATGTTACAGATGGTCATGGTTTGTATACTTTAGTATGTTACAGATGGTCTTGGTTTGTATACTTTAGTATATTACAGATGGTCTTGGTTTGTATACTTTGGTATGTTACAGATAGTCTTGGTTTGTATACTTTAGTATGTTACAGATGGTCATGGTTTGTATACTTTAGTATGTTACAGATGGTTATGGTTTGTGTACTCTTGTATGTTACAGATGGTCATGGTTTGTATACTTTAGTATATTACAGATGGTCTTGGTTTGTATACTTTGGTATGTTACAGATAGTCTTGGTTTGTATACTTTAGTATGTTGCAGATGGTCATGGTTTGTATACTTTAGTATGTTACAGATGGTCTTGGTTTGTATACTTTAGTATGTTACAGATGGTCATGGTTTGTATACGTTAGTATGTTACAGATGGTCATGGTTTGTATACTTTAGTATGTTACAGATAGTCATGGTTTGTATACTTTAGTATGTCGCAGATGGTCATGGTTTGTATACTTTAGTATGTTACAGATGGTCTTTGTCTGTATACTTTAGTATGTTAAAGATGGTCTTGTTTTGTATACTTTAGTATGTTACAGATGGTCTTGGTTTGTATACTTTAGTGTGTTACAGATGGTCTTGGTGTGTATACCTTAGTATGTTACAGATGGTCATGGTTTGTATACCTTAGTATGTTACAGATGGTCATGGTTTGTGTACCCTAGTATGTTACAGATGGTCATGGTTTGTATACTTTAGTATGTTACAGATGGTCTTGGTTTGTATACTTTAGTGTGTTACAGATGGTCTTGGTGTGTATACCTTAGTATGTTACAGATGGTCATGGTTTGTATACCTTAGTATGTTACAGATGGTCATGGTTTGTGTACCCTAGTATGTTACAGATGGTTTTGGTTTGTATACCTTAGTATGTTACAGATGGTCATGGTTTGTATACTTTAGTATGTTACAGATGGTCATGGTTTGTATACCTTAGTGTGTTACAGATGGTCTTGGTTTGTATACCTTAGTATGTTACAGATGGTCATGGTTTGTATACTTTAGTGTGTTACAGATGGTCATGGTTTGTATACTTTAGTATGTTACAGATGGTCTTGGTTTGTATACTTTAGTATGTTACAGATGATTTTGTTTTGTATACTTTAGTATGTTACAGATGGTCATGGTTTGTATACTGTAGTATGTTACAGATGGTCATTGTTTGTATACTTTAGTATGTTGCAGATGGTCATGGTTTGTATACTTTAGTACATTACAGATGGTCATGGTTTGTATACTTTAGTAAGTTACAGATGGTCTTGGTTTGTATACTTCAGTATGTTACAGATGGTCATGTTTTGTATACTTTAGTATGTTACAGATGGTCTTGGTTTGTATACCTTAGTATGTTACAGATGGTCATGTTTTGTATACTTTAGTATGTTACAGATGGTCATGTTTTGTATACCTTAGTATGTTACAGATTGTCATGTTTTGTATACTTTAGTATGTTACCATTGGTCTTGGTTTGTATACTTTAGTATGTTACAGATAGTCTTGGTTTGTATACTTTAGTATGTTACAGATGGTCTTGGTTTGTATACTTTAGTATGTTACAGATAGTCTTGGTTTGTATACTTTAGTATGTTACATGTTACATATGGTTTGGTTTGTATACTTTAGTATGTTACAGATGGTCATGGTTTGTATACTTTAGTATGTTACAGATAGGCTTGGTTTGTATACTTTAGTATGTTACATGTTACAGATGGTTTGGTTTGTATACTTTAGTATGTTACAGATGGTCTTGGTTTGTATACTTTAGTATGTTATAGATGGTCATGGTTTGTATACTTTAGTATGTTACAGATGGTCATGGTTTGTATACTTTAGTACATTACAGATGGTCATGGTTTGTATACTTTAGTAAGTTACAGATGGTCTTGGTTTGTATACTTTAGTAAGTTACAGATGGTCTTGGTTTGTATACCTTAGTATGTTACAGATGGTCATGTTTTGTATACTTTAGTATGTTACAGATGGTCATGTTTTGTATACTTTAGTATGTTACAGATGGTCTTGGTTTGTATACTTTAGTATGTTACAGATAGTCTTGGTTTGTATACTTTAGTATGTTACAGATGATTTTGTTTTGTATACTTTAGTATGTTACAGATGGTCATGGTTTGTATACTTTTGTATGTTACAGATAGTCTTGGTTTGTATACTTTAGTATGTTACATGTTACAGATGGTTTGGTTTGTATACTTTAGTATGTTACAGATGGTCTTGGTTTGTATACTTTAGTATGTTATAGATGGTCATGGTTTGTATACTTTAGTATGATACAGATGGTCTTGGTTTGTATACTTTAGTGTGTTACAGATGGTCATGGTTTGTATACGTTAGTATGTTACAGATGGTTATGGTTTGTGTACTTTAGTATATTACAGATGGTCTTGGTTTGTATACTTTAGTATGTTACAGATGGTCTTGGTTTGTATACTTTAGTATGTTACATGTTACAGATGGTTTGGTTTGTATACTTTGGTATGTTACAGATGGTCTTGGTTTGTATACTTTAGTATGTTTCAGATGGTCATGGTTTGTATACTTTAGTATGTTACAGATGATTTTGGTTTGTATACTTTAGTATGTTACAGATGGTCTTGGTTTGTATACTTTAGTATGTTACAGATGGTCTTGGTTTGTATACTTTAGTATGTTGCAGATGGTTATGGTTTGTATACGTTAGTATGTTACAGATGATTTTGGTTTGTATACTTTAGTATGTTACAGATGGTCTTGGTTTGTATACTTTAGTATGTTATAGATGGTCATGGTTTGTATACTTTAGTATGTTACATGTTACAGATGGTTTGGTTTGTATACTTTAGTATGTTACAGATGGTCTTGGTTTGTATACCTTAGTATGTTACAGATGGTCATGTTTTGTATACTTTAGTATGTTACAGATGGTCATGTTTTGTATACCTTAGTATGTTACAGATGGTCATGTTTTGTATACTTTAGTATGTTATCATTGGTCTTGGTTTGTATACTTTAGTATGTTACAGATAGTCTTGGTTTGTATACTTTAGTATGTTACAGATGGTCTTGGTTTGTATACTTTAGTATGTTACAGATAGTCTTGGTTTGTATACTTTAGTATGTTACATGTTACAGATGGTTTGGTTTGTATACTTTAGTATGTTACAGATGGTCATGGTTTGTATACTTTAGTATGTTACAGATAGTCTTGGTTTGTATACTTTAGTATGTTACATGTTACAGATGGTTTGGTTTGTATACTTTAGTATGTTACAGATGGTCTTGGTTTGTATACTTTAGTATGTTACAGATGGTCTTGGTTTGTATACTTTAGTATGTTATAGATGGTCATGGTTTGTATACTTTAGTATGTTACAGATGGTCATGGTTTGTATACTTTAGTACATTACAGATGGTCATGGTTTGTATACTTTAGTAAGTTACAGATGGTCTTGGTTTGTATACTTTAGTAAGTTACAGATGGTCTTGGTTTGTATACCTTAGTATGTTACAGATGGTCATGTTTTGTATACTTTAGTATGTTACAGATGGTCATGTTTTGTATACTTTAGTATGTTACAGATGGTCTTGGTTTGTATACTTTAGTATGTTACAGATAGTCTTGGTTTGTATACTTTAGTATGTTACAGATGATTTTGTTTTGTATACTTTAGTATGTTACAGATGGTCATGGTTTGTATACTTTTGTATGTTACAGATAGTCTTGGTTTGTATACTTTAGTATGTTACATGTTACAGATGGTTTGGTTTGTATACTTTAGTATGTTACAGATGGTCTTGGTTTGTATACTTTAGTATGTTATAGATGGTCATGGTTTGTATACTTTAGTATGATACAGATGGTCTTGGTTTGTATACTTTAGTGTGTTACAGATGGTCATGGTTTGTATACGTTAGTATGTTACAGATGGTTATGGTTTGTGTACTTTAGTATATTACAGATGGTCTTGGTTTGTATACTTTAGTATGTTACAGATGGTCTTGGTTTGTATACTTTAGTATGTTACATGTTACAGATGGTTTGGTTTGTATACTTTGGTATGTTACAGATGGTCTTGGTTTGTATACTTTAGTATGTTTCAGATGGTCATGGTTTGTATACTTTAGTATGTTACAGATGATTTTGGTTTGTATACTTTAGTATGTTACAGATGGTCTTGGTTTGTATACTTTAGTATGTTACAGATGGTCTTGGATTGTATACTTTAGTATGTTGCAGATGGTTATGGTTTGTATACGTTAGTATGTTACAGATGATTTTGGTTTGTATACTTTAGTATGTTACAGATGGTCTTGGTTTGTATACTTTAGTATGTTATAGATGGTCATGATTTGTATACTTTAGTATGTTACATGTTACAGATGGTTTGGTTTGTATACTTTAGTATGTTACATGTTACAGATGGTTTGGTTTGTATACTTTAGTATGTTACAGATGGTCTTGGTTTGTATACTTTAGTATGTTACAGATGGTCATGGTTTGTATACTTTAGTATGTTACAGATAGTCTTGGTTTGTATACTTTAGTATGTTACATGTTACAGATGGTTTGGTTTGTATACTTTAGTATGTTACAGATGGTTTTGGTTTTATACTTTAGTATGTTACAGATGGTCATGGTTTGTATACTTTAGTATGTTACATGTTACAGATGGTCTTGGTTTGTATACGTTAGTATGTTACAGATGGTCATGGTTTGTATACTTTAGTATGTTACAGATGGTTTTGTTTTGTATACTTTAGTATGTTACAGATGGTCTTGGTTTGTATACTTTAGTATGTTACAGATGGTTTTGGTTTTATACTTTAGTATGTTACAGATGGTCTTGGTTTGTATACTTTAGTATGTTATAGATGGTCATGGTTTGTATACTTTAGTATGTTACATGTTACAGATGGTCTTGGTTTGTATACTTTAGTATGTTACAGATGGTCTTGGTTTGTATACTTTAGTATGTTATAGATGGTCATGGTTTGTATACTTTAGTATGTTACAT
The DNA here is from genome assembly GCA_963921515.1 of Calotriton arnoldi. Classification (NCBI taxonomy): domain Eukaryota; kingdom Metazoa; phylum Chordata; class Amphibia; order Caudata; family Salamandridae; genus Calotriton; species Calotriton arnoldi. The sequence goes on from CAWUFW010002728.1 coordinate 937,671, forward strand.
GTTACAGATGGTCTTGGTTTGTATACTTTAGTATGTTACAGATGGTCTTGGTTTGTATACTTTAGTATGTTATAGATGGTCATGGTTTGTATACTTTAGTATGTTACATGTACAGATGGTCTTGGTTTGTATACTTTAGTATGTTACAGATGGTCTTGGTTTGTATACTTTAGTATGTTATAGATGGTCATCAGTTCCACCGGAATCTTGCAGGTTCTTTTTCACCCCTTGTTTCCTCCTTTGTCACCATTTCCCTGTCTTTTTATTCCTCCTTCTTCCTTTTCTGCTTTTTTTGCTCTTACTCTGGGTCAAAGTCTGATGATGAAAAATGCATTCCCGTCCCCAAGAACGCATGCCGGTGCCCACCATCTGCAAACAAGTGCACATATAGAGCAAAGGGTGCCACCAGTGAGCGGCTTGTGGCATCTACCGAGGCATGTGTGACTACCTGGCTACTAACACCATAGAGTGTAACCGCGCACACTGTACCCAGTAAAGCACATGATCACACCACACAACCATTGCTGCATGGTTTAACGCCCTTTTAACACTACCTCGGTTGTAAAACGCACCACCACCCAATAAAAGTAACAGCAGAATATGTCAATGAAAGCAGTGCCATTGTAGAATTGTTAGTCCAAAGTTAGTGTTACCTGTGGGCACACCAGCCTTAAATACTGACCAAAAACAATTAGTGCGTTAATGGTGCACACATATACGAAACATCAGTGTTCGATGGGTAAACATGTATGGTAGCAGCCCTGATGGTGTTAGCTGTTCGATAGATGGTAATGGGTGTGGTTTCAGTCCCTTCTGTTGGTTTTACTGAGGGTAGCACCTTTTTATCACTTGCCTTTGAGAGATGGTATTTTCATGGGACATTAACATTTATTTTATGTGTTGTGGAATAATCCTGTTGTAATCTTTAAATTCTATTCCTTTTTCCCTTCCTGAACCCACCCTGCTCCCTCTGTCTCTCCCTACTCCATCATCTGAGGTCATTCACAGGATCTCTTCACAGGGATCCTGATGGTGACAGTGGTAGCATCAGTGGACAGGTGAGACGAGTATTGCTGTCCATGCGTGGTTCGCTATGATAAACAGTTCTACGTATGTCAAGTGAATTGTCTTCTTTGTAACTTTTCATTAATCTGGAGGATTTACCTACTTCAGTGCTATCACAAATGGCGTACTACATCCTAAGGGGTAATATCATACATGGAGTTATATCACCAAACCTTGTATACAAGGATGTTGCTATTTCCAGTGGTGATTCTAGCTGAATAGATGAATTCCACTTTGATGCTGTCTGTTGGACCTTGCCCTTTTTGCAGGGTTATCCCCTCATTATCTGTCTTCTTCCTCCTAATTTTTCTGGCCTGTTTCTGCAGATTTTAGGACTCTGGGAACTTTACCACTGCTGACCAGTGCTAAACTGCAAGTGCTCCCTGCCTAAAATGTATTGGTGATTGGTTTATCCATGATTGGCATATTTGATTTACTAGCAACTCCCTAGTAAAGTGCACCAGGTGTGCCCAGTGCCAGTAAATCAAGTGCTACTAGTGGGCCTGCAGCACTGTTTGTGCCACACACATGAGTAGCCCTGCAAACATGTATCAGACCTGCCACTGCATTGTCTGTGAGTGCAGTTTTAATCTGTCATGTCGACGTGGCAAGTACACCCACTTGCCAGGCCAAACCCTTCTCTTTTACTACATGTAAGTCACCCCTAAGCTAGGCCCAAGGCAGCCCCATGGGCAGGGTGCAGTGCATTTAAAAGGTAGGACATGTGTTGGTGTGTTTAACATGTCCTAATTGTGAAATACTGCTAATTTCATTTTTCACTTTTGCAAGGACTATCTCTCTCATAGAGTAACATGGAGACTGCCTTGAAATATATTTTAAGTGTAATTTCCCACTGAGAACAGATAGAGGCTTGGAGTTTGGGGTCTCTGAACTCACAATTTAAAAACACATCTTTTGGTGAAGTTCTTATTTAAATTACGTGTTTGATAATGCCCTTTTAGAAAGTGGGCATTTTCTTGCTTAACCATTCTGTACCTCTGCCTGTTTGAAGAATACATGTCTGGGTTGGCTAACAGTTGGGCTCTTGTGCATTCAATCTAGACAGTCACACATAGGGAGCTGAGGTGTGCCTTGCATATCCTGAAGGGCCATCAAAAGGCTGATGGGCCTTCCTGAGCTAGAGTTTTGGGAGGAGTTGTCACTGACACCTGAATAGGGCTGTTCCTTTCATTACACAAAGCTGTCTCCATCCCTCTGTAGTGTGTCTGGAGCCAGGTCAGAGTAAGGCAGGGTCTCGTGCACTACAAAGACTTTCCTTTGAAGTTTGCCTATTTCAAAGGCAGAAAGGGGTATAAGTATTGGACCTCTGTCACCCTAAAATCAGAACGCTTCTGGATTGAGCACATTCTGCCAAGAAGAAGAGCTGGATGCTGTTGGAGGTACTGCCACTCTGTCTGTTGCTTGTTGTGCTGGCCTTCTTCTTGCAGCTTCTGTCCTGGGAGTGAAAGGACTGGACTTGGCTCCAAGGGCTTGTGCGTGCTTGCCTCCTGTTAAGAAATCTTAGGGCCATCAAAGACTTCACCTACCAGTGCCTGGGCTCTTCTGCTAAGATTCCTGATTTGCCAAGTGGTGCCAAATCCAGTTCCTGGGCCTTTGGAAGTGAAATCTGGTGATTTTAAAGAGAAAATCCACGCATCGACTCCCAGGGCCTATTTTCTTGACGCATCGCTGCAAAAGATCGATGCATCGCTGCTGCCTGCACCAAAGCGTGGTTCCCACTGGAAGCATCGGCCACAGCTTTCACTGCAGGCCCTAGCTCACCTTCGCAGCGTGTCAGAAGAATCACCACAGCGTGAGTCCTGAGCACCATGTCACCAATGTCCGTGGCACCTGCTCCGACGTTGCACCTACTCGTGGCTGACGAATCGATGCAGCGCCTGCCTCGCGGCTACAAAATTGACGCAGCGTCTGCATCGCTGCTGCTGCATTGATGCAGCGCATTTGGATTTTCGACTCATTGTCCCTCGACGCCGACTCTTCATTGACACCGCACCACAGTAAAGAACCAAGGCCGCGTGTCCAGAAACCGATGCATCACCTCCCCTGCCAGTAAGGAACTGACTCATCACCTCCCCTGTCAGTAAGGAACCAACGCATCCCCTCCCCTGTCTAGCTGTAAGAAACCAACACATCACCTTCCCTGTCAGTAAGGACCCAACGCATCCCCTCCCCTGTCTAGCAGTAGGGTATTGACACATCACCTCCACATCACCTCCCCTGTGTAGGAAGGAACTGATGCATTGCTTTGCTTTTCCGGCGCCTCAACTCCCCAGCACCTTGCACCATCTTTGATTTTTGACATATCTAAGGTACTTTGTTCTTAAACTAATGCATCTATTGATTTCTACGGTCTAAACTTGCTTAATCTTTTAAAAGGGATATTTTGACTTGTGTATGTTGGATTTTTGTCGTTTTGGTCTTGTTTTATTCAGATAAATATTGGCTATTTTTCTAAACTGGTGTGGGCTCCTTTTGTAGTGTTTTCACTGTGTTACTGTGTGTGTGGGTACAAATGCTTTACACATTGCCTCTGAGGTAAGCCTGACTGCTCGTGCTAAGCTACCAAGGGGGTGAGGAGGGAGTATCTTAGCTGTGTGACTCCTTTACCATGACTAGATCGAAGGTCCCTACTTGGACAGGGTACAAACCACTGCCGACTAGAGACTCCATTTCTATCACTGTTTGTGTTGGTTGTTTCTTCATTGTGTTGGGTGTTCCTTCATTGGGGTGTGTTGTTCCTTCATGTTGGTGTGGTGTTCTTTCATTGCAGTGTGTTGTTCCTTCATTGTGTTGGGTGTTCCTTCATTGTGTGTGATGTTCCTTCATTGTGGTGTGGTGTTCCTGTTTGTGGTGTGGTGTTCCTTCATTGTGGTGTGGTGTTCCTTCATTGTGGTGTGGTGTTCCTTCCTTCATTGTGTGTGGTGTTCCTTCATTGTGTTGGGTGTTCCTTCATTGTGGTGTGGTGTTCCTTCATTGTGGTGTGTTCCTTCATTGTGGTGTGTTGTTCCTTCATTGTGTGTGGTGTTACTTCATTGTGTTGGGTGTTTCTTCATGTTGGTGTGGTGTTTCTTCATTGTGGTGTGTTGTTCCTTCATTGTGGTGTGTTGTTCCTTCATGTTGGTGTGGTGTTTCTTCATTGTGGTGTGGTGTTCCTTCATTGTGTGTGTTGTTCCTTCATTGTGGTGTGTTGTTCCTTCATTGTGGTGTGGTGTCCCTTCATTGTGGTGTGGTGTTCCTTCATTGTGGTGTGTTGTTCCTTCATGTTGGTGTGGTGTTCATTCATTGAGGTGTGGTGTTCCTTCATTGTGGTGTGGTGTTCCTTCATTGTGTTGGGTGTTCCTTCATTGTGGTGTGGTGTTCCTTCATTGTGTTGGGTGTTTCTTCATTGTGGTGTGGTGTTTCTTCATTGTGTTGTGGTGTTCCTTCATTGTGGTGTGTTGTTCCTTCATTGTGGTGTGTTGTTCCTTCATGTTGGTGTGTTGTTCCTTCATGTTGGTGTGGTGTTCCTTCATTGAGGTGTGGTGTTCCTTCATTGTGGTGTGGTGTTCCTTCATTGTGGTGTGGTGTTCCTTCATTGTGTTGGGTGTTCCTTCATTGTGGTGTGGTGTTCCTTCATAGTGTTGGGTGTTTCTTCATTGTGGTGTGGTGTTTCTTCATTGTTGTGTGGTGTTCCTTCATTGTGGTGTGGTGTTCCTTCATTGTGGTGTGGTGTTCCTTCATTGTGGTGTGTTGTTCCTTCATTGTGGTCTGTTGTTCCTTCATGTTGGTTTGTTGTTCCTTCATGTTGGTGTGGCGTTCCTTCATTGAGGTGTGGTGTTCCTTCATTGTGGTGTGGTGTTCCTTCATTGTGGTGTGGTGTTCCTTTATTGTGTTGGTTGTTCCTTCATTGTGGTGTGGTGTCCCTTCATTGTGGTGTAAGTAAGTAATTTTTTATTATGCATGGTTAATTAAAATCTTTGCATACACATAACAATAAAAGATTTATTGTTCACAGTTAAAATAAAATAAAAACAGTGTTAAAAAACCATCGATAAACATGTTTGCAGTTATACAATCGGCCATTATGGTTGTTGTCTAAAATGCTTGTGCATCTGAAAAAGCTGGACTGACAATAGTTTCCCTGAGTTGACCAACCGTCCTAATACAGCGTAATAAAGTGCATTATTTTGAGCATATAATCATCGTTAATTTAGAGTGCTGGTGCGACTGTAAGGTGCTGTTACTTGCTTTTTGCAACTCACTTCAAGGGGTGCCCGGTGCTACTATATTTTGGACCTGGAGTCTGCATGCGACGAATTTTTGAGTCTCCTGGTTACAGTCTCAAAAAATTCTGTTAGCCGGCAGTTTAGCTGTACCTCAGCTGGATTGAAGCACAGCTTTACTGCCTGCCTGCAGGCCCGGATGCCGTGATGCCTGAAAAATGGTCGTAACAAGGTGCATCTTTTGTCCTTTAGGTTAGGGCAATTACAGATGACGTGAATAATGTCCTTCTTCCCACTTCCGCATAGGCGACAGGGCTGCGGACCTCCTCTCCTTTCCCATGGAGGGAGATGGGGGTTGATCGGAATGACCCTTTGTTGTTGCTTTAAAAAAAATTCCTTTGTCCGTATTTTGACTGCTGTACTCAAGTAAGATTGCGGTTTAAGTATTTCATAGTCACTGAGGACTATCCAGTCGTGTGCCTTTTTATTGTGGTGTGGTGTGGTGTTCCTTCATGTTGGTGTGATGTTCCTTCTCAGGGGATTGATCCAGAGGTACTGGCGGCCACGTCTGATGATTCCTGACTTGGTGGAGTTTGGTCAGATCCTACCAGCCTTCACTCCTTCCTTTTATGCCTCTTCTGTGTTTCTTCTGAAGTCCAGGTCTCCATCTGATCCAGAGCCTTGACCCTCCTCTCTGTAGGAGAGCACCAAACTCACACACGAGGAGGGTGTAGGCCAGCCCCGTTCTCCCAGTCCTGCCCTAAGACACCTTAGTAACTGCATCTAGCTGGGATGTTGGAGCAGTGAGCTGCTTCTTCTGCTGGTTAGAGGCCGCTGCCATACGTGGAATGTTTAGGTCTTTCCTGCAGACAGTGTTTAACTTTAGCTGTCTGTTGTTGAAGACCCAATACACAAAATGGAACTTGGGTGAGCCCATTGCTTTCCATTGGTTGGCTTTCTATCCATCACAATTGCTTGCCTTCTTCTGTTTGTCTTTCCCCTGTAGCATCACTTGTTTGCCATACCTTTCTGTAAATGACTTCTATCCTTCTGCTGCTTAAGTTCTGGGAACTACCTTTTTCATTTTTTTCTGCAGCACTCAATCTGAGTGGTGTTTTTTTTGTTTTCTTCCTTATTTGCTGCTTTCCACTGTAATCCCCACCACCTGATTTTCCATGTTGCTCCACTTCCACACCCCAAGCACGCCAGTTTTTTCCCCCGTCCCTCATGGGTTTTTCTATTTAAAAAAAAAAAATATTTACTCCCCCAACCAACTTCTCATTTCCCCTGGCTCTCCTCTGCGCTTACAAATCCCCTCCAGCCCTTTCCACCTCCCTGTCACCATCTCATTCTTTTTTTTAAAATGTTTTTGTTCACATTTGTTGGAGCCATTGCATTTTGCAGCCTGGACGCTCCTTTATAAAAACAAGCATTTGCAATGCAATAGGTCTCGCATTAGCGAGAGTTTAAGCTATTGGCATTGTAAATTACAATACCTTTTATTTATCTGTTTTGATAATTAACATAAATAAAAGGCATTGTTGTTTACAATGCCAATAGCTCAAACTCTTGTAAATGCCAGACTCATTTTATTTGAAAGAAGCGGCCGCCATTGTCCCCAGCTGCTTGGAAAGTGAAAGCGCACATGGCGCACTGAATGTTGCAGGAAAGCACGTCGTGCCTGCAGTAGGAGATATTCGTTAAAGAAAATAGTGCTTACAGACTAAATAAGACATGCAGTGTAACAACAGAAGTAAAAGGACCAGTCCTCATGGAAGGTTACAAATGAAGACAAGGCGGTACTAAGGAGGGACTAACAAGCCTATTAACGAATCAGAAACAGCATTTACAAAGGACAATGACACAAGGCAATGAAAAATGTGGGCGGAGCTTCAAGTCCATACTCTAATACAACATGCCTCACAGAGCAGCGCATGCGCTGCCCAGGTTCGACCTAAAAAACAGATATGCTAAACACCAGAGATCTTATAATTCCGATATCACCCGCACCATCGGAATTAAGAGACTACTCATAATGAGGGCCTATCAAGTGTGCATGTTGTCAGTTTACAAGTACAGAGCCCCATTCAGAAGTGTGCATGGTGTGCCATTATAAGCATGGCACCTATGCTCAGCAGAGTGGGCACTGACCCATTCCAAGTATAGCGGTGCTGCTCAGAAGTGTGGCATCATCTAATTACAGCTGTAGCTGCACTGCTGAAAAGAGTGGCTTTATCCAATTACAAGTGTAGCAGCATTGCTGAGAAAGGTGGCATTTTCTAGGTACAAGTATAGCAGCATTGCTGAAAAGTATGTACTGTCCTTTTACAAGTACATCAGCTCCACTGAGAGCATTTCCCCTTTACAACAATAACAATTCTACTGAGTAGTGCGCGTAATGTACCATTAGAAGTAGAGCAGCTCTGCTGAGAGGTATGCATCCTGTCCTCTTAGAAGTACAGCAACTCTGCTGAGGTGTGTGTAATAGCCCACAACAAGTATTGCAGCCCTGCTCAAGTGTGTGGCATGTGGCCGCATAAAAAGTATAGAAGCCCCACTGAAAAGTCTGAGTATTAGGCAATCAAAAATATAGCAGCTCTTGGAAGATTTGTGAAACGTGTACTTTGACAGTCGTGTAGTAGCCTTACTGACAAGTGCGGACATTGGTCATTTATATGTATATCTGCTTTACTGAGAAGCTCGCACGCTGTCCTATTACAAGTATAGCTGTCTCAATGAAAAACATGCCTAGTGCGCTCTTATGAAGAGTATCATTTGTGCCATTAAAACTTTTAAAGCCCTGCTGAGAAATGTGCATTCTGTCCAATTACAAGTAAAATAGCCCCACTCAGAAGTGTGTAGGTTATGACATTAGTAGTACAGCAGCCCTCCTGGGAAGCATGAACATGATCCAGTTACAAGAACAGCAGTTCTTTTGAGAAGTGAAGGCATTGTTGTCCCATTACAAGAATAGCAGTTTTACTGAGAAGTGTGCTGATTGCCCTATTACAAGTAAAGCAGACATTCTGGGAAATGTGCATATTGTGACATTACAAGTTTAACAGCTCTGCTGAGAATTGTACATACTATCCCATTACAAGTACAGCAGCCCCATTCAGGAGTGTGCACATTGGCTATTGCCAGTATGGCAGCTCTGCTGAGAAGTACTGACATTGTCCTATTACACGATTAGCAGCAATGATTACAAGGGCAACAACCAACTACAAGCATAGCAGCACTGCTGAGAAGTATGCTCACTGTTCTGAGGAAGCATACCAGACCTGCTGAGAACAGTGTCCTTTTACAAGTAGAGCAACTCTACTGAGTAGTGTGTGTACTGTGCCATTACAACTATAGCAGCTCTGCTGAGAAGTATGCCTCCTGCCCCTTTAAAAGTATAGCAGCTCTGCTGAGATGCGCGTATATTGTTGTCCCACTATCATGACAGCAGCCCCGCAGACAAGTGTGGCCATTGGCACCATAAATGTATAGTAGTGCAGCTGAAATGTTTGAGTATTAGGCTATCACGAATATATCAGCAATGGTGAGACGTGTGCAAGGTGCACTTTTTACAGTTATATAGTAGCCCTACTGACAAGTGCAGGCATTACATGTATAGCTGCTTTGCTGAGAAGTTCAAACATTGTCCTATTACAAGTATAGCAGTCCAAATGAAAAATATGCATAGTGTGCCCTTCTGAGAAGTGTGCATATTGTGCCATAACATGTTTAGCAGCCCTGCAGCTCTTGACACGTGTGCATACTCTCCAAGTATGGCAGCCCCATTCAGAAGTGCGTATATTGTATCATTACAAATATGACAACCCCCCTGAGGAGTGTCAACATTGTCCCAGTACGAGAATTGCAGCTTTAAATTGCCCTACTACAAGTACAGCAGCCATGATGAGAAGTGAGCGTATTGTGACATTACAAGTTTTGCAGCCCTGCTGAGACGTGTGCACCCTGTTCAATTACAAGTACAGCACCTCATTCAGAAGTGCGTATATTACGTCATTACAAGTATGGCAGCCCTGAAGAGAAGTGTGAGCCTTGACCCATTGCACAAGTAGCAGTACTGATAGGAAGTGCAACATTATCCAGTTACAACAATAACATCGCTGTTGAGAAGTGTGGGAATTATCCAATTACAAGTACAGCAGCATTGCTGAGAATTGTGACTTGATCTAATTACAAGTGGAATAACACTGTTGACAAGTGTGGTCATTGTCCAATTACAAGCATAGCAGTTTTACCGAGAAGGACTCAATATCGGGGACAGAATACCGAAAACGAAAATAAAATATAACAAGCGGCAGTGAAAGCGATCGCGAAAGCGATCGCTATTGTAAAAAAAAAAAAAAAAACGCCTGCGAGTGGTGCGCGCGCGCCACAGCGAAACATGTGGTTTCAATTATCGCGCCCGTGTCTGGGCACGATAATTGAAACCACATGGCCTTTGGTGCGCGTAATAGACACCAATAGGCCATGGGCGGAGCAATGCGCCCGCCTTTGGCCTATTGCGTGCTCTCTTGGTAAAAAACACGCACGCAAAGGCCAATAGCGGGGCACAAAAGGAATCGCACACGCACGAGCGTGTGCGATTCCTAGGTCAGTGCTGAATCCCCGTTTTTAACCCACTAAATGTGCACTGCAGCGCAGTGCAACGCTAGGCGCGAGACCTAAAGAGGCTCCTATTTAAATATTTTTTTTATTAACGCGCTCCAAAAGTGGCATCTGCCAACTTGGAGTAGAAAATGTATTGAAAAAACAAAATGGCTGCCACGTCATGATGCCTGTGTGGTGATGCCTGCATTCTCATATGTGCTGAGGGCCTGCCTCCGGTGGCCTCATCATACATTCGCATGCATGTGTGATGACCCATTTGTGCACATACCTTAGCACGCTACTTTTTGTGTTCAGATGCTCTTTCGCATTGGCAAACACACATTTTTTTCTTTTTGCTGATGTGAAGCAGCATCAGCAAAAATCACTGGGAAAGCCAAAAGGTCGGGCAACACCACTGAAAGTCAAGACTTTTTGGTTTTGCCAATGCTTGTGTTTTTTTTACTGCCCTATGACCCCTTGCGGCTCAGTCTATGTACCATATGAAAGGTGAACCCTGTACAGGCAGCTCCTTCTAGAGCACGAAAGGTGCATCCTGTACAGAGCACCCCATGTAGAGTATGAAAGGTGTGCAGCACTGCATAATTCATTGATATTAAAAAATCTGCACCCTGGACAGCCTGGAGCATGTACAATGTACTGTCTCCGTTATATTGTTGAATTTTTTTGGGCATTTTCTGTGTTAGGAAGACATGGTCCTCAAGTCTGCCCTGGGATGTGGGGATCCTCTATTTTCTAATGCACATCAACTCTGCAGCAAAGTCCCTATTGTTTTTTTTAATTTTTATTAATTTAGTTATTTTTTGTAGAATGGGTCATGAACAGTCTTGTAGATGTTATTATTACAATAACTTTGAACTTTACATCCCAGCTGTGCCTATAAAAATAGAAACCATTTTTGCCCTTCTGACCACTCTTAAGATTTTTATGCTAATCAGCTCTAAGAACTAGAGCATGGGTACTCACAAACATTTTCCCAGGGGTCAAAAAGTTTGGTCTGTGGTGTGACCGTGAGCCACATTGATGCCAGGAGGGTGGCGGTCGGGGAGGGGGTAAAGTGGTTGTAAGGAAAGCTAAGCATGTACATCTAGTGGCTCAATTGCAAAATGTGAAAACAGAAAACCCGGAATCAATCCCGGTTTTCCTACTTGACCAAATTGTGTGATCCTGGGAAATTGTTTTAATTCACTTCCCTCCTTTTACTTCATTATCACATATAGGAGGACCCTAAAATACATGACTTCAAGATGTGCCCTGTATGAAACCTTTCCCTCTGTTTGATTTAATAAACTATAATGTTGTTCATGTATAATAGCAACCCCGGCCACCGAAAGGGTGCACATAACAACTGACTTGCCTAATAGTTTTAACCTTTGTCACACACTGTGCTCTGTTTGAAATTGTTTTAACTTGTTTTTGTGTTCCTTTATAACTGCCACTGCTGCTAAACTTTGCACTTATTGATTGGAGTGTGTTATACTCCACTTGTTTCCTACCTGCACTCTACGGGGGTAGCTCGGTCCCGGGCGGCCATTTTGGTATTGCCATGCGCTCTTCCAGTCAGCGCTCTAGTCGCTGTACGCCGTCCTGCCGCAATCCCTACTTAATGGCCACAAACCGTACGCGCAGCGGACGCGTGCCTAAGGCATGCCCGTCTGCGCCCGTCCGCCCCCGACAGGGCCCAGGGGCCACGACCCCTGCTCCGAATAAGAAGACCATTATTAGCTACTCCCAAAAACAGTTGTTGGATCTCCGTAGGAGGCCGCATCAGGACTGTACATTACTCAATCTGGAAACTTTGGACTTTAGCTGTTCCTGCTGCAGATTTGCATTTGATACACAGTCTCATATAGAATACAGCTCTAGTATTACTACTTCCCTTCATATTAATGCATAGGAAAAATCCTTTTTAAAAAGTAGGGATTTACTTACCAAGGAATTTACCTTTTTTAACATTAATTGCCGCTCGCTTCCCAAGCACAAGGCCGATATTTTTGACCTCCTGACAAGTGAGCAGCCCAACGCTATTTTTCTCACAGAAACATGGCTGCACGGGAGCTCTGGCCCTGATGTAGCGTCTGCTTTGCCTCCCAACTATGCGATAGTTAGGAAAGATAGGGGAGCCAAAATGGGGGGAGGCATTGCGGTTATTTATAACAACTTGTACACGTGTAAATTTGAAGATTTACCCTTTAGGGGATGCAAGGCCACCTTATTTAAACTTGCCTTGACCCCCCCAGTTTACATTCTCTGGGATCTTGCTCTATCGCCCCCCTGGGCCATGGGCTACATCTTTTCCTGACTTTATTGCTCCCTATCTCCTGGACGCTGCCAACTTCACCATTTTGGGTGACTTGAATCTTCACTTTGACGATCCGACATGTATGACGAGCACTACATTGATCTCCGGCTTGGCAGCAAAGAATATTCTTCTCTGTAATTCAGGTTCTACCCATGTGGCGGGCCATCTATTGGATCCCATTTTTTCAAATGTACCTAACATTCTTTGCTCCACAGCTCTTCCAGTACTTTGGTCAGATCATTTTTTGGTCGGTTTCCGGGTCAGGAAAGAACTGCAGAACTCACCCATGGCAGTTTTGGGTACCAAGCCCAAATCAAGAGATTGGAGGAAATTAGATATAGAAGCTTTTAACAAACTCCTATCTAAAAATGCCCCTGCCATTAATCAAGTTGGTATGGCAGATTTGGATACCATCCAAACTTGGATTTTAAAATCCATTGATGTGTGTCTTTCACCTTCTATTAAGAAGGTGAACAATCACCGTCCTCCTGCCCCTTGGTTTTCCGAGAGGTTAAAAATAGAGAAAAGTAAATGTAAAGCGTTAGAAAGACGCTGGAGGAAAGACTATGCACCTGAATCCAAACGCATATATAAATTGGCAAAAAGGGACTACCATTCTCTTTGTAATGCTGCACGAGCTGAATATGTGAGCTCTACCATTTCTATGGCACAGAATAACTCTAAAACTTTGTTTAAATTAGTTAAAGAACTGTCTGGTGCAGCTAGCCAACCCACCCCCTGTGCTTACTGAATCTCAATGTGAGGATCTAGCCAAGTTTTTTCTTAGTAAAGTGGAGAAAATATACTCGGCATTGAATGTTATGCCAGCTAACATTATACAGCAAACTAAGAACTCTGCTCTAACATCAGGTAGTATTGAACAGCTGGACTGTCAGACCGTCAAACTTACCAACAAACTGGAAAATTGGTCACTCCTTGACATAACTTCTTTTAGACGGCTTCTAGATAGTCTTAAATCCGGCTCTCCTAGAGATCCTCTTCCCGTCGCCGTGTTGCAGAAGCTTGAGCTGCCTTCATTGAAGTTAATTATGGAGTTGCTCAATGCCTCGTTACAGGAAGCAGTTGTTCCACCTGATTGGAAGCACGCCATGGTCCTTCCACTTCTGAATAAAGCCAATGCTGATCCGGCGGAACCATCTAATTTCCGACCTATTTCTTTACTTCCGGTTTTTTCCAAAATTTTTGAAAAACACATTAACCTCCAATTGAGTCACTTTGTTGATTCCCCAAAATTTCTGCATCCCTCACAGTCCGGTTTTAGAGCAGGTTTCTCAACGGAAACTACTCTCCTTGGAGTCACAGAAATACTGCGTAACCGTCTGGATGCTGGCGAAACTGTGGCACTTATATTGCTTGATTTGAGTGCCGCCTTCTACACGGTATCCCATTCCGTGTTATTGAAAGCCTTACAATGAATGGGTGTTGTCGGCTCTGCACTGAATTGGCTTACTGATTTTTTGGTTGACCATACGTTCCAGGTCTTCTCTCCTACGGCCAGTTCTAAAACCCATGTATCACCTTACGGAGTACCGCAGGGCTCCATTCTCAGCCCTTTATTGTTTAATGTTTATGTTAGGCCTTTGGCGGTTATTGCGGAAGATGCTGGGTTGTCTATTTTTTCCTATGCTGATGACACCCAGATAATCTTCTCCCTTCCTGCTGAACGGGCGTCTAAGTCATCATCCCTTCAGTCTGGGTTGAGGAACATTGCATGCTGGATGCAAGCCAACTTGCTTAAACTCAACGGAGAAAAGACGGAAGTGCTAATTTTGGGGAAGAATAAAGATCTCTGGGGTCCCCAACACTGGCCTTCTGACATGGGTGCTCTACCTCAACCTACGCATCAGGTTCGCAATTTAGGTGTTATCATTGATGACCAGCTATCAATGAAGCAACAAGCAGTGAAGGTTGCCTCGACTTGCTTCACCATCCTCAAATGGCTCAAAAAAATCCTTTGGATGTTGCCCAGCTGTACTCAAAGAACCGTGGTCAAGGCTCTTGTCACCTCTAGGCTGGATTATGGCAACATCCTGTATTTAGGAGTCAATAAAGATGTGATACGTAAACTTCAGGTGGTGCAGAACTCGGCTGCTAGGTTGCTTTGCCAGGTTCCTAGAATGGCTTCCATCTCAGGTTCTCTTTGTGACCTTCATTGACTCAGGGTGGAGAATCGTATTAAATTCAAAGCCCTGAGCTATATGTACAAAATCAAATCTGGCACGGCACCTTAGTACCTGAATGCCTTAGTCCACCCTTATCTACCATTGCGTCTTCTTCGTTCCCTCCACTCAGGTTAAGTTTTCGGTTCCTAGGACCAGACTGTCGCGAATGGATGGCCGGTCTTTTTCTTGTCTGGGCCCCTCTTTGTGGAATTCCCTTCCCTTGTCACTTCGAAACGAAACCGTCTATGCGAATTTCCGTAAGTGTTTGAAAACTTGGTTATTTAATCAATAGTTCTTTTCCTTTTCATGTTCCTGTCAGGCGGCGCCGGGAAACCTCTGGGTAGCTGTTGTGCCTTATAAAATTAAATAACAATAACAACAATAACAACTTGCCTCTTAGTTCACGATTAGCATTGTTGTCAGGTTGGGTGGAACCATTACTTTTTCTAAATCCATGTTTGAAAACTATCATTTAAAAAAAATTCTTCTCAGTGCTGGCCCCCAGGGGAAGTGAGGGTCGCAGACCAGTCTTCCCCCGGGGTACTTCTTGCAACACCGGAAGGACAAGGTGGGGGGGTTAGGGACAGTTAGGGGACGGGGCGGGTGTAGGCAGGGCTATAAAGGTGTCAGGAGAGGAAGATCCGGCCTCTTCCTGACACCAAACACCACCAGGAGGGAAGGGTTAAAAAAGTTAATGCCAGTAATTTGTTGCGTATAGGGAGGAGTATTGGGCCTACCTGACTTTGCAGGAGGCGATGACTGACCAGGATAGTAAGGCGGTCCCGGCTTCGTTGATCGTGCTGGGTACGGCGGGCCATGCGGACCTGCTACAGCCTGGCGTCCTCGATCAGGCCTGATAGGTATGTGTCGCCCAACGCGCTCCGCGTCGGGCGGGGTTGCAGCAGCGGTGGTGGCTTGCATGCCTGAGCCGCCACCCGCTGGAAAACCATCTCGGGGCCGGGGGCGGGCTGGAAAAAAGGAGCCAAATGGAGCCAAGCGCGGGGCAGGAGGAAGAGCCTTCCCGCGCAGCTCCAGGAGCAGAATGAGACCGGTAAGGAGGAGGGCGGGGGTGCCTCCCAACTTGGAGCCAGCGCTGCCGAGGACCAGCGCTGGCCTCCACATGCAGGAAAATGAGATCCCAGGGGGATGCGGGCCGCTAGACCTCTCGAGGAGCCCCCCCCCTCGGAGCAGGGACAAAATAGGAGCCGGTGCAACAGGTCCTATAATTAAAAAATTGAGATGGGCCGGTGCACTAGGAGAGACCAACACTGCAGAGGCCCCATGCAGGAGAGATGGCCTGGGGACAGAGGGCTCTAGCGGGGGTTGGGGGGCAGTTTTGCCACCACTGTTGAGTAGATGGGAGGGGTTGGACCTGGAGGGGCGAATTAAAGAGCAGCGCCGTATAAATCAGGAAACTGAGGAGAAGTGGGCCAGGATATGCGAGGCAAGGAAGTGGGCTGTGGCTGATTCGTCTAGGTGGGGGAACCCCAAGCAGGAGAGGAGGGGGAGGGACGGAGATGGGCAAGTAGGAGGTGGCCAGTGGGTCTGGGTTTCAGATGATCTGACCCCCGAGAAGGTGACAGGGACAGCCAGCACGGCGGTGAGGCCCAGTGGTGCACAGGACCCCCCAGGTTGGAGCAGCCTGGTGGGGGGAGATCGAGACCGGCGGGTGAGGCCGGTAGAAAGGTGGTGATGCCAGCGGGGTGCAAGACGGCCCCGGGATGTTGGCCCGAAGTAGTAGGGGGGTCTGCGGCGGCCTACCCTCCGGCGAGGGCTCGTCCAACTGGACTGACAGCGAAGGACGGCCTAGGCCGGAAGGAAACATCTGTACAGGGAAAGAAGAGAGTGGTGCAGGAGTCTGTGTGTGGTGCGTTTGAGGGTGAGGCTGAGCTGGTGCTAGAGTACGGTGATGAGAGCAACGAATGGAAATAGAGAGAATTACGTGAGGAGGATGAAGAGGTCACGGGGTGCTCTGGGGCAGGGGCGCAGGCAACCGAGAACATTGGTGTATTGCAGGTGGCAAGTGCGGCCAAGGAGAAGGCGAAACCCACGGGACAGCGGAACAACAGCAGTCGGCGCATGGATAAAGCAGTCAATAGTGGGCTTTCAGGTAATGGGGAGTGGTGGACGGCATGGGATGGGGAAGATACAGGGCCCTCATGCGCAGGTGACCGATGGCGGTGCACAGGATGCACGGATTGGCCACTGGAGAACTTGATCATTTCACCGTTGGGTGTGGTGCCAAAAAAGGAGCCGGGAGAGTTCAGGATGATTCACCACCTATCTTGGCCAGGAGGGGGGTCAGTAAATGATTTCATCACGGAGGCAGATTCCAGGGTGCTGTACGCCTCGGTGGATGATGCGATTCGCCTGGTGCGGATGTGTGGTCAGGGAGCTGAAATGGCAAAATGTGATGTCAAATCTGCCTTTTGCTTACTGCCCATTCACCCAGTAGATTTTCTGCTGCTAGGTATGCAATTTGGGGGTGCCATCTATATGGGCAAAGTCCTGCAAAGGGCTGCGCTATTTCTTGTACACTGTTTGAGATGTTTAGTACGTTTTTGCAGTGGGTATTCACAAAAAGCAGTGGCCACCATAGGGTGTCGCACTATCTGGACGATTTTTGTTCGTAGGGATAGGAGCCTCTGGCGATTGTGCTCGGGCGTTACGTCAATTTGAAGGCCTTACACAGGCCTTTGGGGGGCCGCTGGCACCAGAGAAAACAGCCGAGCCCAGTTGCAGACTGACCTTTTTGGGAATCGAGCTGGACTCGGTGCACTGGGTGGCTTGGCTGCCCAGGGAAAAGGTGAAGGACATCCAGGCCTTTTTGCTGCAGGTGATTGGAGAGAGGAAGATTGAGCTGAGAGCGGTGCAGAAGCTGCTGGGTCTCCTGAATGTTGCGTGCAGGGTGGTGAGAGCAGGGAGAACATTTTGTAGGTGCCTAGGCATGGCCATGTCAGGGGCAGTGATGCCGCACCACAGGGTGAGGATTTCATTGGGGGTCAGAGCAGATTTGGGGGTGTGGCAGAGGTTCCTGGCTGATCTCAATGGTGTGTCTTTGGACTTCCTGGAAGAGAACATGGTCTGGCAGGTTGAGATCTTTTCAGATTCAGCAGGATCTCTGGGCTTTGGACTGTTTTGGGATGGGCGATGGTGTGTGGAGAGGTGGCCATCACACTGATTGAGTCAGGGCTGGAGTATTGCATTTTTGGAATTCTTGCCGCTGTTGGTGGCTTTGGCTGTCTGGGGTGAGGAACTGAAACTGTGTTGTTTCATGTGGACAATATGACTGTGGTGGAACTGGTGAACAGACAAAAGGCAAGGGATTTGAGGGTGTTGCGGCTGTTGCGGAGGTTCATGCTGGTGTGTTTGCGGCTTACTGTTGTTTTCAGGGCAAATCATGTACCGGGGGCCAGCAATTACATCGCTGATGCATTGTCTCGTTCACTGTGGTAGTGATTCCACAGGCTGGCGACCGGAGCTGAAAAATGCAAGACCGCGCTGCCGGATGACATCTGGGCCTGGGCGGAATGAGAGTGATAGGCCTGGTCGAAAAATCCTTGGCGGAATACACGAGGCAGAGCTACGGTCTGGGGTGGTCCGAATTTGGGGAATTTGTGGGTCAACCCACTGACGCCATGAGACGTGAGCGACAGGACACTGAGCAGGGAGTGTTGAGTTCTGTTCTAAGTTGCATGGATAAGGGTCTATCACATACGACCATTGCAGGCAAGTTAGCTTGGATCTCTTTTTATGACAAGTTATTTTTGGGTTTTGACACAGCCAAGGACGAAATTTTGAGCAAAATGTTGAAAGGTTGGGGAAGGGAACGAGAGGGGGGGAGTTCCTAGGGAGGCCATTACGTTTGAGTTGTTGCAAGAGTTGTTTGGGGTTTTACCGTTGTGCTGTTATGACACATTTGAGGTGTCAGTATTTAGGTTATGCATGGTTTGGATGTTTTTTGGGGCTTTCTGGGTTTCAGAGTTGTTGGGGATGGCACGGCAAGTGGGGGTGTTGTATGGAGAGGTGCGACTGTACCGGGTGAGGCTGGGGATTTGGTTGAGTCGATCCAAGATTGATCAGGCAGGAAGGGGGAGTTGGGTGTGGCTGACGGAGAGTGGCTATAGCGATGTGTGCCCTGTGAGGGAATGGTAGAAGTTTATGACAAACCCAGGAAGGCCAGTATCGGGGATTTTCTGCCAAGCATCAGGAGGAAGAGTGACGGCTTTCCAGTTATTGGCAACACTGCATATGGCGCTCTGTCAGGTAGGCAGGGATCCAGCTAGCTTTGGCACTCATTCTTTCCGAATTGGCGCCTCAACGGCAGCGGCGCGTCTGGGTTGGTCCTGGGGCAGAATCTGCCAGATTGGGAGATGGAGGTCAAGGTGCTGCGAGAGATATGTGTGCAAATAAGGGGCCTCACTACTAGGGGTCGGGGAGGAGAGAGGTGAAAGTTAGAGGGGAATGGGGGTTCCAGAGCTAATCATCTTCTTTTATATACTGCAGGATGTGTGAGCGGGCCAGGAACCAAGACGGTTACCTGGATCGTAGGACACTCCTTTGTACACTGGGCGGCCAAGTATGCGGACCAACAAGTGTAGGGACGTAATCTGGGCTTGAGGGGCAGCCACCATGAGGTGTTTTGGTGGGGAAATGGGGGGATGCGATGGGGGGCGCTCCCTACCGTGGTTGACGAGGTTGGTGCCACAAAGGGGCTGCCCAGACATGCTCTTGATACATCTTGGAGAGAACGACCTAGTGCGTCTGTCAGGACTGATGATGCTGCAGCACATGCAGAGAGATCTTGAGGCGATCAAGAGGAATTTCTCAGGAACATGTGTCATTTGGAGTGAATTAGTGGCCGCAGGGTCTGGAGCGGGCGGTAAAACACACAGCCATTGAAAAGGCTCGCAGAAAATGGAATAGGGCCATGAGGGTTTTTTGCCAAACAAGAGACATCAAGGTGATTTTGCCCACGTGGGGCTTAAGGAGGAAGAGTCTGTCTTGTTCAGGGATGATGGGGTGCACCTTTCGTGGTTGGGGAACGCATACTATATGATGGAATTGCAGGATGCTGTAAGCAAATTGTGGAATGAATCCATCTGGTGTCGCAGAGAGGATTGAGGAATGGTGAAAGGTGCACGTGTGCTTTGGTGGGGCAGGTAACCGCCCTGCGGGAGTTCCCTGGTTGGCTGTACTTTGGAGGGGTAGTGAGTCACATACGGGTGGATCCACCCCTTGGGGAGGGGGGGCGGGCGGTGCGCAGGTGACTGATGGCGGTGCACAGGATGCAATGAGCAACAGAGGAAATTCAAGAGAGGATGTTTGGAGGACAAGTGAAGGAGAGAATGGGGATATGGAAGGCGGTCAGAGAGTGAAAGGGGAGGAGTGAAGCAGATGAGATGGTGTTTGAGAGTGGCGAAGGGAGAATGAAACAATATGGTTTATGTTAAGAAGTTACAGTTGCATTTATGTAATGTTTAATAAAGTTTTAAGTGTTGCAACCTTGTTCTAATAAAATGGCCTTTTACGCTTCAAGTAACAGCGTGTGGTTATTGCACAATGCACTGATATAATCTGAGGTACTAAAATAAAGCAGTTCTGCATGTTAATGAAATACACTTTTTGAATTTGAAGAGAATGTATCTATACTTTTACACATTTGTTGCAAGATGTCTTTAAACATGAAGGTATTCCTAACGCGAAGCGCTGGAGGGCACCCTAGTTGCTTACTTTTTTTCAATCAAATTGTAAATAAATGCTTGAACATTGATTTTACACATGTTTAACGTTGGTGCTGTGGCTAGTAAACAGCTGCTCGGTGTTGCTGTTGACTGGGGGGGTGCATTTACTGGTCAGGAAGGCCGCAGGTGGCCCACGGGCCGTACTTTGAGTATCACTCAACTAGAGGTAGTCCAACTAGCCCAACCTTTAATTCTCTTTGCGCGCCAAAATTACTTTCTGCAGGTTCTTGTGTGACTAAGAATTACAGAAGATCTCTCTCCTCCTGACCCAACGCGGGGATGGACAGGACGGACAGGCCACGTCTCTCCAGCCAGACAGACACGCAGCAGAAGATTAAAAAAGTGTCATTGATATATGGCGCGAGGGGAGCAGGCGCGACGTGTCCGACTCACACCTGGAGTCATCGGCTCAGAGGACAGGCATCGATCCCCGATTAATCACGCCGCAGTGCCTTTCAATCCCATCCCGGTGCCCGTCCGAGCACCCCCCGCCGATGCCGACTCTCAGAGGACATTAGGCCTTTGTGATTGATCTCAGACTTGTCCTGAAATGTTGTCCCCGGACCCCTTTGTATTCCTTCCTCCAAGCGATCTTAAGTCCTAAAGCCGAGGAGAAAAGAAACCATTTTGGAACTGTGCCTCCTACCTGCTCGATCAATATCAGCCACGCCCCCTGCCATCATGTTTGCAAAATCCTCAGGTTAATGAAAACAAGAGCCTAACAACACCTCGATAAATTACCGCCACCTTCATTTTTCGCCAGGTCTCATCACACCAATGATGTATGAAATATATGAACTATATCGACCTGCTTTTGACGTCAGGCACGCGCCCCATTTTTCCGTCAGTTTTCCAAGAAGTGAGTGATGGTGGCGGGGTGAATTATATTTCTTGGTATATTGTAGATATGACACAGCGCGCACGCGTGTCCCACCACATAAAAGACCCCACGCCCTGGAGACGACGCTTCATTCCTCCCTCTGGTCCTCAGCGTCCGCTGGACTCGACACTGGTCACCCACCGCAGCATGGACAGGATGACGCTTCCCTTCTGCATGGGGACCCTCGCCCTCCTGGTGGTGGTCGCGCTTCAGGTGGCGCAAGGCAAGCCGTTCATGCTACAAGGTAAGTCAAGAGGGGCGCCTTGAAGTCATGCCTGTCCTGAAGCCATGGGCCACCCACCCGGGGATTGCCCAGCTGCGTGCATGGCCAGTCCGACCATGAGGGCTAGTTACAGAAGGGTGAAGAGTCATCATTTAAGGGTCTTCTAGTGAAATCTGCGCTTACTCACCAGACAGTTCTCCCTCAGGATGGTGCAGGAACCTCTCACTCTTAAGCTGTAGGAAACATCCGCCCAATATGCAGACCTGGTTTGTCTTCGACCTGCCAAAATGTTTTGGTAAACTAATCTTAACTCCACCTCCATGTGCCTCGAAGATATTAATATATTATCATGGCCCATATAGGTGAAGTTAATCATAGTGCACCTGTACTTACCTACATAGCCTTACCTTCAAGATTTTCTGAAAGCTTATATTTTTGCCACAATATTTTGGTAGGTTGGTATTAATACATCAATATTCTGGAAGAAAATATTTTTGCCACAAAATTTTAGAAGGTCAGTGTTAATACGTAGATCTTCTGGTAGTCAAAATTTTTACCACAATATTTTGGCAAGTTGTTGTTGATGCAGCAACATTCTGGTAGTCCATCGTTTCACCGTTGCCTCCAGGTGATACAAAGACCCCTTCAGTTAGCGCCTTGTTAACACCATTGTGCTGCTTTAGCGCGTTATTACCACAGTTCTTGTGTTAAGTATTTCACATAAGTGAGAGTGGATTCCAGGGTTATGGTAGTGAGTGGGAATGTCACTCTCTTGTGCGATGATTGACCAACCAGCCTGTAGAAGATCTTCCTGTAATGACTTCACGAGAGGTCTACCAGGACTTCACCACTGCTGTGTTTACTATTTCACGTAAGTGAGAGTGGATTCCAGGGTTATGGTAGTGAGTGGGAATGTCACTCTCTTGTGCGATGATTGACCAACCAGCCTGTAGAAGATCTTCCTGTAATGACTTCACGAGAGGTCTACCAGGACTTCACCACTGCTGTGTTTACTATTTCACGTAAGTGGGAGTGGATTCCAGGGTTATGGTAGTGAGTGGGAATGTCACTCTCTTGTGCGATGATTGACCAACCAGCCTGTAGAAGATCTTCCTGTGATGACTTCACGAGAGGTCTACCAGGACTTCACTAGTGCTGTGTTTACTATTTCACGTAAGTGAGAGTGGATTCCAGGGTTATGGTAGTGAGTGGGAATGTCACTCTCTGGTGCGATGATTGACCAACCAGCCCTGTAGATCTTCCTGTAATGACGTCACAAGAGGTCTACCAGGACTTCACTAGTGCTGTGTTTATTATTTCAGGTAAGTGAGAGTGGATCCCAGGGTTATGGTAGTGAGTGGGAATGTCACTCTCTTGTGCGATGATTGACCAACCAGCCCTGTAGATCTTCCTGTAGTGACTTCATGAGAAGTCAACCAGGACGTCACCAGTGCTGTGTTTACTATTTCACGTAAGTGAGAGTGGATCCCAGGGTTATGGTAGTGAGTGGGAATGTCACTCTCTTGTGCGATGATTGACCAACCAGCCCTGTAGATCTTCCTGTAGTGACTTCATGAGACGTCATCCAGGACGTCACCAGTGCTGTGTTTACTATTTCACGTCAGTGAGAGTGGATCCCAGGGTTACGGTAGTGAGTGGGAATTTCACTCTTTTTGTGCGATGATTGACCAACCAGCCCTGTAGATCTTCCTGTAATGACTTCACGAGAGGTCTACCAGGACTTCACCACTGCTGTGTTAAGTATTTCACATAAGTGAGAGTGGATTCCAGGGTTATGGTAGTGAGTGGGAATGTCACTCTCTTGTGCGATGATTGACCAACCAGCCTGTAGAAGATCTTCCTGTAATGACGTCACGAGAGGTCTACCAGGACTTCACTAGTGCTGTGTTTACTATTTCACGTAAGTGGGAGTGGATTCCAGGGTTATGGTAGTGAGTGGGAATGTCACTCTCTTGTGCGATGATTGACCAACCAGCCTGTAGAAGATCTTCCTGTAATGACGTCACGAGAGGTCTACCAGGACTTCACTAGTGCTGTGTTTACTATTTCAGGTAAGTGGGAGTGGATTCCAGGGTTATGGTAGTAAGTGGGAATGTCACTCTCTTGTGCGATGATTGACCAACCAGCCTGTAGAAGATCTTCCTGTAATGACGTCACGAGAGGTCTACCAGGACTTCACTAGTGCTGTGTTTACTATTTCACGTCAGTGAGAGTGGATCCCAGGGTTACGGTAGTGAGTGGGAATTTCACTCTTTTTGTGCGATGATTGACCAACCAGCCCTGTAGATCTTCCTGTAATGACTTCACGAGAGGTCTACCAGGACTTCACCACTGCTGTGTTAAGTATTTCACATAAGTGAGAGTGGATTCCAGGGTTATGGTAGTGAGTGGGAATGTCACTCTCTTGTGCGATGATTGACCAACCAGCCTGTAGAAGATCTTCCTGTAATGACGTCACGAGAGGTCTACCAGGACTTCACTAGTGCTGTGTTTACTATTTCACGTAAGTGAGAGTGGATTCCAGGGTTATGGTAGTGAGTGGGAATGTCACTCTCTGGTGAGATGATTGACCAACCAGCCCTGTAGATCTTCCTGTAATGACTTCACGAGAGGTCTACCAGGACTTCACTAGTGCTGTGTTTACTATTTCACGTAAGTGGGAGTGGATTCCAGGGTTATGGTAGTAAGTGGGAATGTCACTCTCTTGTGCGATGATTGACCAACCAGCCTGTAGAAGATCTTCCTGTAATGACGTCACGAGAGGTCTACCAGGACTTCACTAGTGCTGTGTTTACTATTTCAGGTAAGTGGGAGTGGATTCCAGGGTTATGGTAGTAAGTGGGAATGTCACTCTCTTGTGCGATGATTGACCAACCAGCCTGTAGAAGATCTTCCTGTAATGACGTCACGAGAGGTCTACCAGGACTTCACTAGTGCTGTGTTTACTATTTCAGGTAAGTGGGAGTGGATTCCAGGGTTATGGTAGTAAGTGGGAATGTCACTCTCTTGTGCAATGATTGACCAACCAGCCTGTAGAAGATCTTCCTGTAATGACGTCACAAGAGGTCTACCAGGACTTCACTAGTGCTGTGTTTACTATTTCACGTAAGTGGGAGTGGATTCCAGGGTTATGGTAGTGAGTGGGAATGTCACTCTCTTGTGCGATGATTGACCAACCAGCCTGTAGAAGATCTTCCTGTCATGACTTCACGAGAGGTCTACCAGGACTTCACTAGTGCTGTGTTTACTATTTCACGTAAGTGGGAGTGGATTCCAGGGTTATGGTAGTGAGTGGGAATGTCACTCTCTTGTGCGATGATTGACCAACCAGCCTGTATAAGATCTTCCTGTAATGACTTCACGAGAGGTCTACCAGGACTTCACCACTGCTGTGTTAAGTATTTCACATAAGTGAGAGTGGATTCCAGGGTTATGGTAGTGAGTGGGAATGTCACTCTCTTGTGCGATGATTGACCAACCAGCCTGTAGAAGATCTTCCTGTAATGACGTCACGAGAGGTCTACCAGGACTTCACTAGTGCTGTGTTTACTATTTCACGTAAGTGGGAGTGGATTCCAGGGTTATGGTAGTAAGTGGGAATGTCACTCTCTTGTGCGATGATTGACCAACCAGCCTGTAGAAGATCTTCCTGTGATGACTTCACGAGAGGTCTACCAGGACTTCACTAGTGCTGTGTTTACTATTTCACGTAAGTGGGAGTGGATTCCAGGGTTATGGTAGTGAGTGGGAATGTCACTCTCTTGTGCGATGATTGACCAACCAGCCTGTAGAAGATCTTCCTGTAATGACTTCACGAGAGGTCTACCAGGACTTCACCACTGCTGTGTTAAGTATTTCACATAAGTGAGAGTGGATTCCAGGGTTATGGTAGTGAGTGGGAATGTCACTCTCTTGTGCGATGATTGACCAACCAGCCTGTAGAAGATCTTCCTGTAATGACGTCACGAGAGGTCTACCAGGACTTCACTAGTGCTGTGTTTACTATTTCACGTAAGTGGGAGTGGATTCCAGGGTTATGGTAGTGAGTGGGAATGTCACTCTCTTGTGCGATGATTGACCAACCAGCCTGTAGAAGATCTTCCTGTGATGACTTCACGAGAAGTCAACCAGGACGTCACCAGTGCTGTGCTTGTTCGATTTTTAGAGCGCTTTGGTCTGAAGATGTTCAACGATGGGTAAGCAGAAGGCGCTTTCCAAAGGCAACAGAAACTTCCTCCCTGGAGCTAATGGTGGAGCTGAAAAGAGTGTGGGCTCAGAATTTCTCGAAGTTGGCCAAGTTGTCTTCATGATGCAGAGGTGGGCAGTTCAACCTTCCACTTCAGGGGTCGTAAAAGCATCAGGAGTTGACCCACTCCCAAGGGAGTTTTTGGCAGTGGCAGAGTGAGGTTCTAATATTTTATGGAAAACTTACATCCGGTGAAGTTATATTTAATGATGTTACTTACATAGCACATTGAAACAACTGCCCACTGCCAGCGCTCTGGAGGCGCTACTTGCCTGCCTTCCCATTACACATGTTCTGTGTCCAAGAGCTCCCCTAACGCCTTCAAGCACCGCCTTATTTTCCACATTCCTTCATCACATGGCAGGACCAGGGGACAGCTGGCCCGGCCGGAAGGGGTCCGGGTAGATTTGTCACATTACTACACGTCTGAACGTGTTTTTTAAGTTGTTGGAAAGATAAAATACGTTTCTCTCCACTGTGCAAAGCTGACGTTTGTACGGCGATCACTATCACACGTTGGTTTTGAGCCAAGAAGGGCCACGCCCTGCGTGAATCTTATAACTCTAGAGCACTGCATAGAACTACCAGGTCACCAAGGGGCCGAACAGGACGATTGTAGAGCCCACAGCAGACACTAAGCTTCGAAGCACTCGAGGTTGGGAGCTCAGTGTCAAACGGAGATCCAGTGATTTGCACACATTCACACATGGAGTCAGTCAGACAGTAATGATCGCCTGACCCCAATGTTAGAGCATCCTTACCCCACCACACCTCTTCCAACCAGGTGTAATGTACTCCTGCATCAGGAAATCACCAATCTGTGCATCGGAAAACACGGGAGAAAGAGGGGGCGATGTCCAGATACTGCGCCCTGTCACTAGAATGGGGAATACAATGCTGCACAAGACTAGAATATGCAGACTGACGTCAATAAAACAGCCCTGCATACCTGCAGATCCCCCGAATACCCGAGGTGGCCCTGCCTCCTGCTCCCCTGAACCCCGAAACAGCTCGCACAGCGGGTGCCTCCCTCTGACCCTGGGCTTGTGTGCTCCGGACGCACACAGGAACAGGTGTGTGGAACCCGGAAGCGTGTCCACATTTACATTTAATGTTGCACCCGTGAAATGTCTGACCCCCGTCCCCCAGGAGCACCAGGGCATCGGAAGGCCATTAACTATCACATGTCCCATCTGTTTACCCCCCCCCCCCCCGTCAATCATGCCCTGATAACACTTCCAAGCACCCCTTCTCTCTCCAAGCTTTCTCTTCAGATGGCACACTTCATTTCAATGCTCCGTCTTTGTATTAAATGCATTATAGCGCCTCTGCCGCGGTTTCTACTATTAGCCTTTTAATATGGCCGTTTTATGATGCTATCCAACATTGGGCCACTGTTGGCCTGAAGGCGAAGGGGCTGGGGCAGGGGAGGTCACGAGTGCAGAAAGGAAATCTCCCTCTTAACCGGCTCTTCCCCCGCCCCCGCCATCCCTGTTCGCCTTTCATGCTGTTATTACAAATGTTTTCTCGTTAGCACTAGGCCTGGGTGGAATTTGCATAATTCCCTTTGCAGAAATTGAATAAAATGTCTAAAACAATATGCAAAATTATGCGCTATTAATATTATGCAAAATACCACTCTGGCATTTTGTTCTTTCTTTTAACCACAAAATGCTTCCTCGCATCCATTTTTGACACCAGGACGCATTTAGCCCCAGGAAAAAATAGTGCAAAATTGCAGGTGACGCGAACAGCAGCAACACATATTTTCATTCGCGTTGTTCCCACAAAAATCTCAATCATACAACATGGTGCAATGGCCTAATTTGGGCATTTTGCATAACAAGCGTAACAGGAAGTTCCAGAAAGTGTGGGAGATTACACCGGCGTAAATTAAATTTCGCCCGGGTCTACTCGTTATAAATTTGTGACACTCCTTCTTCCAACTAGCCCTGTTTGTAAGCTTAGATTTTCACATATGGGGCACACACGGCAGGAACCTTCCCGTGGTTCTGATGCACGTGAGAGCAGCTCCCTGGCTACTGAAGTCCCAGCTCACCCACATACCACTGCATTGACACTAGTACATCAAGACGTACCACATCATCAACTTACCGCTACAGTAGACACCAGTCTGTCATCACTTACCCTTACCTCTTGAAAACATTTCATAGACACCAGTCAACCAAGCCTTACCTCTACATTGATTTACCACTACAAAGACACAGTACATCAACACTTACCGTGCCATCCTCATACCATTCCATAGCCACCAGTACATTGAGATACACCGCTGCGCTGACCTACCACTACGTAGATGCCTGGACATCAAGACTTACCCCTACATCTGCAAACCGCTGCAGAGACCCCATCCCAACACTCTGGGTTAGGGATAGGAGTGCATTAGTAGTCAGGTCAGAGTGAGGCGTGAGGTAGGTAGCGCTCTTTAGATGATGTGTGCGATGTCACTACACGCGTGTTACTCCGCGTTCTGGACGTAGGTGAATCTCTGCGTTATCAGTCACTCGCTGTCATTCGTGTCTCCACGCCTCCTTACTGGAGTGTCCAGATCACTGGATTGTAGGTATACCTTTCCCTTCCGAGATAGCAGGACTCTCTTGCACATGGCTGCCTCTGGAATCAATTTACACTTGATTGTAAAGTTACAAGAACTTGACTGCTTCCACTATGTTGTTCAGATTTCTTTTTATCCTTCTTCACCCGGAAGGAGAACAGCCTCTAGCAACAGCAGAGCTTTATTTTCTTTGAGGAGACACTGGGCACCAATTACAAAGGTAAATAAACACATATACTTATGTGAATATTTACTTCTACACCGAGGTGTAACTCTGCACTTTTTTGCTATTCACCATTTCCGAGTGTGCAATTCCACATGGGAATAGACTTGCAGGTGTCCATCCCTCGAACGAGTCGGAGAAGCGTCCTGCGAATATATTTATGACTGTAAAGTTTCTAAATAACTTTCCAACTATATTTTACATTCAGCCTGGTTGGCGGACATGTTCGAAAAGAGGGCACAGATCTCGGCCAGTTATCTACATACTGGAAAGTAAAGGGAAATTTAATGAAGTTTATAATTAAAAAAATAAATTATATATATATACATATATATATATTATTTTTTAAATATAAATGTATATTAATTAAAAAACGTTACTATTTATTGGAAATATTAAAATACATATTTACAACACATAAAATCATCAAAAACAATCATTTAACAATGTAATTACTCACCCTACTAACATTTTTATTTTTATTAAATATTTAATAAACTTGATTAAAAGTTGTATATTTAATTAATTTTAAAAGTTTAAAAGGTGAATGTATTTTTTAAATATGTTATTATTTTTTGTAAATAATAATAATTATATATATTTTTAATCACTTAGACCATATATACATAACATTTTAAATGTTGAACTAATTTAATTAATTTTACAGTAGTCCCTCTCAGTGTTATTTTAAATCCCTACGATTTGCACCCTCACCTGCACCCGACACTATGCTTAGGATCGTATTTTTAATCTAGTGGAATCCCAGAAGTCCTCCTACCCATGTCTTGGTGTGCCAATAGATTTCTGCTGGGTGCAGCTGATGGGGTACCAGTTTACCGGGCCCCGGGTACCAGGATCCAGTCCACCAGGGGGATGGTAATGGTAACCTGTGGTTGTACTTATCACTGGGGTTACTATTGCCTCCAACGATCTGGGTGCGTTGACGGGAGTGCCTTGAGGTACTTTGTTTATGGTCCTGATGAAATGACGTGGATCCCTTCAGGGACCTGCAGTGGGGTGAAACATGTCGACCTTCCCTTGAGATAGCAAACTTCTGACACATTATGTCTTGTTTAGTTTGCACTTTGTTCTTAATCAGAACTACCTCCCCTGAATCTGATTAAAAGTGTCTAGGGAGTTAGAGTATATTTTAATTCATATCACTCACCACACCCTGCGCCACATCACACACCACTACCTCTCGCTATAGGATTAGGCACACCTCAGCGGACTCACGTACGAAAAATACAACAGGGAAAGAGCCCCCTTGTGGGTGGCTGTTGGGCTTTGCAGCGCCCGCCCGACGAGGAGCAGGCCCGATGATGAAGCATGACACTTCGGTGTGTGAGGGCTCTATAGTCCTATGTGGGATACCCCCAGGGCCTGGGGTCTCCCTCCGGTAATCCCCTTCAACAGTGGACAGGAGTCTGGAACGGGCACACATTTTGGTTAGAGATATGCTGTTAATCTTTGAGATTAACTAGAAGAGTGTAGTCCAAACTCATTGAGTAATATTGTTGCTTCTAGGGTCTGCCACAAAAGAGCCATCAGTAAACACGAGGACCCCGGCCCTGCATCTCCAGCATTGCGTTAAGCAGTTTGCACAGCTCGGACTGTACAACGAATGCGGGGTACTTAGTACACAGCTGCTCTGTGTTGTAATAGTTATCACACGTGTTGATGTGATGGCTGAGGCGTTCAGACGTTGAGGTAGCAGTAGTGTCTATGTAGTGGTAGGTCTTCAGTAAGAGCACTAATTTGGGTTTTTCCATGTGAACACATATAAGGGTGAAGGTGTCAAACACCTGACATCTATGTATATATTAATATACTTAAAAGATATGACTTCTTTAATGACAGAGGTGGCAAAGTGCAGCTCTCAACCAGTCAGGCTCACCGGACATCTGTGTGCATCCTACAGGTTCCTTTAGCTGTAAGGTAGCTCAGTGGGCACAGGTACTAGTGACATCAGCCTCTGTGCATCCTACAGGTTCCTTTAGCTGTAAGGTAGCTCAGTGGGCACAGGTACTAGCGACATCAGCTGCTGTGTAGCCTTCAGGTTTCAATCGTTCCATGAAAGCTGAGCACCTCCTCAATTCTAGTGTCAATAACCAATAGAATTATTATTACTTTTTTTTCCAAAACATGCCGTTGGCCCTTGCAAATGAGGGATGCTTGGAAGCTAGGTAACATAAAGGCTTGCCTGTCTGTAGTTGTCTCTTAACCTTGGTACATATAAAAAGCCCCTTTTCCCACCTGTGACTTGATTTTTAAATCCTACTTGCCTGATTATAAAGGTGCATTTGTCACCCCAAGTGGGACAGGTATGCCCAGACATGGGTCCAGTGCTCCCCATGCCACTGGATTCAAGCTATCCTGGCTGAAGAGGGGTGAAACCCCGAAACCGGTCCTAGGATGCTTGTTTCCAGTCCAGGGAGGACCTGGCCTGGCAGTTCGGGCTGGACTGTTCCCATGAGGCACAGGGTCAAGACTGATTTGCATATGGCTGGGTTCAAACTGGAATGGCATGGTGAGCAAAAAAACGATGCATTTAGGCCCAGATCTCTGTACTGGGTGAATGTATGACATTGTTCTGCATTCTGTCCATCAATTGTTGTTTTTGCAGTGATTTTATAGGTGGGCAAACCACTGAAGGCTCAAGTCAGTGTTGAGCCAGATGGTCGGCTGTGGCTCAGCTCGGTGTCCTCTGGGAGTCATGACGTCAGTGATGTAATATTGATTAACCCCCAGCCCCCCTGAAAATGGTTCCTACATCACAGATTTAAGGACAACTCTGGTAGAGAAGTGCAGGAATGAGACAGGCTGATAGCCAGAGGGCTTGAAATTGTCCCATGTGTTTTTTTTCTGTCTGGCATAGAGACGGTTTTACTTGTTTGTGGTCAAAGACCTACTGTTTCTAATACATTTCAATGTATACATAAGATGGGCTCTGAATCAGACCCTCGCTCTCTATCAGATGGTGTGCTTGTCTATCTCGTTTTCATGATTATTATTCAATGTCTCCCCTCCTCACTCTTTGCTTGTTGCACCTCTGGGGCATTTCCTCGTTACTATATTTTGACTGGATGGCGACTTGTGTCCTTCCACTGCTTACATTGAGAGAACTATGTTTTTATTTTACTGCTCCATGTGCTTTCTTGCTCTCGCACATTCCCTGTGAGCTGCTTCTCCCTTCACACCCCGCCACAACTCTGCGCTCTCCAAATTGCTCTCCCACCGTACCTCCCGCTGCTTTCCCAACACCGTCTTCCTTTGCTTTATTTTTTATACCCTACACATACTCCATTTCTCCAACGCCTCTTATTGTTTGCTGCTGCAGGTGTTGCTCCCCTGTCTCATCCCACAGTCTCACTTTATTTTGCATTTATTTTTTCAAACATTTTGGAGGGCCGTGTAGCTTCAATTTGCTGCGGGGCTGCACCTTTTGCACAATATTCTTTCTTTCTTTCTCTCTCTCTCTCTTTCTTTCTTTCTTTTTTCTTTGTTTGTTTGTTTCTTTTTTCTTTCTTTCTTTCTTTCTATTTATTTTCAATGTATTCTCGCAGTGTGTCCGCCATCATGGAAGAGTACATTCAAATAAAGGCCACCGCATCATGACTAATGTGTGCACGTGTGTTGATGCAAGAACTCATCATCATGCTGGGACTGTTGTAGAGTCATGACGCCTACAAGCACATGCTTGATGACAAATGTGAACATACACTAATTCCATTTTTTGCAGTTTAGCATCAGCAATAAACATATTTTTTTTAGTTCTGCTGATGCTGAACATCACCAGCAAAAAGCACTGGCAAATTCAGTAGGTCTGTGTTGGCGTAGCCATAAGGGGAGATTGATTGGCTTTGGTACCGCTTCAGGATTACTTGTGTTTTAGATCCTCATTTGTAGCAGGCTACAATAAGTGCCTGACTTGAGTTGATGGGTGAAGTGGAGTGACAGCAGCTGGTGCCAGGGCTCTTATAATGGGGTAACAAAGAGTTTGAGTTGGGTACAAGATCAGTTAACGTTGAGGGGGGCTGAGGCCAGGTCCTCTAGAGAGGCAGGCTCTTAGATCTCGAATGGGAAAGACGTATGAAGTGGGTTGCTGTAGAAGGCTTGAGGGGCGAAGGAGACAAGCATGCCAGTGAGTTCTGTAGAGTTGAGTTCTTCGAGGACAAGATGGTCACAGAGTTGCTGATTGAGGGATGTGCTGCAGTGAAACGGAAGAGCGTGGGTGTGGCAGAGTCGAGATCACCCAGGTAGAATTGCTTGTGCAGTCCCTTTTTAGGCTCACTTCTCCCCATGATGCTGTAGGTGGTTGGCTGACATTGACGCCAACCTGTACATTAGGCAGGACACTAGGTATCTGATTTCTGAGATTTGTTGGAAGATGTGCCAAGCAGGAGAGCTCTGTACACTGATCAGAATGGGGGCACAAGTGGGGCACGGCATAGGTAGTTCTAAATAGGAGCAAAGTGCTTTCAAATGGTTCATCTCACCCAAGCTTCAGCGTACCCCTGAATGACGGCATTCACACAAGCGCCTACATAGTATGCTCCACGTATTTATCATCTGGTCCCCTTCATAGGGAGTGGTCTCCAAGAGCCATCTCCATAGCAACAGAAGAGGACATTGATGAAGAATGATGGGACAAGCCATGGCCATGAGAAGTGGTAAATAACATAGAGATTTGTCTTGGGGATTGCTTCTCTCCCTCACAGTCTCTTCGCTAGTGATGCTCACATATTCCTACTCTGAAGTACCACATCACCAAGATTCATTTAACCAAGGAGTCATGAGCACCTCCGTCCTCCCAAATAGGGCCCCAGGAGTTCTCCTAAAGGTTGCAAGCAAGTGGTATTGAAACAAAGATATGGATAGTGTGCAGCATCAAACCTGCTATGTTGACATCAGACCAACATTTAGACACGTTTGTATTATGAATTTATTATTTTTTATTTCTTGTTTTAGAAAATGAACTGTTTTCAGAGAAAGATGAAGCAACAAAGCAAGACATGTTGCTGACGCTGCTGCTCAATAAAAACCTGGGATTCGGAAGACCTTCCAGTTTAGGTATTGTATGACCACCTCAATTATATGATAAACACCCCCGATTTACATGGCCTTCTAGTGTAGGTGCTGTGTGATGAACTTTATTATTAGATAAGAACCTGAGGTTGAGAAGAGCTTCTCGTTTAGATACTGTAGGACAACCTTTATTATTAGATTAAAACCTGGCATCAAGAAGACCTTCTAGTTTAGATACTGTAGGACGACCTTTATTTTTCAATGAGAACCTGGGATTTGGAAGACCTTCCAGTTTAGGTATTGTATGAGCACCTCAATTATTTGATGAACACCCCCGATTGGCATGGCCTTCTAGTGTAGGTGCTGTATGAGCACCTCAATTGTTTGATAAACACCCGGGATTGGCATGGCCTTCTAGTGTAGGTTCTGTGTGACCACCTCAATTGTTTGATAAACACCTGGGATTGGCATGGCCTTCTAGTGTAGGTTCTGTGTGACCACCTCAATTGTTTGATAAACACCTGGGATTGGCATGGCCTTCTAGTGTAGGTAATGTATGACCACCTCAATTGTTTGATAAACACCCGGGATTGGCATGGCCTTCTAGTGTAGGTTCTGTATGACCACCTCAATTGTTTGATAAACACCCGGGATTGGCATGGCCTTCTAGTGTAGGTAATGTATGACCACCTCAATTGTTTGATAAACACCCGGGATTGGCATGGCCTTCTAGTGTAGGTTCTGTGTGACCACCTCAATTGTTTGATAAACACCTGGGATTGGCATGGCCTTCTAGTGTAGGTAATGTATGACCACCTCAATTGTTTGATAAACACCCGGGATTGGCATGGCCTTCTAGTGTAGGTTCTGTGTGACCACCTCAATTGTTTGATAAACACCTGGGATTGGCATGGCCTTCTAGTGTAGGTAATGTATGACCACCTCAATTGTTTGATAAACACCTGGGATTGGCATGGCCTTCTAGTGTAGGTAATGTATGAGCACCTCAATTGTTTGATAAACACCCGGGATTGGCATGGCCTTCTAGTGTAGGTGCTGTGTGATGAGATGAAAAGCTGGGCTTGAGGAGACATTATATGATGAGTGCTTTACAATGAGCTGTACTGTTGAGTGACCACCCAGGCTTGTGAAGACTTTAGAGTATAGATACTGTACAATGAGAGATATTAATGATTTATACTATGGAACCCTGGGCTTCAGAAGACCCTCCCGTCTATGTAGGGCACAATGATCTGTATTAATTACACACCCGGGCTGGAGAAGACCCTTGAGTCGTGGCAGAAGGTGATGAAGGATTATTCTAGGAAATGTACAATTCAGACCCTCCAGGATTTTGCGATTTGCTAAATAATAGCGAAATCGAAAGGTTTGTAAAACGGCCGCACTTTTTACAAAAGTGCCCGTGAAATCAGGTGTTGTAAGCTCCTTGGAGGTCATACCACACAAATAGACGCCCCCTCCAGCCTGCGTTTCTTTGTGATGCATGATTGGTTTTCAGACAGTGTGCGTCTTCCACATGTTAGGCTGGGAGGGGTGTCTTCAGACATCCTCCAGCTGCAGGGATCTGTCCCTGGGCAGCCGAGGCTGCCCATAAAAGAAGCCCCTGGAAGCGTGAAGACACTGTGCCCTGCCTGCAGTGTGCACCAAGTACTAGCCTTGTATTGACCATGCACAGAAACCTGATCGTAGCTGACTGGATAGCCATGCACAGGAACCTGATCGGAGCTGGCTGGATAGCCATGCACAGGAACCTGATCGGAGGTGACTGGACAGCCATGCACGGAAACCTGATCGGAGCTGACTGGATAGCCATGCACAGGAACCTGATCGGAGCTGAATGGATAGCCATGCACAGGAACCTGATCGGAGCTGACTGGATAGCCATGCACGGAAACCTGATCGGAGCTGACTGGATAGCCATGCACAGGAACCTGATCGGAGCTGACTGGATAGCCATGCACAGGAACCTGATCGGAGCTGACTGGATAGCCATGCACAGGAACCTGATCGGAGCTGACTGGATAGCCATGCACGGAAACCTGATCGGAGCTGACTGGATAGCCATGCATGGAAACCTGATCGTAGCTTACTGGATAGCCATGCACGGAAAACTGATCGGCGCTGACTGGATAGCCATGCACAGGAACCTGATCGGAGCTGACTGAATAGCCATGCACGGAAACCTGATTGGAGCTGACTGGATAGCCATGCACAGGAACCTGATCGGAGCTGACTGGATAGCCATGCACAGGAACCTGATCGGAGCTGACTGGATAGTCATGCACGGAAACCTGATCGGAGCTGACTGGATAGCCATGCACGGAAACCTGATCAGGGCTGACTGGATAGCCGTGCACAGGAACCTGATCGGAGCTGACTGGATAGTCATGCACGGAAACCTGATCGGAGCTGACTGGATAGCCATGCACGGAAACCTGATCAGGGCTGACTGGATAGCCATGCACGGAAACCTGATCGGAGCTGACTGGATAGCCATGCACAGGAACCTGATCGGAGCTGACTGGATAGCCATGCACGGAAACCTGATCGGAGCTGACTGGATAGCCATGCACAGAAACCTGATCGGAGCTGACTGGATAGCCATGCACGGAAACCTGATCGGAGCTGACTGGATAGACATGCACAGGAACCTGATCGGAGCTGACTGGATAGCCATGCACAGGAACCTGATCGGAGGTGACTGGATAGCCATGCATGGAATCCTGATCGGAGCTGACTGGATAGCCATACATGGAAACCTGATCGGAGCTGACTGGATAGCCATGCACGGAAACCTGATCGGAGCTGACTGGATAGCCATGCACGGAAACCTGATCGGAGCTGACTGGATAGCCATGCACAGGAACCTGATTGGAGCTGACTGGATAGCCATGCACGGAAACTTGATCGGAGCTGACTGGATAGCCATGCACGGAAACTTGATCGGAGCTGACTGGATAGCCATGCACGGAAACCTGATCGGAGCTGACTGGATAGCCATGCACAGGAACCTGATCGGAGCTGACTGGATAGCCATGCACAGGAACCTGATCGGAGCTGACTGGATAGCCATGCACGGAAACCTGTTCGGAGCTGACTGGATAGCCATGCACGGAAACCTGATCGGAGCTAACTGGATAGTCATGCACGGAAACCTGATCGGAGCTGACTGGATAGCCATGCACGGAAACCTGATCGGAGCTGACTGGATAGCCATGCACGGAAACCTGATCGGAGCTGACTGCATAGCCATGCACGGAAACCTGATCGGAGCTGACTGGATAGCCATGCACGGAAACTTGATCGGAGCTGACTGGATAGCCATGCACAGGAACCTGATCAGAGCTGACTGGATAGCCATGCACGGAAACCTGATCGGAGCTGACTGGATAGCAATGCACGGAAACCTGATCGGCGCTGACTGGATAGCCATGCACGGAAACCTGATCGGAGCTGACTGGATAGCCATGCACGGAAACCTGATCGGAGCTGACTGCATAGCCATGCACGGAAACCTGATCGGAGCTGCCTGGATAGCCATGCACGGAAACCTGATCGGAGCTGACTGGATAGCCATGCACGGAAACCTGATCGGAGCTGACTGGATAGCCATGCACGGAAACCTGATCGGAGCTGACTGGATAGCCATGCACGGAAACCTGATCGGAGCTGACTGCATAGCCATGCACGGAAACCTTATCGGAGCTGACTGGATAGCCATGCACGGAAACCTGATCGGCGCTGACTGGATATCTATGCACAGAAACCTGATCGGAGCTGACTGGATAGCAATGCACGGAAACCTGATCGGCGCTGACTGGATAGCCATGCACGGAAACCTGATCGGCGCTGACTGGATAGCCATGCACGGAAACCTGATCGGAGCTGACTGGATAGCCATGCACGGAAACCTGATCGGAGCTGACTGAATAGCCATGCACGGAATCCTGATCGGAGCTGACTGGATAGCCATGCACAGGAACCTGATCGGAGCTGACTGGATAGTCATGCACGGAAACCTGATCGGAGCTGACTGGATAGCCATGCACGGAAACCTGATCAGAGCTGACTGGATAGCCATGCACGGAAACCTGATTGGAGCTGACTGGATAGCCATGCACAGGAACCTGATCGGAGCTGACTGGATAGCCATGCACGGAAACCTGATCGGAGCTGACTGGATAGCCATGCACGGAAACCTGATCGGAGCTTACTGGATAGCCATGCACGGAAACCTGATCGGAGCTGACTGGATAGCCATGCATAGGAACCTGATCGGAGCTGACTGGATAGCCATGCACAGGAACCTGATCGGAGCTGACTGGATAGCCATGCACGGAAACCTGATCGGAGCTGACTGGATAGCCATGCACGGAAACCTGATCGGAGCTAACTGGATAGTCATGCACGGAAACCTGATCGGAGCTGACTGGATAGCCATGCACGGAAACCTGATCGGAGCTGACTGGATAGCCATGCACGGAAACCTGATCGGAGCTGACTGCATAGCCATGCACGGAAACCTGATCGGAGCTGACTGGATAGCCATGCACGGAAACCTGATCGGAGCTGACTGGATAGCCATGCACAGGAACCTGATCGGAGCTGACTGGATAGCCATGCACGGAAACCTGATCGGAGCTGACTGGATAGCAATGCACGGAAACCTGATCGGCGCTGACTGGATAGCCATGCACGGAAACCTGATCGGAGCTGACTGCATAGCCATGCACGGAAACCTGATCGGAGCTGACTGCATAGCCATGCACGGAAACCTGATCGGAGCTGACTGGATAGCCATGCACGGAAACCTGATCGGAGGTGACTGGATAGCCATGCACGGAAACCTGATCGGCGCTGACTGGATAGCCATGCATGGAAACCCTTTTCGGCGCTGACTGGATAGCCATGCACAGAAACCTGATCGGAGCTGACTGGATAGCAATGCACGGAAACCTGATCGGCGCTGACTGGATAGCCATGCACGGAAACCTGATCTGAGCTCACTGGATAGCCATGCACGGAAACCTGATCGGAGCTGACTGCATAGCCATGCACGGAAACCTGATCGGAGCTGACTGGATAGCCATGCACAGGAACCTGATCGGAGCTGACTGGATAGCCATGCACGGAAACCTGATCGGAGCTGACTGGATAGCAATGCACGGAAACCTGATCGGCGCTGACTGGATAGCCATGCACGGAAACCTGATCGGAGCTGACTGCATAGCCATGCATGGAAACCTGATCGGAGCTGACTGCATAGCCATGCACGGAAACCTGATCGGAGCTGACTGGATAGCCATGCACCGAAACCTTATCGGAGCTGACTGGATAGCCATGCACGGAAACCTGATCGGCGCTGACTGGATAGCCATGCACGGAAACCTGATCGGAGCTGACTGGATAGCAATGCACGGAAACCTGATCGGCGCTGACTGGATAGCCATGCACGGAAACCTGATCGGCGCTGACTGGATAGCCATGCACGGAAACCTGATCGGAGCTGACTGGATAGCCATGCACAGAAACCTGATCGGAGCTGACTGGATAGCAATGCACGGAAACCTGATCGGCGCTGACTGGATAGCCATGCACGGAAACCTGATCTGAGCTCACTGGATAGCAATGCACGGAAACCTGATCGGCGCTGACTGGATAGTCATGCACGGAAACCTGATCTGAGCTCACTGGTTAGCCATGCACGGAAACCTGATCGGCGCTGACTGGATAGCCATGCACGGAAACCCAATCAGAGGCTCTCTGTGCGCGGATTTCAACGAAGGCCCCCGTTAATTACGAGCACAGCTGGGTTGTCTGTGTGTGTATACACGATACAGTGTTGAGCAGTGTTGTACTTCATCTTGTAGGAGGTACGTACGAGGCACTCTGCTGCAATAACCTAAGCACAATTGTTTAAAATGGGGAGATTACAATATATGCCTGTGGATGCTGCCCTATAAAATATATAGACTACTATAGTTGCAAAGGATTTAAAGAATGGGTTTGCTCGCAGGAGTCGCAAGCAGTTTTGAGGACTTTGATAACGTGAAAGAAATATAATTCTCAAAAACATGAATTCTGAAGTTATTATTCTCGAAATACATGTAACCTTGAAGGAAGTGACGCATGTAAATGATGTAACTTTGTTGTGCAGGAACACATGGGAAGATGTGCAATTCAAATGGCAGACGGGGGTGTGTTTAAAGAACACGCTGTATTGGGACAGACACACAATGGAGGTTCAAACAATATTGCTGGAGTAATGAAAGCGACCACAATTGCGGAATCGCTATCACTATATATGTATAGTCTCTATGCCCATGACCTGTATAGAAGGGTGACTATATAGAGGGCACAATACATCGTGAGTAGCTCCACCTCTAAAGTGATGTTGGGCCTCTGTGCAGAAGGAGAAAAGTTAAAATATAAAGGTCTTTAATTTAAGTTCAATCCTATCAAGATTAGATACATTTAGGACCACTGGAATTACTCCTCTGCGGTGTAGCTATCAATAGTGCAGCAGGGGCAGTGGCACCAAGGTCCAGTCGGTCAGAAAGACTGCTATATATATATATATATATGTGTGTGATGCTCTCAATAACAACCACCTGAATTTGCATTTTACAGCAGCAATAAGTCCTGAAACTATAAATTTTCTTGATGTTCAAGTTGTCGTCAGGGATGATAAATTAGAGACAAAATTGAACAGAAAGTCTACGGCTGGGAATGCAATTTTACATGCGAGTAGTGCCCACCCACAGCACCTTATTCGCAGCATTCCCTACGGTGAAATGTTGAGGCTGAGACGTATCTGCAGCACTGATCAGGATTTATTGCTAGCCCAAGAAAATAGCAAACACAGATTCAGAAACAGAGGATATTCCACAGCTTGCATTGACAAGGCAATTGCCAAAAGTAGAGCTAGACCCAGAGATGTGCTATTGGCGGCTTCTACAACAGCTCCCCTTACCACGATTGAAAATTTGACAACCCAAACAGCTAACGATTTTAGATTTATTCTCAGGTTCAATAGACAAGAGAAAAATGTGAGAAAACTCATTATGAAAAATTGGCCTCTGGTTCTTAGTGACCAAATCATAGGACCTACACTTCCCAGAAAACCGTCAATTACATACAGCAGGTCTAGATCCATGAAGGATATTTTAGTCCAGAATGATCTCAGCACTACGAAGCCGGGATCTTGGCTAGCCCAAAGAAAGGGATTTTATAAATGCAAAGTCTGCAAGGCGTGTCAATTTGGCTGTAATAAGACAACTTACACGACCCCTTTCAGC
The DNA here is from genome assembly GCA_963921515.1 of Calotriton arnoldi. NCBI lineage: Eukaryota > Metazoa > Chordata > Amphibia > Caudata > Salamandridae > Calotriton > Calotriton arnoldi. The sequence goes on from CAWUFW010002728.1 coordinate 978,326, forward strand.
AAACAAGAATACCCCATCAATCAGTCACTTAATTGCAAATCTGAATATGTAGTCTATGTGCTGGAGTGCCCCTGTGGACTCAAGTATATTGGCAGTACGATACTGCAGGGTCACAAGAGGGTACTCCAGCACATTAGGGCCATAAAAAATCAGGACCAAAACTACCCAGTCGCCAGACACTTTAGTGAGGCTCATGGAGCTGACCCCAGTGGTCTAATGTACTATTTGATAGATGCAGTACCCCCAAAGAAAAGAGGTGGAGACAGAGAAAGACATCTTAGATCACTTGAAGCTCACTACATCATCAATCTAGATACTAAACAACCTAAAGGTCTGAATGCCACGGAGGAGTTACATACGTGCCTGTAAAAAATCTTAAAGGTTTATGGCCTTTTTCTATATTAAACATTCTTGTTCAGAGATATACAACAGGAAAATTCAGATACAGCAACATAAGTGACATTGGTTGCGTATCGAAGCTTGTATTTCCCAAAGAAACAGATTGATTGTATTAACAATTAGTTATTACGCTTGTTATAATCTCAAAAACATGAGTTTGTTGTCCATTGCTGCCACGCTTAGATTTAGATATTTTAAACTTTGACTAATTGTAATTTTCACACACAGGGTTAGGTAATTTGTTTTATATACATTTTTTAGATGTTAACACGAGTTTTTAGCATAATTTATTAGAGGTGAGCACAAGCACTTTATAAATTACAGGTCTTAAGTAGATAGACATTAACACGCTGTTGTTATGTGGCATTCAGGCCGATATTTTAGATTAGGATATTTTAACAACTGCCTAAATCCCTGGTTTTATTATCTTAACACAATCACTGTCATCAGGTGTCCATGTTAGGCAATGTTTATATCCGACATAGAAAGTATCATAATTCTAGGATATGTAACATTGCTTTGATGACAGTCACACTATTTATAGTGGTTAGTGACATTGATTTAGCCTTGTAACAATTTTATAACCTACATCATACTGTATTTTATATGTAGCAGGTTTTTACATGGTTTAACTTAAATGATTGTGTTTACATATTTATATATTTTTTCTATGTCTATGCATTTTTTACTTAAATACCTGTCACTTTAAGGTTTTCACAAATGAAATGTATAAAAAATCCACCTACCTGACAGAGCGTGTCATGTGATCAAGGCCCGGGGCAGGGCTGAAACGCGTCATGGCTGTAGAGGTGTTTGGGGAAAAATAAAAAGACATTGCAAAGACTATGTGGTCCGTGCTCCGTTTTTGAAGAGGAATTAAAACGTAGCGGAGTTTTCTGGATATATATATATACATATATATATAATATGTATATATGTGTGTGTGTGTGTGTATGTATATATATATATTTTTTTAACTACCAAATCAGGGTCTGGGGGTCTATTACCTCTGCCTGTTTAAAGGCTGAGCCCAGACTTTATTACGGTACACAGTTGACTAAATTATGTGACAAGAAAATGCTGTCTGTGCAGCATGCTCTGAGGCATTACCCTCTTCCTGTCTTAACAGTCACTCATTGATAGAGAAGGGGCACCAATGCTATAGAACACTGAAATATTTATTAAGGAAGACAACTGTGCATAATTTGCAGCTCCTGTTCAAAATGTTATTTGGCAACTGTTAGAAATGGGATCTCTAGTTGGCAAGGGCTTGCACCTTTGTCCAAGTAGGGACCCTTCTTCCTAGTCAGGGTAAGGGTGTTACACTCGTGAAGTAACCCCTGCTCACCCTCGTGGTAGCTTGGCACGAGCAGTCAGGCTTAATTCAGAGGCAGTGTGTAAAGCATTTGCACATAACCAACAGTAATACAGTGTAAGCACTACAAACGGACACCACACCAGTTTAGAAAAATAACCAATATTATACTCAAGACAAGACCAATTACGACGAAAAATCCACAATACTTTAAAAATGAATGCTTGATACGGTAACTTCTTCTTTGCAGGAATAGCACAAAAGCAAAGTTCGTACGAGTCGGTAGCTCCGTCCGAGCCTACCGTGATGCTGAAAACCACAGAGTCTAACTGTTCCAGCCGACCGCATCGATACGGGCCAGCAGAGTCCTGAACAGACTCGGTTACAGTACCTTTCTCGTTGTGGCTGGTACGGAGTGTACGAGCCAGTCGGCGTTCGTCGCGGTTGCGGTGCAAGACGGAGCGATGCAAGGTGCGGTGTCCCTCGATGCGGTGCAGGCAGCGGCTCGATGAGCGTCGTGCAGACGGAGTCGGTGAGTCCAAGGCGTGCGATGCAGGGTGAGACGATGCTCGATGCGGTGCTGACAGGTTGCGATGCAGGCGACCAAGCCGGAGTGCGGGAGCTGGCGTCGGACAGCGGTGCGAGTCGGAGCGGTGCGTCGCAGACGTGCGAGCGGTGCCCCAAATGCGGTGCGGTCCCGACTCTTGAGCCAGTTGCAGCGACCGCGTCGGTCGGGTCCGGCTGGTTCAGTGAAGCGATGCGATGCGAACTGCGGTGCCCACAGGTCACGGTGCAAGCAGCGGCTCGATGTTGGTTGCGTTGGACGTCGCCCACGGTGAGACCAGGGTTGCGATGCGAAGCGGGGCGATGCGGTCTGCGGTGCAAACAGGTCACCGGCCAGGGATGGATTCGGTTGACGGAGTCGGTTGCAGTTCCCTCCCTCTGTGGCAACTGAAACAGCGTTCCAGAAGCGGTACCCAGAGGCTTGTGAAGTCTTTGCAGTCCCTGAGACTTCTTAACAGGAGGCCAGCTCGGTTCCAGGCCCTTGGAGATACTCAGCACAAGTTTGTAGAAAGTTCAGTCCTTTCACTGCCCAAGGCAGAAGCAGCAGCTGCAGGCCAACCCCACAAAGCAACAACACAGCAAAGGGGCAGTACTCCTCCTGGCAGCTCTTCCAGCTCTTCATCTTGGCAGGTTCCTTGATTCCAGCGAGATCTAAATTCATGGGGTCAGGGCCCCAATATTTATATCCCAAATTCCTTTGTTCTCTGAAGGCAGAGAGGCCTTTGCCTAGTCCAAACCAGTTCTGGAGCACTTTGTTGACAAGTCTCCGTCCCTTCTTTCAGTGAGTAGGCCCGGGACATCAGACGCACCACAGGAGGTGGAGCCAGCATTGTGGAGGGAAGGCTGTAGGAAGGTGGAATCTGACTATATGGTTGCCCCCACTTTTTTATGGTGTTTTGCTGGTTTATGACTTAGTTGGACTGGGATTCTGCTATTCAGGGCCCCAGTCTATCTGCTTTCTCTGTAAAAAGGCTTCCATGTGCCTTAGGCACATCTCTGATTGGAATCTGGAGTTCCCTTATAAGTCCCTAGTATATGGTATACTATGTACCAAGGGCATAGGTACCTCAGAGGCCTACCAGGGGCTGCAGCATGTATTATGCCACCCCTGGAAGGCCATCCAAACTGACACCACAGGTCTGCTACTGCAGCCTGGGTAAGGTGGTGCAAGCACCCCTTACTGTGATATAGGTTACCTATATCACGAAATACATACACACATATAAACCTATAAGTCACTCCTAAGGCAGGCCTTATCAATCCTAAAGGCAGAGTGCATGGTTCCTATGTGAGAGGGTGCCCCTGCACGAGCAGGGCCCCTCTGCAGCGTTCGGAGACCATCTCTGATGCTGTTTGTAGTGCAGCCTGACCATATGCTCTTAAGCGCATTATATCCTCGCGGTAAAATGCTAACTTTGGAATGGCTGCACCTAAACATGTCGTGTTTGGTGTCAAACATCTTGGAATACTACCCCCCCGCCAATCCTGGCGGCGGGGGTAGCATTCCACCCTTCTAGAGGGAAAGACATGTTAACTCTGACGAGTCCGGTAACTTCTTTCCAGAGCCCTGGCATCACAAAATGGATGCTGCTGCCACAGACACAAGTCTGGCCTCCTGCTGCTGGACGAAACTCCGGCAGGGAGGCCTGGACAATAGGTTTCCTGTTGCAGGGAGGTGTGACCACCTCCCCAGACAGGATAATGTGTATTGGGGCTGGGTGGGTGCACTCTTAGAGTGCTTTGAAGTCCTGCACTGGGGAGCAAAAGGCTCCTCTGTGCATATGCCAGTTCAAACCAGCTCAGGGGCTACCTGCCCCTGCTCTGGCGCGAAACTGGACAAAGGGAAGTGGGTGTAGCCACCCCCTCCCTTGACCCTCCCATAGGTGGGGTCATAGAGTTAGTCCCTCCCTGTTTTACTGGTTAAAGCGGGGAACCCTTGCCACAGCAAGATTAGATTATACCTGGACGAAACTCTGACACTGAATCCTGGACCTTCGACGCTCTACGACAAGATTGGAGGACTGAAGAATCTCCCTTGGGGTCAAGGAGTGACTCCCCTGCTTGGCAGGCACCAAAGAAGCATCTGTCCGGTTCGCATCACTGAAGCTCCCGTCGGACGCCGAAGTCATCGCATCACCAGAGGTGGATTCTCAGACTTCCCAGAGGCTACCCTGAGTCCCCAGCAAAGCTGAGGCCCGTGGCTATCGTGGGTGACTTGAGACCGTGACCCCTGGACACCGAGCACATTTGCAAGTGCACCATCTTCTGGGTCTCCCAAGAAGTCGTGCTTTGGGCTCCGAGTAGCCCTAGCCTCCAGCACCACCTGCACCGAAGATCACTGGCCCCCACTCCACGAGTGTCCTGTAAGCCAGCTCCACGTGCGGCGTCACGAGGCTCCTTCGCGGTCGCTAGCCCGTTGGCTAGTAGCCCTTAACGAAGGCCAATCTTTTCTTTACTTGGCAGTCTGGTTGCTCCAGGCCTGTCCTCACTTACCCTCGCTGGGTGAGTTCCCCAGACCTCGCTGGTCTGCATCATCGACGATCTACATCTTACTCGAGACTTGCCGTTGCCAAGGCTTGTTGGGTCCAATCTGGTCGCCGACACCTCTGCACTCGACAGACATCGAGCAACAGCCCGAATCCTGCTCCTGGTCGCCGACAACGCCTCCCGGACCTCGTGGCTGAAGAGTCAAGACGACCGTCATCGAACCTGAAGCACTCGACATCGGTGGGCATCTGTCCATCGCCTCCCTGGTCACTGGCTAGTAACCCAGACTCTGTCCCCTCTGCTTTCAGGTTCTTCAGAACTCCGATCCACTCTTGGATCCACCCGGACACTTTTCTCCTGGTCGCCAGCAGCACTTTGCAGCAGATCGCCAGAAGAACCGACGACGAAACCCGACCCCGAAAGGCACCTATGCACCCGGCTTCCCTGGGTGAGGTAACACGAGTACTCCGGTGCTCCCGTGGGTAGAGACTCTTCAAAGTCCTAGATCTCAAAGGGTTTTGTCCTAGTCCTCTTTAAGTGTCCCTTTCCTCTATTTTCCCAATCCCGACTTTCTCCATAGAAGTTAACGGCGTATCGTGGTTGTGTATTTACACTGCACGCGTCTCCCGTGGGTCCCCTGTGTCACTACCTTGGGTGGTTCCTTGTGGTCCAAGCACTTCTAGAGGCTCTAGGCCTAGTGTCTAGTTCAGTCGTGGTTCGCATACCACTTTATTGGTATATGGTTTGAGTACGCCCCTAGGGCCCAAACGTGTATTTGTGCTATTACTGTGATTTAAGATCTTATAACCTATGTACTTCGAACTCTAGCCTCATAAAGAGACTAGAGGGGTGTGTTTAGTAATAAATACATATATTTTGAATATATACGTGGTGTGGTGCTCTTTCATTTGGTCACTCAAGAGATTATAGACTGGTAAAACAAGCTGCTTTACATTCCTTCAAGACTTAGCCTGAAGGCTGCTCTCCATAGCTACCACTAGGATAGCTTTCAATAAGGTTGTCTTTAACCTACCTACCATAAGAGTCGATTTGGACTGGTGCAAGGTGCCCACTATAATTAGTGGACAGCATATGCCAGGCCAACTTCTCACATTGGTGTGCAGCGTGTGGGATTCCAGCTTGCTATTGTTTTACCAGATAATCTCAATTGAATTGATCAACTGAAAACCACTAAAGGTACCTAAGGTACATATAATTTAAGCTTAGAATAACAGTAAGTTCTACTGAACTTAGAGTTGTGTGTTAAGGGATAGCACAACCCTTTCTACAACTCAAGAGAGTTTAGTAGGCCACACTAGAGTAGGTAGTGCATACACCACACCACACTAGTAATGTCTTTAAGGGCAGGATCCAAAGAATCCTTGCAGGAAGCCATTGAGCTTCCACCCTCCAAGTATGATACACTCCCATTCTTGGAATTGAGAGCTTTATGTAACTTGAGAAAAATAAGGACAGGCCAAAGCCCCACCACCCAACACCTCAAGGAGTTGTTGGTGGCTTATGACCTTAGTAAGCCTGTAGGGACTGAAGGGGTAGGAGCTGAGGGTGGGGCAGAAGAAGAGGAGGAGGCCAGGGGTACCAATACCCCCAGCCCCCTCTGAAACTGGCCAGGAGGGTGACAATGACCCTGACCTGGATAACCCAATCCCTCCTGTGGAAGATGATGAGGATGATCAGAATGATGCCCTCTTTGTCCCCCAGGAAGGATTAAGAGTGTGCCCAGAAGGTCTAGGTCTCCTTCTCAGGAGTCTAACCACTCTGGCACCTCTATAGGGAGCTCTGTCTCATCTCATAGGAGAGAATCCTCTCATGAGAGAAGAAAGAGGCTAGTCCAGTATGAGGAAACTCAGCTGGAACTCAGAAAAAAGCAACTGGCTTTAGATAGGGAATCCCTAGATCTCCTTAGAGAGAGAAGAAAATTGGGACTAGAGTCCCATGGTGGCAGCAATATTCCTAGAGATAGGGACAGGTCTTATGACCATAGAAACCTAAACAAGATTGTCCCTCCCTACCAGAGTGGGGATGACATCCACAAATGGATAACTGCACTGGAGAGGGCCTGTAAAGTTCAGAAGGTCCCCCAGAGGCAGTGGGCAGCAATCTTGTGGCTCTCCTTTGCAGACAAAGGTAGAGACAAGCTCCTCACTGTAAGAGAAGAGGATGCTGACAATTACACAGTCTTGAAGAGTGCTCTGATAGATGGGTTTGGCCTAACCACTGAACAGTATAGGTTGAAGTTCAGAGACACCCAAAAAGCTCAGACTCAAGACTGGGTTGATTTTGTAGATTGTGCTACAAAGGCTCTGGAAGGTTGGATACATGGCAACAAAGTGCAGGACTTTTTAGGATTGTACAATTTGATTATGAGGGAGCAGATCCTTAATAATTGTCAAAACCAGCTTTTGCACCAGTATCTGGTGGACTCTGATCTGACCTCTCCCCAAGAATTGGGAAAGAAGGCAGACAAGTGGGTCAGAACCAGAGTAAAAACTAGAAATCAGGGTGGTGACCAGAAGAAAGATTCTACTAAGTCCCAAGAGAAAGGTGGGGATAAATCTAAGGATAAGTCCCCTACAGGGCCCCAAAATTCCTCTTCTGGGGGTGGGTCCCAAACTCCTTCCTCTCCTGAAAAGAAACCCTATTGCCATGTCTGTAAAAAGCCTGGGCACTGGAAAACTGATCCCAGTTGCCCCAGGATTGGCAATAAAGAAAATGTTCCTCCCACAACTACTACCACCCCTCCTGGTACTACCAGTAGTAATCCTCCAGTTGGGAGTAGTGCACCCAAAAAGTTAGGTGCTTTTGCAAGAGGAACAGAGGTGGGCCCTAGTTTAGACAGGGACCCCTCAACAGACTCCTCTGACTCTGATGGTGGTATAGGATTTGCCACCTTTACCATGGGTCCCATAGCATTGGGCAGGTACAGATTGGAGCCAATAATTAATGGTCAGAAAGCTGTGGCATTTAGGGACACAGGGGCTAGTGTCACCATGGTGGCAGGGAAACTAGTCCCCCCTCACCAGCTTTTACCTGAGTTTAAATACCAGGTGACCAACATTGATGGTGTCAGAACAGATCACCCCATGGCCATAGTCAATCTCAGCTGGGAGGGGGTCACAGGCCCAAAAAGAGTGGCAGTGTCCCCAACCCTACCTGTAGATTGCCTGATGGGCAATGATCTGGAGATTTCAGCCTGGGCTGAAGTGGAACACCAAACCCATCTTAGGATGTTGGGCGTCCCTGTAAAGGTTAGTGGGGCTGTGATGGCCACAGCCCCAGCCCAAGAATTTGGAGAGATGGAGCCTGAAAGAATGGCCCACTCTCCCCCAAAGAGAGCACAAGGGTTGAAGAAAAGTCTTCTTCCCCCAGACAGTAGGTAAGGGTCAGCCTCCTCAGGGAACTGACCCTACCCCTAGTGAAGGAACTGCCACAGAGGTAGTCAGGCCTGGCCTGGCCACACCCCTGATGGCAGAGGACCCTTCCAAGGTGGTACCCCGTCTGGAGCAGGTAACCTGCCCCTCTCTACCCTGCCTCAGTCAGCCCAGGGCTGCAGAGGTCAGGGAGGTCAGTGGACCCCCAGGGCCCCCTGTCCAGAGGAAGCCCCCATCAGCAGATTAGGGGCACCCAGTCTAGTAGCCCTAGCCAGGTGAAAATTCCTCTACACACTGAGGGATCCCCCATACCTTTATGTAGGGACCTCCCCCAGAAGGACTCTGGTAGGCAAGGGCAAACCTGGGACCAGAAGGTTCCAAACATGCCATGTCCCTCCAGTAGTCCATCCAAAGGGACCCAACCCCCAGCTGTAGGCAGCCAAAGGTTGACCCTTAGAGCAAAGTGCAACTCAGTCATGGAAAGACAGGCATACATGGTGACCAGTGATCTGAGGAAGCTGAGGCCAACATTCCTAGGGCCTCACTTCCCTACTCAGACACCTCACCAGCCTTGTACTTTACCTAAGCACACCACAGGTAGTGATTCCCCATGGTGGAGACCCTCTCATACCCTTAGGGTGAGGGATTGCTTAGTGGACCATAAGACAGGGGGCAACCATGCTAGTGCAGGTGCTTCCTTATATGACCACTTAGTCAATGAAGGCTCAACTGGCCAAGGTTAGCCTTATCTCCTTTCGTTTGGGGGGGTTATGTAGGAAGGTGGAATCTGACTATATGGTTGCCCCCACTTTTTTTATGGTGTTTTGCTGGTTTATGACTTAGTTGGACTGGGATCCTGCTATTCAGGGCCCCAGTCTATCTGCTTTCTCTGTAAAAGGCTTCCATGTGCCTTAGGCACATCTCTGATTGGAATCTGGAGTGCCCTTATAAGTCCCTAGTATATGGTATACTATGTACCAAGGGCATAGGTACCTCAGAGGCCTACCAGGGGCTGCAGCATGTATTATGCCACCCCTGGAAGGCCATCCAAACTGACACCACAGGTCTGCTACTGCAGCCTGGGTAAGGTGGTGCAAGCACCCTTACTGTGATATAGGTTACCTATATCACGAAATACATACACACATATAAACCTATAAGTCACTCCTAAGGCAGGCCTTATCAATCCTAAAGGCAGAGTGCATGGTTCCTATGTGAGAGGGTGCCCCTGCACGAGCAGGGCCCCTCTGCAGCGTTCGGAGACCATCTCTGATGCTGTTTGTAGTGCAGCCTGACCATATACTCTTAAGCGCATTATATCCTCGCGGTAAAATGCTAACTTTGGAATGGCTGCACCTAAACATGTCGTGTTTGGTGTCAAACATCTTGGAATACTACCCCCCGCCAATCCTGGCGGCGGGGGTAGCATTCCACCCTTCTAGAGGGAAAGACATGTTAACTCTGACGAGTCCGGTAACTTCTTTCCAGAGCCCTGGCATCACAAAATGGATGCTGCTGCCACAGACACAAGTCTGGCCTCCTGCTGCTGGACGAAACTCCGGCAGGGAGGCCTGGACAATAGGTTTCCTGTTGCAGGGAGGTGTGACCACCTCCCCAGACAGGATAATGTGTATTGGGGCTGGGTGGGTGCACTCTTAGAGTGCTTTGAAGTCCTGCACTGGGGAGCAAAAGGCTCCTCTGTGCATATGCCAGTTCAAACCAGCTCAGGGGCTACCTGCCCCTGCTCTGGCGTGAAACTGGACAAAGGGAAGTGGGTGTAGCCACCCCTCCCTTGACCCTCCCATAGGTGGGGTCATAGAGTTAGTCCCTCCCTGTTTTACTGGTTAAAATGGGGAACCCTTGCCACAGCAAGATTAGATTATACCTGGACGAAACTCTGACACTGAATCCTGGACCTTCGACGCTCTACGACAAGATTAGAGGACTGAAGAATCTCCCTTGGGGTCAAGGAGTGACTCCCCTGCTTGGCAGGCACCAAAGAAGCATCTGTCCGGTTCGCATCACTGAAGCTCCCGTCGGACGCCGAAGTCATCGCATCACCAGAGGTGGATTCTCAGACTTCCCCGAGGCTACCCTGAGTCCCCAGCAAAGCTGAGGCCCGTGGCTATCGTGGGTGACTTGAGACCGTGACCCCTGGACACTGAGCACATTTGCAAGTGCACCATCTTCTGGGTCTCCCAAGAAGTCGTGCTTTGGGCTCCGAGTAGCCCTAGACTCCAGCACCACCTGCACCGAAGATCACTGGCCCCCACTCCACGAGTGTCCTGTAAGCCAGCTCCACGTGCGGCGTCACGAGGCTCCTTCGCGGTCGCTAGCCCGTTGGCTAGTAGCCCTTAACGAAGGCCAATCTTTTCTTTACTTGGCAGTCTGGTTGCTCCAGGCCTGCCCTCACTTACCCTCGCTGGGTGAGTTCCCCAGACCTCGCTGGTCTGCATCATCGACGATCTACATCTTACTCGAGACTTGCCGTTGCCAAGGCTTGTTGGGTCCAATCTGGTCGCCGACACCTCTGCACTCGACAGACATCGAGCAACAGCCCGAATCCTGCTCCTGGTCGCCGACAACGCCTCCCGGACCTCGTGGCTGAAGAGTCAAGACGACCGTCATCGAACCTGAAGCACTCGACATCGGTGGGCATCTGTCCATCGCCTCCCTGGTCACTGGCTAGTGACCCAGACTCTGTCCCCTCTGCTTTCAGGTTCTTCAGAACTCCGATCCACTCTTGGATCCACCCGGACACTTTTCTCCTGGTCGCCAGCAGCACTTTGCAGCAGATCGCCAGAAGAACCGACGACGAAACCCGACCCCGAAAGGCACCTATGCACCCGGCTTCCCTGGGTGAGGTAACACGAGTACTCCGGTGCTCCCGTGGGTAGAGACTCTTCAAAGTCCTAGATCTCAAAGGGTTTTGTCCTAGTCCTCTTTTAAGTGTCCCTTTCCTCTATTTTCCCGATCCCGACTTTCTCCATAGAAGTTAACGGCGTATCGCGGTTGTGTATTTACACTGCACGCGTCTCCCGTGGGTCCCCTGTGTCACTACCTTGGGTGGTTCCTTGTGTTCCAAGCACTTCTAGAGGCTCTAGGCCTAGTGTCTAGTTCAGTCGTGGTTCGCATACCACTTTATTGGTATATGGTTTGGTACGCCCCTAGGGCCCAAACGTGTATTTGTGCTATTACTGTGATTTAAGATCTTATAACCTATGTACTTCGAAATCTAGCCTCATAAAGAGACTAGAGGGGTGTGTTTAGTAATAAATACATATATTTTGAATATATACCTGGTGTGGTGCTCTTTCATTTGGTCACTCAAGAGATTATAGACTGGTAAAACAAGCTGCTTTACATTCCTTCAAGACTTAGCCTGAAGGCTGCTCTCCATAGCTACCACTAGGATAGCTTTCAATAAGGTTGTCTTTAACCTACCTACCATAAGAGTCGATTTGGACTGGTGCAAGGTGCCCACTATAATTAGTGGACAGCATATGCCAGGCCAACTTCTCACAAAGGCGCTGTCCTATTCAGGGCCCAGGTGCGACTCCTCCCACCCATCTACATGTAGATCTTGCTATTCAGCCCTGTGCTGACTCACCCTGTCTCCTGGCATCCCCCAGCCCCTGTCACTCACACTCCAGACAAGGAATACACAACCTCGCAGAGGCAGGCTTGGATGGTTAGACAAGAAAATACCCACTTTCTAAAAGTGGTATTTTCAAACACAGAATGTTAAAACCAACTTCACTAAAAGCTGCATTTTATCATTCTGAGTCCAGGCATACTAAACTCGAATTTCTACCATGTTCCCGGGGTCAGTTAGGATTATCAGCTGTAATAATCCAAACTGCCCGTTCTGGCCTAGGGGGAACAGGTAGCCTTGCAATAGTGAAAAACGAACTAGGCTGTAATTCACTATCAGGACATGCCACACACACACCAGGGCATGTCCTACCTTTCGCATACAACGCACCCTGCCCACAGGGGTACCTTGGGCCTACCTTAGGGGTGACTAACATGTAGCAAAGGGAAGGTTTAGGTACTTGCAAGTGTGTGCACTTGCCAAGTCGACATGGCAGCCCCAGGCTGCGCACAGGCTCTGCAATGGCAGGCCTGAGTTACACTTTACGGGCTGTTTGCGTGGGTGGCACAATCCAGTGCTGCAGCCCACCAACAGCATTTGGTCTATAGGCCCTGGCACTCGCAGTGCACTTTACAAGGGACTGACACATAAACCAAATAGGCCAATCATGGAAACACCAATCCATAACACATTTTATACAGGAGCACTTGCACTTTCCCACTGGACAGCAGTGAGGAAAGTGCGCAGAATCATTACACCAGCAAAAACAGAGTCAAAACCGGGAGGTCAGAAAGCAAAAAGTCAGGGGAAACACGCCAAAAGATGCCAAGTCTAACACATGTCCCCTCCAGCTGAAAGTAGGGAGAACTACCCAACCCCATTGGAGTTCTCTTCACTAAGGTGGAAGAACCTGGACAGACCATCTGCGTTGGCGTGTTCTGTACCAGGACGGTGTTCCACCGTAAAGTCCATTCCCTGTAGGGAGATGGACCACCTCAGCAGTTTTGGATTCTCACCCCTCATTTGCATCAACCATCTGAGGGGCCTGTGGTCTGTCTGAACCCGGAAGTGAGTCCCAAACAGGTATGGTCTCAACTTCTTCAGTGCCCAGACCACAGCAAAAGCTTCCCTTTCTATGGCACTTCACCTCTGTTCCCTGGGAAGTAGTCTCCTGCTAAGGAAGACTACAGGCTGATCCAGGCCCTCTTCGTTCAGTTGTGAGAGCACCGCTCCCACACCATGCTCTGAAGCGTCAGTCTGCACGACAAATTCTTTGGAGAAGTCAGGTGCCTTGAGCACGGGCGCCGTGCACATGGCTGCCTTCAGGGCATCAAAAGCTTTCTGGCAGGACTCAGTCCAGATCACTTTCCTGGGCTGCCTCTTAGAAGGTCAGCTCTGTTAAGGGGGCAATGATGGTGCCATAGCCCTTAACAAATCTCCTATAGTAACCGGTGAGACCTAAGAAGGCTCTCACCTCTGTCTGGGTCTTGGGGGCTCCCAAGCCAGAATGGTGTCAATCTTGGGTTGTAGGGGCGCCACCTGGCCGCTTCCTACCTGGTGTCCCAAGTACACCACAGAACCCTGCCCGATCTGGCACTTACTGGCCTTGATCGTGAGGCCTGCACCTTGCAGGGCCCTCAACACTTTCTCAAGGTGCTGTAAATCTTCTTCCCATCTGGAACTGAACACAGCAATGTCATCCAGGTAGGCGGCACTGAAATCCTCCAGCCCAGCAAACACCTGATTGACCAACCTCTGAAAGGTGGCAGGGGCATTCTTCAACCCAAAGGGCATCACCCGGAATTGGTAATGACCTTCTGGGGTTGAGAACGCTGATCTCTCCTTGGCCCCATCGGTTAAGGCAATCTGCCAGTACCCAGACGTCAAATCAAACGTGCTGAGGAACCGGGCAGCTCCCAACCGATCAATGAGCTCGTCAGCTCTGGGGATGGGGTGCGCGTCAGTCCTGGTGACGGCATTGAGCCCACGGTAGTCCACACAAAACCGGAGTTCTGGAGTGGCACCGGGCGCCGCAGCCTTTGGGACCAAGACCACTGGGCTGGCCCAAGGACTGTGGGAGGGCTCAATCACCCCTAACGCCAACATCTTAGAGACCTCCTCCTTGATGCTGGCTCTGACCCGGTCAGTCAACCTGTAAATCTTGTGCTTCACAGGAGGGCTGTCACCGGTGTCCACGTCATGGGTACACCAGTGAGTAACACCGGGGGTCAGAGAGAACAATGGGGCGAACTGTCCCAACAACTGGCGACAGTCCCCCTGCTGCTCCGGAGTCAGAGTAGGGGAGAGGATCACACCCTCTACTGACCCATCATGCTCCTTGGTAGACAGGAGGTCAGGGAGAGGCTCGCTCTCCTCTTCCACCCCATCATCTGTCGCCAAGAGCATACTCACTTCGGACCTCTCGAAGTGGGGCTTGAGGGGGTTCACGTGAAGGACCCTCAAAGGGTTCCTTGGAGCCTGCAAATCCACCAGGTAGGTGACGTCACTTTTGCGCTCCTTTACCTCATATGGCCCAGTCCACTTGTCCTGCAAGGCACAAGGTGCCACTGGGGCCATGACCCACACTTTTTGCCCAGGTTGAAATTCGACCAGAGTGGCATTCTGGTCATACCATCTCTTCATTTCTTCCTGGCTTGCTTCTAGGTTCGCCTGAGCGAGTTTCCTGAAGCGGGCAGTTTGGTTTCTAAAGGCCAGCATGTAGCTAAATACATCCTGGGGAGTTTTCCTGGGAGCTGCCTCCCAGCCTTCCTTTACCAAACTCAGAGGTCCTCTGACAGGGTGGCCATACAGGAGCTCAAAGGGGCTGTACCCAAGAGACTTCTGAGGCACCTCCCTGTATGCAAAGAGTAGGCATGGCAAGAGGACGTCCCACTTACGCCTCATGGGTTCTGTTTCCTTGTGGGTGGTAAGGAGTGGTGAACTTGTAGGTTACACCACACTCCTTCCACAGGGATGTCATATACTTGGATATGAAATTGGTCCCCCTATCAGAAACCACCTCTCTGGGGAATCCCACACGGGAAAAGATCCCCATTAACGCCCGGCCCACCACTGGCGCCGTCGTTGTCCTGAGAGGGATTGCCTCCGGGTACCGGGTGGCATGGTCCACCAAGACCAGGATGTACCTGTTGCCCATGGCTGTCTTGGGATCCAGTGGCCCCACAATATCCATCCCTACCCTTTCAAAGGGTGTTCCAACAACAGGAAAAGGTTGGAGAGGAGCTTTGACCTTCCTCCCACTCTTACCACTTGCCTGGCAAGTTTGGCAAGACCTACAGTGTGCATCTGATTGCCTTCGCATTTGGGGCCAAAAGAAGTGGGTGACAAGCCTGTCAAAGGTCTTGTCCTGCCCCAAATGTCCTGCCAAAGGCACGTCATGAGCCAGACCCAGTAGGAAGGTCCTGAAGCGCTGGGGTACCACCAGCACACGGGCTGACCCAGGCTCAGCAACCTTAGGCTCACTGTATAGGAGACCACTTTCCCAGTAGATCAGATGTGACCCGGACTGATTACCAGCTGCCTGGTCTGCAGCCTGCCGCCGCAGACCCTCCAGAGTAGGGCACTCGTTCTGCTCCCTGCAGAACTCCTCCCTGGTGGGACCCCTTCTTGCTGCCAATGGGTCAGCTCAGAGATGTCTCCCAGTTCGGCTACCTGCTCCCCTGTAGGCACCGGGGTGTCCCCCTCGAGGTCCGCCTCCTCCCGGTCCGTGGGAACTTCGGGGGCCGGTTTCCCGCGCCCCCTGCCCTTTCTCTTGGCAGGGACTTGGGCCACTGTTCCAGGCTCCAAGTCCTCTTGATCACCCTTTCTGGCTGCCATTGACCGAGTGGACACGCATGCCCACTCTGGCAACCCAAGCATCTCCAAGTGAGACCTGAGCTCAACATCCTTCCATAAGGACTGCTCCAGGTCGTTACCTAGCAGACAATCTACAGGCATGGTAGGGCTCACAACCACCCTCAAGGGACCTGAGACCCCCCCCCCATTCAAAGGGAACCTGCGCCACCATACACTGGCGCTCAGAGTTGTCGACAGCAACTACTTGGTGGAATGCCCCGGGGACTACTTGCTTCTCAGACACCAGGTGACACCGGACTGAGGTCACACTGGCTCCAGTGTCTCTGAGAGCCTCTACCCTGTTCCCATTAATGGTCACCCAGGTGCTATATTTCTTTGTGTTAGGGGGCACCTGGTTTCCTGGGACCATCTCACTGTCCCCTAGTGAGACAAGGGTCATTTCTGCGGGATCCCCACCCTCCTGTGGGCACCCCTCCTCCCCAAGCGCTACACTAGCCAACACTTTGGACTGTCCACCGGTGGGTGGCTGTGTCCCCTTTGGGCACTTGGGGTCCCCCTTAAAGTGACCTACCTGATCACATGCATAACACTTGCGGGGGCCGGTATCAACAGGCTTCCCTGTAGAGACCCCTTTCTTCTTATCACCGGGGGCTGGGAACCTTTACCCTGGGTACTAGTTTGGGGCCCTTTAGAGAACTCCTGTGCTTTACCCTTGTCCCCCCACCTTTCTGCTGGGGACCCTGCCCACCTTTGGCTGAGTCTCCCCAAACGCTTTCTTGTGGACCCTGGTACTCACCCAGCGGTCCGCTTCCATAGCAAGCTTCCTGGGGTCAGTTAGCTTACTATCAACTAGGTGCTGGCGCAGATCTGCAAAACATAGACTAGACAAGTGCTCCCATGCAATCAAGTTGTAGAGCCCCTGAAAATCTGTTACACTACTGCCCTTCACCCAACCATCCAGAGACCTGCAGAACACATCCACACATTCCAACCAAGTGTTGGCATCAGACTTCTTATTGGATCTGAACTGATCCCTGTACTTTTCAGGAGTAAGACCATACTTCGTGAGAAGGGCATCCTTCATGTCAGCATAGGTGAGGTGATACCCCTTACCCAAAGCTATCAGAGCATCCCTTGCTTCTTCAGGGAAAAGTGGCCACAATCCTGCTCCCCAATTCTCCTCAGGGACCCCATTCATGTGTATGGCTGCCTCATAACCCTGAAACCACCTTTGTATGTTATCCCCCTTCTTGAACTCCTTGCCTACGTTCTTGGGAATGTGCACAATCCTGTCTGCCTTTCTGGACGAATTGCTGCCACCATCTGAGCCTGACTTACTCCTAAGTTCTAGCTCCTTCAGTTCTCTCTCATGCTCTAAGACCATCTTCCTCTCCTCTATGGCCAATCTCTTCTCCTCCCGCTCACTCTCCAGCCTGAGCTTCTGCAGCTCAAACTGCCTTGCCTCCCGCCTGTCCTCCAGCTCCTCTGGGGACAGACTGCTGCTGCCTGACCTGGCGGGTTCCCCCTACCCAAAAGCATATCCACCCTGGAAATAGGCTCCTCCACCTCCTCACTGAGATTACCAGGCTGCCCACTGGCATGTCTGGCTGCTACCCAGGCCCTCAGCGCCTTCTGTAGCTCCTCCTTCCTTGTGAGGCCTTTAATTTGAACTTTCAGGTTTTTACAAATCGCTCGTAGTTCCTTTACGGCGTAGGTTTCCAACCTATCCTCCTCAAAGATAATTTCCAGAGATGCAACGGATGATGCAGCTGTGTCAGGCATGACAAAAGTAGTGAGTTGAAAACTGGCAAGATCAAAAATAGGCCAAAAGAAAAAGAACCAGTATGTGGTACGTAATGGCCTGCGATATGGTAGTAGTGCACACCAATCACTGTAAGTCAAGTGCAAACACAAGTCCTATCCCACCGCCGCCACCAATGTTAGAAATGGGATCTCTAGTTGGCAAGGGCTTGCACCTTTGTCCAAGTAGGGACCCTTCTTCCTAGTCAGGGTAAGGGTGTTACACTCGTGAAGTAACCCCTGCTCACCCTCGTGGTAGCTTGGCACGAGCAGTCAGGCTTAATTCAGAGGCAGTGTGTAAAGCATTTGCACATAACCAACAGTAATACAGTGTAAGCACTACAAACGAACACCACACCAGTTTAGAAAAATAACCAATATTTTATATACTCAAGACAAGACCAATTACGACGAAAAATCCACAATACTATACTTTAAAAATGAATGCTTGATACGGTAACTTCTTCTTTGCAGGAATAGCACAAAAGCAAAGTTCGTACGAGTCGGTAGCTCCGTCCGAGCCTACCGTGATGCTGAAAACTACAGAGTCTAACAGTTCCAGCCGACCGCGTCGATACGGGCCAGCAGAGTCATGAACAGACTCGGTTACAGTACCTTTCTCGTTGTGGCTGGTACGGAGTGTACGAGCCGGTCGGCGTTCGTCGCGGTTGCGGTGCAAGACGGAGCGATGCAAGGTGCGGTGTCCCTCGATGCGGTGCAGGCAGCGGCTCGATGAGCGTCGTGCAGACGGAGTCGGTGAGTCCAAGGCGTGCGATGCAGGGTGAGACGATGCTCGATGCGGTGCTGACAGGTTGCGATGCAGGCGACCAAGCCGGAGTGCGGGAGCTGGCGTCGGACAGCGGTGCGAGTCGGAGCGGTGCGTCGCAGACGTGCGAGCGGTGCCCCAAATGCGGTGCGGTCCCGACTCTTGAGCCAGTTGCAGCGACCGCGTCGGTCGGGTCCGGCTGGTTCAGTGAAGCGATGCGAACTGCGGTGCCCACAGGTCACGGTGCAAGCAGCGGCTCGATGTTGGCGGCGTTGGACGTCGCCCACGGTGAGACCAGGGTTGCGATGCGAAGCGGGGCGATGCGGTCTGCGGTGCAAACAGGTCACCGGCCAGGGATGGATTCGGTTGACGGAGTCGGTTGCAGTTCCCTCCCTCTGTGGCAACTGAAACAGCGTTCCAGAAGCGGTACCCAGAGGCTTGTGAAGTCTTTGCAGTCCCTGAGACTTCTTAACAGGAGGCCAGCTCGGTTCCAGGCCCTTGGAGATACTCAGCACAAGTTTGTAGAAAGTTCAGTCCTTTCACTGCCCAAGGCAGAAGCAGCAGCTGCAGGCCAACCCCACAAAGCAACAACACAGCAAAGGGGCAGTACTCCTCCTGGCAGCTCTTCCAGCTCTTCGTCTTGGCAGGTTCCTTGATTCCAGCGAGATCTAAATTCATGGGGTCAGGGCCCCAATATTTATATCCCAAATTCCTTTGTTCTCTGAAGGCAGAGAGGCCTTTGCCTAGTCCAAACCAGTTCTGGAGCACTTTGTTGACAAGTCTCCGTCCCTTCTTTCAGTGAGTAGGCCCGGGACATCAGACGCACCACAGGAGGTGGAGCCAGCATTGTGGAGGAAAGGCACTGTCCTATTCAGGGCCCAGGTGCGACCCCTCCCACCCATCTACATGTAGATCTTGCTATTCAGCCCTGTGCTGACTCACCCTGTCTCCTGGCATCCCCCAGCCCCTGTCACTTACACTCCAGACAAGGAATACACAACCTCGCAGAGGCAGGCTTGGATGGTTAGACAAGAAAATACCCACTTTCTAAAAGTGGTATTTTCAAACACAGAATGTTAAAACCAACTTCACTAAAAGCTGCATTTTATCATTCTGAGTCCAGGCATACTAAACTCGAATTTCTACCATGTTCCCGGGGTCAGTTAGGATTATCAGCTGTAATAATCCAAACTGCCCGTTCTGGCCTAGGGGGAACAGGTAGCCTTGCAATAGTGAAAAACGAACTAGGCTGTAATTCACTATCAGGACATGCCACACACACCAGGGCATGTCCTACCTTTCGCATACAACGCACCCTGCCCACAGGGGTACCTTGGGCCTACCTTAGGGGTGACTAACATGTAGCAAAGGGAAGGTTTAGGGACTTGCAAGTGAGTGCACTTGCCAAGTCGACATGGCAGCCCCAGGCTGCGCACAGGCTCTGCGATGGCAGGCCTGAGTTACACTTTACGGGCTGTTTGCGTGGGTGGCACAATCCAGTGCTGCAGCCCACCAACAGCATTTGGTCTATAGGCCCTGGCACTCGCAGTGCACTTTACAAGGGACTGACACATAAACCAAATAGGCCAATCATGGAAACACCAATCCATAACACATTTTATACAGGAGCACTTGCACTTTCCCACTGGACAGCAGTGAGGAAAGTGCGCAGAATCATTACACCAGCAAAAACAGAGTCAAAACTGGGAGGTCAGAAAGCAAAAAGTCAGGGGAAACACGCCAAAAGATGCCAAGTCTAACAGCAACAAATACCAGCTTTTCTTTTGGATGGAAGCACAGAGTCAAGAGAAGGGGGCACGGCTATGGCATACCTGCCAACTTGATAAAAAAACAATCTCACAGTGTGAGGAGGGGTGGTGGCCTAGGAGGGGGGTGGAGCCTTGTGCAGAGAAGTACCTATGAGGCCTTTTTGCCCCCACCCTGCCCCCAAGCCCCCTCCTGGTGCCAATGTCCTGGGGTGTTTTTATGCCACTTAATGGAGTCTGCAGTTCAAAGCCTCTGGAAAACATTATGGTAATCCACTATTTACAGTGTTTTTCAACTTATTTTCCCTTCAACTGTGTGATATCTGCTGCTCACCGGGAGACCGTGTTATGGGAGCCGATATCGTGTGTCACACGGTGGCACCATGTGAGTTGGTAGGTCTAGTATGGGGGAGGAGATGGTGGGGGATCAAAGGACAAAAGGATGGCGGAGGGAAGGCCATGGGAATGAGGGAAGGCACAGAAGTTGGGAAGGGCACAGGAAGGAGGTAAGGAATAGAAGGTTGGGGAGGACTAAGGAGTCAGATGGGAAAGAGGGAGGAAGAAGGTGGTTGTGAGGGGGAGTAGTGAAAGGAAAAGATGGGTAGAGAGGAATAGAAACAAAAAAGAGAGAGAGGGTTACAATGAGTGAAAAACAAAAAGGGGAGATATAAGCAGAAGGGGAAAATGGAAATACAGCAGGGATAAGGTAGCAGGAAGGAAGCCAGATGTGGAAGAGAATAGGGGGAAAGGTTAGGGAATAAGGGAAGTCAGAGAATGAGGGAAGGATGCATGAAGGAATGCCCATTGTATACAACAAATTTCCACTGATTACATAAGGTATGCAACTAACACGCTAAGGATGGTTGTGTGTTAGAATACTGTTACCAAAAATATTGCATGACAGAAATATAGTGTTGTTCATATTGTTTACAAATCTATTGTCCTTATGGGCATACATGCTCTATTATTAACTCCAATGAGATGATATTTTTGTAAATAAAATTTAGGACAGAATTTTTCAGTCCGACAATATTTTGGCAATGATATTCTTGTAGCATTTTGCTAAGGGCATTTACTGTTATGAATAGCCTGGGAAGGGAGTGTTTCTAGCAGAGGTGCTGTGATGGGAAAAGTCTCATATTTGGGGTGTAGACTGCACACACACACCTGTAAGTCACATGGAGGTGGAAGCTGCATTGTGAAAGGGCTTACACCACCACATGCCACTGATCTGCCTAGAGCAATGTTTACCATGCTTATATGAGTCGTGGCAATGCACCTACAACAACTACAATCCTGCACCCTAGGGCACCTGTGGAAGAGGTTCGGTGTCCTACAGCAGATGGCTCTGGGACTTGGAACCACTAGCCGCAAGTCAGCACAATGGCACAGAAAACAGGATGACCAGCAACCCTGTTCTATTGCGCTTTTCTTAACCTATGCTCCAAAATGTTACCACAAAGGAGAATATAGAACACAAACTCTCTCAGACACTTTAACCCCTTGACCGCGATCGGAATTCCGCTCGTGTGCTGGACATTCCGATCGCGGGTGCGGTCGTGACGAGCTCAGCTCGTCATGCGCACAGCGCTACCGCGCAGCATGACGAGCTGAGCTCGTCACGCGCACCGAAGGGGTTAAACATGCCTATTTCAAATTGGAAAACTCTGCTAAAACAATTTCCATGGATTTAAGGCTGAAAAGGAATAATTACAAGTAAAATAAAGTGCCACAATAATGCCGCACAATTTCCATTTTTGTGCCGCAAAATTTCCAGTTTTGTGCCGCAAAATTTCCAGTTTTGTGCCGCAATATTCTGGGAGTCTGACAATTGTCTGTATTACTCAATAGAAATCTGCTCACGAAAAGACCTTTGAGTGGAGGCACTGTAGGATGACCTGAATTATTTGAAGAGCGGTCTGAGCAAAGAAACCTTGAAAGTACTTCCCTACAGCACTGTGCTGTAGGACTAAGCACACCTTGAGCTCGATGATCCTTGCCAGATGCTGCCTTCTGATTGACAACATGGACTGCATAGGCTGTGGAGCTCCTTGTGAGCTCCTTGGTAAGCGACCGAGAAAGTAGACAAAAGGAAAGCTCCTCTGTTCCCAGTAGTTACCACCCTGCTGACAGCAGTGGATGGAGAAAACTTCCCAGGGTTGACCGAACTCTCAGCTTCTCCTCTGTAGAGAATACACTTCCTTAGTTTGAAAGCTTCTTCGGGTCTGCAAGGCATAAACAAAATGGCAATGACATCTCGGTTAGAAGGTGCATTAGGGTGGAGCTTGGGGTGGACATTGACCAATGATTGACGATTGTGCTGTAGGAAGAATTCCTCTGGTTCCTTGTGGAAGAGGAAATCCTCATCATCAGACAGGAGGTTGAGTCTGCTTGCAATAGCAATGCAGCCACCAGGGTAAGACAAGTCCAGGTTGTTGTTTTAGTAGAGGGCTGGGTGCTCGACTTGACCTGCAGAAACCACCCCATCAGTTCTTTACTGACAGTGGACTGTACTTTTGTCAGTGTGGTTCCATGTCATGCACGGCTGAAGAAGTCACTGGCGTAGCATGAACGTCAAGGAACGAGTCTTCAAGGTAACTTGAACAGGTAGAATTGTTCACTCATCTATTGGACGAGGATTGTGTCCAGAGGTGTGAGCATTACATCAACAAAGAGTCACCAATATTGCGCTGCCTCTGAAATGCCATTAGTGATAGGGCGGATTCAGACGCAGCTGTGTCGTGTCTTACATGGAAACAAATTCTGGTCAGCCTCACTGGCCTTTTGGGAACCTTCCCACACTGGCCTCTTGGCGTGCCTTTCATGAATGGTGTCGGCAACTCAGGCCTCTTAATCGCATGGCATAGCATGAACATTTAGTGTGCCATATCACAAATGTACACAATTCGCCTTTCAGACCAGATTCATCAAACTTTCACGCAACGCAACGCAGCGCAGCAAGACACCTTGTTGTGCTGACCCGCGTGAAAGGGAGAGGGCAGGAATGTGCCATATTTACCAGTATATGGCACTCTCCTGTCATCTCCTAGAGCTGGAGCACAATGTGCTGCCTAGCGCCAACGCTGGCACCCTTGCGCCATGGTGCAAGGGTGCCTGCATTGTAGGGAGGATTGTGTTTGTGCAGGAAGGGGCACATGCACTAATTCAATCCTAGGAGGACGTAACATTTTCATGCATTCCCAGGTCTACCACTCATGGTTACGCAAGGCAGAGACTTGCGCTGCTCTGTGTTACTTCAGATTTGCCAAGCAACGCAGGGACATGCGAGGTGGGTTTGCATTGCTTATTAAATCTGACTTGGGGCTTGCATTGCACTTGTGACATCCTGCGTGACGCAGGGGCAACGCAACCCCTTGATAAATCTAGCACTACATTTTTAAACTGCAGATTTTTTTTACTTGCTCGTGCAACATTGTCATAAGACGGAGGCTCTATCCAATGGCCCCAATCACTGAGTCGCAATGGAAGGGATCCCCAAAACGCACAGCCCTTTAAACATTCTAAGAGTGCTTTAGTCATATAAGAGCTATAAAGCTGTCCCCAGTAAGACCTAAAAGTTCTTTCTGCAAATATTTCTGGTTCAGGAGTCAGTTATTGATGGGAATGTGGGCTGCAGCCACGTGAAGCTCAAACCTTTGGAGTCTCGGCTCTACGGGTGTGTATGAGTGAGCGTCTGCAGTGCCAGGTCACAGGCACCCTGTTGTCTCTATAGGTGGACTTAGAGTGACAGGCCTAGGAGGGGAGTGGAGTGAATGGAGACATTCCTTGCAGGAACAGGAAGGGATGTCCAGGGTAGGAATGGGACAGATAATAGACCCAGGCAACAAAATAAAAGTGGCCCCTAGTGAACTAGCGAGCTTAAAAATGTGGTCCCGGTTTGCAAATTGGGACAGTTTTGTACTTGTAAAGGCACAATGTATAACCAGGCACAGCTGGTACAGTTAACAGGGGTAGGGCAGTGGGGTGGGGCCGGGGGGAGTGGACACACAACAGGATAGGGAAAGTAAATAAATAAATAAATAATAAAACCACATACTCGGCGATGCGGCGAGCACAAGGTAAGTGGCTTTATTTATTTAATTATTTTACTTTTCCTATCCCGTCGTGTGTCCACTTCCCCCTCACCCAACCTGCCCCCCCCACCCTACGGCCCACCACTGTTACCTGTGCCGGCCGCGCCTGTGTAGAAGTGGTTAGTGAGATATGGAAGACTGCATGGATTTGAGCTTCCTACAGGCAATGTTTGTTTGAATATCAGGGAAATCAACAGTAAAACCCGGCCCAGCAGACCATAAAACTGGCCCAGAAACAGCCCAAAATCAGCCCACATACTGGCCTGCCAGCCCAGCCCTTCGGGTATGACTGATTGCCCCATGGGCCAGTCCGACCCTAGTAATGGCCTCCTGGGCGGGCCTGGTTTTCAGTCTGCATAAATTGTGAATATGATCGGGTCACAGGTTGGAGGCCAGACACAGATCTGTCTGAAGACTATGCTGGTGAGCGAGTCAATGGAGATGAGTCAGTTGGCGAGTGGGTCAGTTGAGATGACTCAGTTGGTG
Organism: Calotriton arnoldi; assembly: GCA_963921515.1. Taxonomy (NCBI): domain Eukaryota; kingdom Metazoa; phylum Chordata; class Amphibia; order Caudata; family Salamandridae; genus Calotriton; species Calotriton arnoldi. The sequence continues at coordinate 1,002,806 of CAWUFW010002728.1, forward strand.
AGTGAGTCAGTGGACGGAAGTCAGTTGGTGAGTGAGTCAATGGAGATGAGTCAGTTGGTGAGTGAGTCAGTGGCGATGAGTCAGTTGGTGAGTGAGTCAATGGAGATGACTCAGTTGGTGAGTGGGTCAGTGGAGATCGTTCAGTTGGTGAGTGAGTCTGTGAAGAGTGAAGAGAGCCTGGCTTAGCAGGACAGGCACAGGGTGGTATAGACGGTGCATTTTAATTATGGCATCAACAACACAGGCGCCACTAGAGATGTGGAGCAGGCGTACAGGGGGTGGAGGACACAGCAAGGGGGAGGGTCACACGGTGACAGGGTCAGTCAAGGGAGTTACGAGAGAGGCTGCAGAGGACACACAGACTAGACACAGAGTCAGGGAGGACAGAGGGACATCTGGGGATAGGGTCAGCGAGGGTGCCACAGCACCCACCCCGGGCGAATACCCAAGTAACGGAGTCATTCCTAGAGGTTGGTATCCCGAAGTGGGGGGGTCAAACATCTTTGCCACTTGTTCCTCCTGTCCCGGGGTTCTGCACTGTGATGCTTACAGAGCCATACATTTTCCAGTGATGGATCAGACCACTTCAAGGCGCTATGTGCAGCAGCTCAAGGGGACATAGTGTCCACCTGTCTATCTCTTGTCTATCTTCCCACCCTGTTCCGCTACCCAGAAAAGAGAACCCGGAGGGCTAACACCGGTCTATGATGAAGCAGCGCTCCTCTCCACCGACTGACTCACCAACTGACTCCTCTCCACTGACTACTTGGGTATTAGTTCTGGTATAAGTGTCCTCCTGCTTGTCTAGGAGCACATGCCCCCCTCCGGCACCAGCTTTTCCTTTGATGTTGTCCTTACTACCAATATAGGCAACTCACCCCCAACATGGAGACATAGCATGCACAGCAATAAATAACCACATGAGACTTGTTTGTGGGAAAATAATGCTGCAGGTTTATTTCATACAAAGATTATGCCAATGTGGTGGGTTAACTTACGGGCGATCCAAGGGCAGGCAGCGGTGAATAACCTAAGCTGCCCTGCCTGCCTGCTGCCAACTGCACCGTGGCCAACCCAATCGGTGCTCACTTTTACTGGGGATTATCCCCCTTAAACACCATGGACCACCAGTCCATCCGTTTACTCACGCCTTTTTAGGGGCAGAGCGTGTCCAGGCAAGCCCCCGGTTGCTCAGGCTTACAACCGCCCCAAGGATTAGTGGGGCGCCGTTGTTTTCCTCCAGGGTCCTGCCGTAAAGGCTCCTGGGGTTGTTTGGCATATGCACCCCTATTGTGCTCCTGAAGAGAGTGCCCCTATGTACCATTCAGCCTTCAGATTGCTCTGTAACTCCACCTGCAACACAAATTAACAAGTTATCATATTCATGCCCTATCTACCCACCCTAGCCGCCACGCCGGGTATGCGGTAGGGAGGGATGGCGTGGTGCAAAGATCCGAAAAGGCAGGCTAGGAGAGATGGGCAGGTATAAGTACCTTGCCCCCCGCCTGCTGAGCGACGGAAATGACGTCGGGATTGTGCGCTGAAATGTGGGGACCCCAGGGGGTCCAGACACTATACCAGGGCTGTGCCTAATGTGCACTAAGGTGGCCTCCCTCCTATTGTCAGTCGGGGGGGCACTGGGTCATCTGATGTCACTCCCATGATGTGCATCAGTTCAGAGTCCTCAGGTGGGGGATGGGGCGAGCAGACCAGCAGTACACGCTGGGGCAACAACGGTGAGTGCGCAGCTGAGGGTGAGTCATGGTGCGTGGGTGGAGCCAATGTGGGCAAAGATACTAAGGGGAGTGGCCTGGGACAGTCGAGGTGGGCGTGGAAGGGAAGGTGCTGTCAGGAAAAGACGCCCTGGAGAGGCTCAGGGCACCGCTGAGGGATGGAGCTGGTCATCCTGTTGGACAGACCTGAGGGGCTAATGGTACACCGACGGAAGTGACTGGGCACCATGCAAGGAGGGCAATGCACCTTAAGGAGAGATGCCCTCCCCTGTGTCTACCGGGCACCCATGTTCAATGCATGCTTTGGTGGCTTCATTGCACCCCAAAAACTGCAGACTGATTTGATGTAATGTCCACACATCTTCCTACTGGTACCTGGGACCATGAGCTCCAGAGTAAAGGTATCGGAGAAGCCTGTTTGCATCACGTCACGCGCCACGTGACGGATCCTCTTCTATCTGCGTCAGCTCCAAGCTTCCTCTCCTGTCACTGGACACAGATCCTGCCAACGATGACCACACACCGGGTGTTGGGTCTGTGCCTGGGGTTTCCCTTCAGATGTAGTCTGCAGGTTGTAAAAGTAGGGTGACCAGACGTCCCGGTTTTCCCCGGACGGTCCCGGTTTTTGGAGCAGTGTCCCGGTGTCCCTACACTTTGCTCCAAATTAAAGAAATGTCCCGGTTTTTGCGCAGTGCCCGGGTTAAACAAATAAATGTCCCGGTTTTTAAATAGTGTCTCGGTGCGCCTGCTGTACTTCGGAAGTCAGTGTGAGCAGTCATTATGAGCCAGGCGCAGCGAGAAGATGCAGCCGCCCAGGAGGCATCACAATGGGGAGTGGAAAGCCAGCCAGTCGAGCAGCTCAGTGCGTTAATGCACCGACCGCGGGGATCTGCACCAAACCTGAAGGCCACCTGTTCACAAGCCAGCAGGATGGGGTTACTTCTGGGACTGGGCAAATGTGACGGGTCTCTATTGGGCTCTCCATTTTTGCCCTCACGGTGACAAAAAAAATCTTACTGCTTCAGCAGTGGTGGCTGGTGACATTTGAAAGTGGTGAGGCGTAAAATTATTGTCGTACTGCACTCCAGCGAGCGAGCACGAACAACCTACGGGGGTTCGGGGAGGTTCTTGCCCCGGGAAAATTTTGAAAAAAGAGTGGATACATGGTGCATTTTCAAGCAAATTCGAGGAAGCAGGAAGGTTAATAAAGCAATACGATTGAATTATTTATCATTTAAGAAATTCCCAATTTTTATGGGTTATAGAGGACAATATTTGCGTATGCTGATGTTATCATTTGCCCATATTAACTTTTAAACACACTGATGCACTTGTAATGGTTTTAACTATACCATAAATACATTCATTGACTGTGCAGTGCTGTACATCAATATGACGACACTATTTCCTTAAATTAATTTTCTGTTTTCATGCAATGGAGCTGCTGCTCTAGTACGCAGAATTTTCTGAAAAAAGGATGGTTAACAAACATGACGTCTCTAATATTATCTGTCTCCAATTTAAGTTTATTCTTTAATAATATCATGTTTGTGGCTTACTATATACTTTCTAATCGAAATGTTAAATCAGAGGGAATCGAGGTGACGCGAAGGATTGTGTAGCTTTGATTTTATTATTTTTACCAATCTGTGGACATTTATATTGCTGCCTCGGTGATTTCTATACACAAGTAGGGCGGCTTCTAGTTGAGGTTTTTAATGGTAATGCGTTTCTGCATAGTATTTAAGATACGTTTACAACACATCCGTTTTGTGAAAAGGAGTAGTAATTCGTGCAATGATCCAAGGTTGTAAGAGATGACGAAGGAGGAGGAAAGATGGGTGCGAAGACGCTCAAGACAAGAAGAAGGGATACAAGCAGTAGCAGGATGGAAGGGGGGGTTTCTGCGCAAGATTCTACCATGTTACCCAGCTGAACACACTTATGATTATAAATATGCATTTTTACAAACGTCCTTATACTCAAAATCATATCAAAATTACTGTTAAAGATAAAAACCAATAGACAGGACTACAAACGCGACAGAACAGTGAGACAATGTAAACTGCATTCTTAAACAGTAATGCATGTGCAGCATTTTCAGTAATGGCTTCGTAGAAACATGAAATAAATGAACAAATGTAAATCGGGGGCTCGCTATTTACTTATGTGCACCCCACAATTGCAACAAGACAGTATGTTCTCCTGGGGAGACCACGAGGGCTGATTGCTGGCTTTGCTGCTGTCCCTGCACTTGCACTTTATCCCCGGCCCCTGGAGGGGCTGCAACGCCGTGAAAAAGACGGACGCGGTCACGCAGCGCGGGAGACCACGAGGGCTGATTGCTGGCTTTGCTGCTGTCCCTGCACTTGCACTTTATCCCCGGCCCCTGGAGGGGCTGCAACGCCGTGAAAAGACGGACGCGGTCACGCAGCGCGGGAGACCACGAGGGCTGATTGCTGGCTTTGCTGCTGTCCCTGCACTTGCACTTTATCCCCGGCCCCTGGAGGGGCTGCAACGCCGTGAAAAAGACGGACGCGGTCACGCAGCGCGGGAGACCACGAGGGCTGATTGCTGGCTTTGCTGCTGTCCCTGCACTTGCACTTTATCCCCGGCCCCTGGAGGGGCTGCAACGCCGTGAAAAAGACGGACGCGGTCACGCAGCGCGGGACGCGCGCGGGCGAAGACCGGGCCAAGACGGGCCCGTCTTAGCCCGGAAGAGGCTGGGCTGGGCCACATCTCCTATATTTTCTAATTTATTTGTAAAGTCAGGCAAGCTGTCTGTTTGATGAGTGGCACAACGGGGTGATAGAGCGATTATTCGAGTAGCACTACATAGAGTAAACACAGACTATTGAAGGGCGGACCGATTGTGGACTAGCGGAAAGCGTGAGTAGTTTTTTTTTTTTTTTTTTTTTTTTTCATCTGTCTTTTCCAGTCCATAATGGGGAAACGAAAAACACAGGATGCACCAAACACAAGACTGGTAGCGGGAACAAGGCAGACACTACTGAACTATTTGACCGGAGCTATGGGGGCCATAGAACAACAAATCAGCTCAGTTGAGGATGTCATAAATACAGAGAAAATAAGCACGGAGGGGTCATCTGCGGTTGAGCTGACGAAAGTAGGTTCGTCTACTTCCGTTTCGACGCATATAAGCCCATTAAGAGGGGAATTTAAATCAAATGGCTGTATTTTAAACATCTCGGATCAGATATCGATTAGTGAACAGGAGAGTGCCTCGCAGCCACCTGGTAAGCGACCGAGGAAAATAGTCTGCCCCAAAACAGATGTGGTACCTGTGGTGACTAGTCTTGCGTATACACCCTCTAATAAAATAACAAAGAAAGTCAAGGCCCGGTCTACAGTAAAACATAGGAACAAAGAAACATTGGTGGTGTGTGAAAACCGTTTTAAGAATGATTTTGAATCCTTAAAAACTAAACTGGAGTCATTGGACAATACTGTTAGAGATTTTATGTCAACAATGACTATCAAATTAGATGTGATTGTGGCCACTATGACAAAGTGTGTAGAGCATAGGCAGATCACAGATATGAAAAAGCCTGATGTGCATATTACTAGCGATGATCCTGGGGGCATTTCTCTATGGTGCAATGTGGACGAAGGAATACGGAAGGGAACACGAGAGTAAATAGTCAACTGACTTCAATAACTGATTTGGGAAAGGATGTGCAGAGTTGTAACCTTGTACAGAGAAGTGTTCCGTCTAACCTCCCATCGCTAGCTCCTCTATCTTCGTTAGACCATCAAAATATTTCAGAGTCTAAAAACCATAATATGAATTTGCTAACAGAGAGGCAGGATTTAGGCCCACAACCCTTAGTGACCCCGCAAACTTTAGTAACATTAGAGGAGAGTAGTAGGGGCATACACCCCACACGACAAAACCGAGAAGTCTCCCAAAAAGTGACCACATTGGATCTTCCTCCAGTGGCCACACCATATATAGTGGTTTTAGCTAACGTACCGCCACTGTCTTATGGGGTTGTAGAGAATTGGGATTCGCTCAGAAATAAAAGCCTTTGTTGGTTGGGAACTAAGATTGGACAGACCGGTAAGCTATTTTCTGAGTTTAAGATGGCAAGAAGGATAAGCTGGGTAGGGCAGGGGTTAAAAAGGTTAAGTGGCGACTGCGTGGTATTATCATTCACCAACCCGCAGTTCGTGCAAATGATCTTGTCTAGGGCTGGCAACCAGGTTATTTTAGGAAATGGAATAAACATTCTTCCCCTGGGTTACTTTTATCAACCAACGCATGATATTTTTCCAGTGGCCCCAATAGTTCCCCACCAACTAAATTACAAACAACAATATAATGTTCAAACACATAATAGGTTTGATATCCTCCCTAATTTAGAGGAGGTGGACTGACTGAAACTGTTACAAACTAGGAAGCAGTCCTCTCTGTCTGAAATAAGTGGTAAAACTCCTGAACGTACCCAGGTGCCCCATTGTGTTACAGTCTATAATACCCAGAGGAGTATAGAACTGGGGTCCCCAGAGGATCCATGCAGGATGAGTGAGGGCCATTTATCTGGAACCAACAAGGGTGACATCGTGGAAGTAGTTGACCGCACCCTAAGCCTCATTACACCCGATATATATGCCAGCTCACTGTCTGAGCTGTTTCATCAGGCTACTTCTCCAGTAGCAGAATTAGGAGTTTTTTCAGAGGTAACAAGGGAGGATAGGAGGAACTGCTGTGCAATCATGTTTTGGAATGTGGCCGGGTTGAAAACAAAGATGACTGACCACACTTGGTGTGATTTTGTTAAAAGGTTTGATGTATTTGGTGTTCAGGAGACATGGACTCTTGACGCTATGCATATAAATGGCTATAGAACTTTCCATATCCCTGCAATTTCTTCACCTCATGGGAGAGCAAAGGGGGGACTGTGTTTTTATGTGTCGAATCTTTTGATTTTGGAAAAATCTGTTTTGATTAGTGCTGATTTTAATTATCAGATTCTTCAGCTTGACATTGATAATTCGTTGAGTTTGCTTGTTGTTAATTTTTATAATAATATTTCATTCGACAGGTTCGAAGCAGTATTGAGATCAATTAATACTGTGGTACAAAATACCCAGGCCACGTCCACGAGAGATGTATGCACTATATGGGGTGGGGATTTTAATTGCAATATTTGCAATTTTGCAGATAGTGGGTGCTGTGGTATTTCTTTTGATAAAGAACATTCTTTTGACCATTTTATACATAATAAGTACGGGGATATTTTAAACGAAACTATGTTCGAAGTAGATCTAGGTTTTGCCAATAAGTTATGCTCCAACTCAGCCCCTTTTAACCCTACTTATTATGGACAAGGTAAATCTTCGACAATTGATTTTATTCTGGTATCTTGTAGATATACTTCCAGAGTCGTGGATTTTCATACCCATGAGATTTCAGTGAGTGACCATTTTCCCTTGAGCACATCAATTAGGACAAAAAGAAATTTGGATAGTTCTAGTAATCAAAAAATGCTAACAATAGGGAATATCACTTTATCCAGGCAAAATGGATACGCTTTAAAATGGGATAAATTAGATCCAGACAAGTTTACAGGGAAGGTGGTTACAAACTGTTATGAGGCGGTTCATGCTTGCCTAGATGCAGACTCTTTGCATAAAGATATTATTGCTGGGTATCTGACAATTTCGAACTATATTAAGCAGGACTTATGTAGGAAACTCAATAAAGCGAATAAGCACAAATTAGGATGGTTTGATACAAATTGTTCTAAGGCCCATGCCAAACTTAAAAATGCCTTACATGCAGAGCCTAGAATAGCAGAAGAGGTTAGGAATGCTCGCAGTGAGTATAATGATACTTTAAAATTAAGGAAAAAAACACTGAAAAAGAAGCCTGGCAGGAGTTACACCTAGCATCAAAATCAAGGAACTCATCCGCCTTCTGGAAGGCAGTTAATGCACCATTTCTGATGGAGAAAGATAGGGCGTCTATTGAGATAGCCATTAGTGAGGCGGAGTGGGTTGAGCATTTTGAAATATTATATAGCAATCCCACCGTTATGCCTACAGCAGGGCTGGTGATTGACAAGTCTGTAGTAACTACAGTAACTACAGCATGTAAGGATAATAACAAACTGAGTTTTGAGCTGAGTGAGGTCATTTTGGCTATTGAGTCAAGCCTGGGAGGAAAGGCTCCTGGACCGGATGGTATCCCAGTTGACCTTTTTAAATATAATATCCAATTGTGGGGTCCTTTATTAACTCAAGTATTAAATGCATGTAGTTCGACTGGTCTTTTACCATCTTGGTATGAATCAATATTGGTTCCGATTTTTAAAAAAGGGGACAGGTCGGACCCAGCCTGTTATAGGCCGATTTCCTTGCTCGACTCGACAATTAAAATTATTGGAAGAGTCTTACTGTCTAGACTACAAGACTGGGCGGATGATCATTCAGTTCTCAGTGATTTACAGTTTGGCTTTCGAAAGGGGTTGGGCACTGTCGATCAGGGCCTAAATTTAAATCTGTTGATGGGAAAATACACTAAGGCTAAAAGGGGTAGGCTGTTTTTAACGTTTGTAGACTTAACTGCAGCGTTCGATTGTGTGATTCATGAGAAACTCTGGAGCATTTTAACAGATCTGGGGGTTGAGAGCACCATAATAGCATTTTTAAGACAATTATATACAGGGGCGAAGGCAAGGATCAGATATGGGGTGGGAGGGGAATGCACTAAGCACTTTAGGGTGAGGAGGGGCGTGAGACAAGGGTGTGTCCTGGCACCCTTCTTGTTTATATTATATATTAACGATTTGGGTTGTACTTTAGAGGAAGAGTGCCAAGACCTCCCCCAAATCGGTAAGCGATCAATACCTGCGCTTATGTATGCCGATGATGCAGTCCTTATGGCACGCACTCCCGTGGGTATCCAGAGGCTAGTTGATAGCTTCTCTAAATATATGTCCAAATTGGGTCTAAATGTTAACATTTCTAAAACCTATGTGATGAAATGTGGGCCGGACAGCGCAAAATGTAGGCCTGTTACATTAGGCATGAAACACATTGAATGCTGTAACACTTTCTCCTATTTAGGGATCCTTTTTGATAGAAGGGGGACCTGGACCCAGGCGATTAAGACCAGGAGGCTGCTGTTTTTAAAAGCTGTTGCAGCACTTTCAAATTTTAGCAGGAAGCTTGGAAAACGGGATCCAGATGTTTTAATAAAAATTTATAAGGCTAAATGTATCTCTATAGCCACCTATGGGGCAGCTATCTGGGGCTATGAGGATGTTAACCAACTACAAATTATTGAGAATAAGTTCCTAAGATTCTTACTCATTGTCCCTGATAGTACTGCTACTTTTATTTGCCACACTGAATTAGGCATGACTTACATAGCTGATATATGCAAAATTCAACCTGTACTTTTGTGGCATAGGATCTGGACCTCGGAACAGCTGGAGCTAAATAGACAGATACTAAGGGATTGTGGTAGTCTGGATGGGGCTATGAGTATTAGATGGCTTGTGTATATTAAAAACTTTGTGGGTAACCTTGGCCATCCTGAATACTATTCGGAGCCTCTAAGATTAAGAGAGGTCCAGAGGAAAGACCTTAAAATTAGCTGTCTAAATTACCTGGAAGATAAGAGAAGAAACGTGGAATTACAGAAAATAACTGTTCAAGCTCACCAGCTAATAGTTCCTTCTGCTAGAGTCCAGCCGTATTTAGAGCTGCTAACAAAAGAACATGATAGATTTTTGCTAACGCGTTTGAGACTGGGTATTTTCCATAGGCTTGTTACTTTTCCGGTTCAGAATGATTGGACAAGAGAGCTGTGCAAATGTCCATGTGATGATGTGTCCGTCCAATCGACCATACATGTATTATTCTTTTGTAAATTTTATTCTTGCAATAGAAAAAGGTGGATTTTGCCGTTCTTAAGGCATAGTGGCCTAAGACAATGCCGTCCTGCTTTTCTGTTTTTACAAATATTAGGAGAAGAACAGATGATTGTATCAGTTTTAACATTTTTAAAGAATGTTTTAAAATGTAGAAATTCGATCATGATGTAATCAAATTTTAAAGCCTGTTGACCCCAAATGTATGATGAATTTTATTTATAGTGTATGTATATTCGGTGGTATGTCTTTTTATTGTGCTTTTATGATTATCATGTTTATAATCGAATAAAGCTGATGGATACGGATACACTTATGATTATAAATATGCATTTTTACAAACGTCCTTATACTCAAAATCATATCAAAATTACTGTTAAAGATAAAAACCAATAGACAGGACTACAAACGCGACAGAACAGTGAGACAATGTAAACTGCATTCTTAAACAGTAATGCATGTGCAGCATTTTCAGTAATGGCTTCGTAGAAACATGAAATAAATGAACAAATGTAAATCGGGGGCTCGCTATTTACTTATGTGCACCCCACAATTGCAACAAGACAGTATGTTCTCCTATGGAATCTCATTTCACTGGCGCGAGCGATCACAGAAGTGGAACCTAATGCACGAAGAGGCCTTTGCAAAAGGAAATCACGATGATCGCAAATACACCAACTAGATTTTGCTTGGGTTGACCTAAATCCAGAACTTTGGAAGTGGTTTGTCATTGGGCCGTGCACACCCATAATAAGGCAAATGCAGCACATTACAGAAGGCACACCCAAATGCCAAGAATACGCAACATCTGTAAAGGAAGGCCATCTTATGCCAAAGCTAGCATAATGTATAAGATCCACATTAGACGCCTACTGAGAATCTCCTTACAGCCAGTCCACTACCAAAATGATAATAATGTGATGCCCACATTATGCCAAAAGCACCAAATGCCAAGGCAGCTATAACACCTAGAATGATAACAAGGTTCCAATAAAAGCCACAGCAAGCCAACATAACTGGGCCACACTATGCATAAATCGCTGTAATACACGGGATTCTCACCATAGGTTAAGGAATCTAGAATAAGTGAGGTCTGCAGATGCCAGCGGTCCCAGCCTGTGACATCCAGGGAGTGAAAGCCCCCAGATGACAGGAGTTGGCAGATAGACTGGCAGATATGTGTAAACAAATACATGTACGAGGCTGCCTGTGCTGAGAAACATATACACGTGTGTGCAAACGCACACACACATACACACTCACTCACTGTCTTTCTCGCGTTCTCTCTTTCACTTTACCCTTCACCATCCCTGCTCACATACCAGCACAACCATCCGGTCTGGCACTATCAATTTCTCATGAACTGCACCCCACACTTTCACAAACACAAGCCAGTGAGCCTCTGAATGGTGTGAGTTTCGCCTTTAAAAATATCACATATTTTTTTCTTCAGTGCTAAATTGTGGTATATTTTTTCAGCGAGTTTAACATAATACAGCAAGGACAAAACTTAATTTTATATCTCAGCAGTAAACAATGTTGCTTGATGTGTAGTTGGTTTGAAAATGACAGAGGTATGCTTGGCAGTATTTTTGTAAATATGTTCGTGGCAAAATGAAAGTGCTCACGGGGTCGCGTGGGGAGGGGGGGCTTTTAACTTCCGACTTAAATTTCAATACTGTATATGTGGAAATGGCAGACAATTCTGTTGCTGTTTTATTTTTTGCTTATGCATGGTGTAAATTGCAGTTAAAATGTTTTCTTCTTTAATAAGTAGCTCTTCATGGGCTTTTTGACATTGCACAATATATTCTATGTACAGTCAGAAAAAAAGTGAGAATCGATTGTATAAATAAAAATCAGAGATGTTTTCATAGCTTTGCAGAAGGTGTTCAAATAAATAAAAATCAGAGATGTTTTCATAGCTTTGCAGAAGGTGTTCAAATAAATACAAATCTGAGATGTTTTCATAGCTTTGCAGAAGGTGTTCAAATAAATAAAAATCTGAGATGTTTTCATAGCTTTGCAGAAGGTGTTCAAAGCCCATACAACTGCAAGCAGATTCCGAAGAAACTGATCCTGCATTCACAAGCTTCCTCCAAACCCATGCAACAAGGCAGGTGAACTTTACACAATGCACGAGGCAACAGAATCCCCTTTCCGTAGGATCCTGGGTGGGCCATCGCAACCCGTGACACAGCGGCCACACTAAACTGAGTCACAGGTCACTCCGTAGACCTTCCGGGCCCCTCCAGTCCCCACAGACGAAGCAGAATAGCCCACCCCATCTGGCCGGGAAGGCCTTGTGATCTTCTGTTTCAAAGCTGACAGTGACATCCTCACCAATTACGACACACCTTTCTTATAAGTTTTGAAGTGGTGCTCTGTGTTCTCTCTCCAAACAGAAATCACGGAACGCGGGGTTATTAAATGTGGACGAATTGATGCAAGAATTACATTTGCGCATACCGGGAGCGAGCTTTGAGTGGAACGGGACATCATGCTATACTGGCAGTCGCGGCCGGCATGACGGGAGGGGGTCGCGTGGGTGGGGGTCGCGTGGGGAGGGGGTGGGGGGTTAATTTAATTTTTAATAAAATTAAGAAAAACTTACCTTCGCCTCCGGTGCCTCCTGCTCTCTGCAAACAGGAAGCAGAAGCAGGCAGCCTCCCTCTCTTCCCCTAAGCCAATCACAATGCTGCAATGGCAGCGTTGTGATTGGCGAGGACGCAGTCCTTACAGGCGTCTTAGTGGAGGCCGTTTTTAGGTCGAGCCTAGCGCAGCGTGCATGCGCTGCTCTATAAAATGACCTCTTGGAATCACTTCAGCTTTTCAGCAAACTCGTGCGTGTGGCTAAAAAAAACCACACGCACGAGTTTGCTGACAAGCTGAAGTGATTGGCCATTGCGTGTGGCTTTCAAAAATGAAAGCACGCAATTGGCCAAAGGCGGGTGCATGTCCCACCTTTCCCAGTAAATGTTTCCTCCCACGGCCTCCACCTTGCGGGAGCGAGCAGCGGCGGCGCGCAGGGTGCCATCTGTTGTGGCTCATATTACAAAGCTCGCTTTTACTTTCGCGGCTGCGCTTGTCTTCCTTACAGCGCGCGCGCACCACTCGCGGGACGCTGCAGCTGCATTCCCTCACATCTCTCCCTCAGGGTCACATAACTGAATCACGAAGCCTCATTCTTTCGGGGTCACCTCTCTTCAGACCCCTTGCGCACTCTCGTGGCAACTTTCATCGCTCAGGGGCACATCCCAACTCCAATCCCCCATTCCCCCCTCCCGCAGCATATAGCGCTCCGAGGCATCGTTCGACTCCATGTAGCAGTAGGCTAAATATTCGTCTGCAGCATATAGCGCACTTCGGCTCCACCTTCCACAGCGTGTATGTATCCCGTGATGCACACCTTCGGCAGCATGTCACGTAGTGCTCCGAAGCCCGTGGTGCTATAGAAGTTATCTCTATCTCTCTCTATCTTTTCATTCCCAGCACGTACCCTTGACATTATTGTCGCATGCTAAGTGAACCCCTTGCAGCTGCAGCCACATATTTATTTTTATTATGTATACTGTGTAAAAGCCTTAGGGTCGCAGCTTCACGTCGGGTTCTCACTCTTCATTGCACGCGCGCGCACCCTGACGCGCCTCTTTTAATTAGGAAGGATCTTGGCTTTCAGGGCTGGTTACTCACAGCCTCGCAGCTCGCATGTTGGTGACTTGTGCTCATGTATGCGAGTTTCTGATTATTCACTTGTGAGCACATATATGTTTTTTTTACAGCTTTTGGGTCTGAGAACAAAGAAAATCCCTGTTCCCCGAGGTTAGAATGCTTCCCTATCATCACTAGTGAACAGGTAGGCTCCCTTCTAGCTCAAGCGAAATCGGGGTCTGTCTTAGACCCGGTACCACCTGCGGTTGTCTGAATTATCCTCGGTCGTAGCGGACTCACTTGCAGAGGTATGTAACATCTCTTTAGCGACGGCGACTTTCCCACGTAAATGGAAGACCGCACGTATTAAGCCTCTGCTTAAAAAGGCCTCAGCAGATCCTATGGACCTACAGAATTATAGGCCAATCTCTCTTCTCCCTTGTTGCTCCAAAATCATGGAGACAATAATTAACAGACATCTTTCTAGTTATTTAGAACACAATAAAATACTAGATCCATCTGAGTCTGGTTTCCGTGCATCTTATAGCACCGAGGCCGCTCTACTAGAGGTCACGGACACCCTCAGGATGTCACTGGACAAGGACTCTCCAGTCATGTTGGTGTTGCTTGACTTGTCGGCGGCCTTTGACACCATCTCTCATCGTATCCTGTTGAACAGACTTCGAGAGATTGGTGTCAGAGGCCCGGCTTTTAACTGGATTCAGAGTTACTTGTCCGACAGAACACAATGTGTTCAGTTGGACTCATTTGTGTCGCATACAACTGTAGTGGACAAGGGGGTTCCACAGGGTTCTATACTGAGCCCCACGCTGTTCAATCTTTATGTCGCTCCCTTGGCCTCTATCATCAGAAATCATGGGTTTGAAACCATCTCCTACGCTGATGACACGCAATTGATAGTACACATTGAGAACAACCCCGCAGAAACCAAGGCTAAATTTATTTCCTGTATGACGAGTATTGCCAGTTGGATGAGGAAGCACTTTTTACAACTCAACTCCTCCAAAACAGAGATTTTGTTGTTCGGCAAGGCGGAAGAACTGTGGAGCGCTGACTGGTGGCCGACAGAATTAGGAGAAGCACCTGCCCCTAGGGGCTGGGCTAAGAACTTAGGGGTCAGAATAGACAATAAGCTTTCAATGGAAGATCAGGTAAATACTCTCGCAGGAACCTGTTACGGGACCATGCGGTTACTTAGAAAGATCTTTCCTTGGATCCCTCTGAACGCTAGAAAGACCCTTATCCAGTCGCTCCTTATCAGTCGCCTTGATTATGGCAATTCCTTGTTGGTGGGAATTAGGGAGGACCAGCTATCCAAGCTTCAGGTGATGCAGAATACCGCAGCCCGTCTTGCCCTTAACAAACCAGCACGAACTCCCTCCCTCCCTCTCCTGCGCCTTTTACACTGGCTTCCTGTGAGGAAACAAGCCATTTTTAAGCTACTCTGCTTGGTCTTTAAGTCCCTGCACGGTCTGGGCCCGTCCTATTTGACTAACAAAATTGAATGCTACCAACCTGGGCGACAACTTAGATCCAGTAATCGTAGCCTGCTTTGTGGCAGGAGAATAAGGAAAGTTAAAATGGGGGGTCGTGCGTTTTCTTATCTGGCCCCCAAACATTGGAACGAGCTCCCCGAATATCTTCGTGCCTGTCCAAACTTTCCACAATTTAAAAAGTTGCTCAAGACCTGGCTATTCTAACGAGTGAATTTTATACTCCTCCCTCATTTGCCGCCTTCTCGGGCGCCGAGAGATCCCCTTGGGGATGATTCATGCGCCTTATAAATGAGTTAAATAAATAAATAAATAAATAAAGAGAGAGAAGAGAATCGTAAGGTCGCTCAAAGGAAACCTTCCTGGTGCAGATGTAAGTGGAAATCCGCTCTCCCTTTCATTGCGACGAAGAGGCTGCAAAAAAAGGCGGTATTGTTCACTACGGCGAACCAACAGAGTCTTTCTGCTGCAGCCGTTCGGCGCACGTCGCGGCAGTCTTTCAGATGCGATACCCAAAAGAAACAGCTGATTTATTTAGGCAGGGTCTGATGCTCATCTGGCCGTATTTTCTCTGAATCCCCGGGAAGCCTCAGCAATCCTGGGGAGCTCAAGGACCTGGAGGCGATGTGGCCAAACTGAGAGCGTTGCCTCCTTTGGAACTCGGAAACCAGGTTCGATTCTCTGGTATAGGGCTCCTCCGCCTCAAATAATACACAAAGACACAAGGTCAGAGACGTCTACTAACACAATGTCCGAGGACTGATTAAAACATTCATACAGAGCTTTATAATAAATTGGCCCAACAAAAAAAAACTCCACGTCGTAATGGTCGAGGGGTCGAAAAACTCCTTCATTTTTATGTTTTGATTACTTCTTCTAAGCTAAAAACTGGTGCATGGAGCATCCCAAGGGTGGTCACCTCACGCCATATCCTCATGGACATTGTTCTATAGTCCGTGGCTTTTGTGTGAAAACGAAGTGCATTCTGGGGGTTGAAGTTCAGGTTTGCTTTCATTAACCCACTTAGCCTAGCTCACATGATATCAAAAATCCGCAAGTCAAAACTATCAGTAATGAATGAGTAAGATGTCAACCCTCCTCTTCACTTCTGCTGTAAAAGTAGGGTGTGGCATAAGTAACTGGTGATCACGTAAAGCGCTTAGGGTCTTTGCGGGCATTATTCAACCAATGTTCCCCCCGCAGCGTACCTCAGATAAGGGCGGAGGGACAGGGACACTAAAAAGAGAGTTTGGCTAGATGATTATGGCACAAGTCGGGATGGGCGGAGCCCCCTCACTAATTTAGAGAAGCGGCCATAATAGCTCGGTGGGGGGAGCGTAAACTGAAGATCTAAAGGTCCCGGGTTTCAGCAAAAGTGACTGAAAAGTCTCACATTACACGCTTGGAAAAGTCACTGATTACACGCTTAACATCGCGTGAGGCAGATTTGTAAACCCTATTTAAGTTTGATATGCCCCCAGGGTACTTATAAAATGGTGGGAACATTCCCTTTAGTTGCGTGAAGGCCCCGGGCGTGACCTGTGTTTGATCTCTTCTGTTGCTTAACGAGCTCGAGAAAGAGCCGTGCAAGCATTTAACAGCAAGTACCACTGTCCAAAATCACACACCAGCAGATTTTGTTACTCTCTAAGAGCAGTTACAGAATGGGTCTAACACGTGGCACACCATATGGCGTAACAGCGAGAGCTACCGACTTTGGTGCTGAGGAGCAGGGTTCGAGGCTCCACGTCCACTCAACATCCGAGTCTGGGCGCATCGCTAGATTTGCTGCACCAACTGAAAATAAATAGGTTAAGCAAAGCCTGCCAAATAATTTAAGTGTTTATGGAAAGCTCTCTAATAGTGATGGATTCCATAGCTCTGTCCAGAATATTGTCAATTTTCAGGCATTTCTGAACTCAGTTAAACTTTGCTGTGTGTAAAATAAGCATGTAAAAAAAAAATAATAATCTGCTCGTTTTGGGTCCAAGTCTTTTAGAACTGTAATTTTTGGCTCATTATGACACCCTTCCACCGCCATAAAGGGACAAGGAATCAATGCAAAGGGGTTAGTTCTGGGAAAGTTTAATTTTGGCAAAAGTAGCCACAGTCGTTTTGAAAGGTGGGGACTAGAGTAAACTTAGTTTACACATGCAGATTGCTGTGACACCCTTTCACTTTATTAAAACTCACATCACAGCTCCCAGGAGATGAAGGCAGCTTGGCAGGTGGTCCCAGGAATCACTCCATAATGGAAGGTGGGGGGTGCGGTGCTTACTGCATCATGTTTCACAGTAGTCCCGGTGATGGGCAAATCACTTAATCTCCCCGTGCCTAACAAAAATGAATGTGTTCTCATGTAACGCAACTGGTGCTCGTGTAAAGCGCTCTGATACCCAATACCTTCGGGTCAAGTTCGCGCTAACACGCTCGGATTCCGACCTCACTCTCAAAATACACAATCGGGCCTACTTTAGACCATTAAATTGTGAACGCCCATACAAGGAGGTTTGGTTTGCCAGTGACTGCTGTATGTTCTGTTGCGTGTGTGGAATCCTTGAGTGAGCAACTAATGCATTTGTAGTGCTATGCATAATGTACTGCTCTCACGTAGGTGTTTTAAACACTTAAACGATCCCAAACCACCCCTGCCACCCACCATAGTCTTGCTGCTCCATCCCGGGGCCCACCTCGTTTAAAGTCTAAGGAGCAGTAGGGCGTCCTTTGCAAAATATTTTAAGCTGTGCACTTTAATTGATACACTTTCCTTTCCGAGTTTCAAGCAAACATGTATTCCTGAATCAGACTGCATGACTCAGTGTGTAGTAATTGTATAGCTGTTCAATCCCTGGTGGCACAGCACCTCGGATAGTGTGCTGCATGGCTAAACACTTACAAGGTCCCAAAGGCGAGACCTATTGGCTATGCCAATGCTTGTTTTTCATGCAGGCTGCGCAGCAGCCTACATGAAGAAAACGGAGAGTGCTATGACAGGTTTGGTCGGCCCTGGGGCCGACCAAACAGTCAACGCCCATAACATTGGGCTAGCCACTCCTCCCGACCCGCCCACCCGCCCCCCCCCAACCAGGCATACCCTTCTTCTGCTTTCTCGCAGTGCGAGAAGCAGAAACGTAAAATGGTATTTATACCATTTTACGTTTCTGCTTCTCGCACTGCGAGAAAGCAGTGGGGCGTCGCTCCAACGCCCACGTGGAGGAGCCGCCACTGCGCTTCAGTGCCTTCAAAGAGACCCGTTATAGTTCTTTCACAGTCTCATCATTCCAGAACTGAAGCATTTTCAATGTTATGTACAGCGAAGCCAAAGTTGTTGCTTATTTAGCTTATGCAGCTAACAACAACTGACAAAGCCAATAGTCCAGGCTTGTTGTGCTTGTATTGTTACTCGTTGTATTATTTATCTGGATACAATGACAGAAGCAGCACATTTTTCTGGCGGGTCGCTATGCTAGGCACAGATTTTTTTAGCTTATGTGTTTTAAGCCACTTCCTTAATTACATCGGCCACGCCTGTGCGAGAACCCCCCCCCCCCCCCACCCCGTTTTTTTATCACACTAAAAGCCCTAGGTACTTCTGTCAGTCCTACTTCTATGTCTTTGACCAGTCCCGGTTTTTTGTTTTGAGAATCTGGTCACCCTATGTAAAAGGCTTCTGGCTAAAAGTGATGTGACGGTGGTCTGTAGTGGCGTCCCATGCATGACTAACTTCTCAACGTGGTGGGAGGTCTGAAGGGCAGGAACGCCCTCGTGTGCCACCTGGCAAAGGCTAGAAGTCAGGGAACCTCTATGGAATGTTGTTGGGGCCTGATGCAGACCTGCAACGCTGCTTGTTGTGTCAAAACCTTTTCAAATCTCACTCAGTGGTTAAGTAGACACCACACACTGAAAACGTTTGCACACGCATGTAGTGTGAACATCCGTGATGGCATGATGAGTTCTTTAAATACCCCCAAAGGGTGTAGATTGTCACTGGAACATGCAGTACCCTTGCTCTGGTAGGATTCACCACTTCCCACAGCTGTGGTGTGGTCAGCAAAGCCCTCATTGGCTGATTGCTTAAACTGGTAGTCTGTGACCTTCCAGAAACCCTACGGCCTCCAAAGCCGCAGTAAAATATAGTGAGCTCTGGTGCGTCACAAACGGTTGAGCAAGTCACCGTTAAACCAAACGTAAAGAGACTGCACTAAGGGCCTGGTTACGAGTTTGGCGGTGCGGGACCGGGAACGCCACGCTGCTGCATCGCCGAACCTGTGTGCGCACCGCCCACCAGATTATGACTTTTTCAGTCACTGGCGGGCGGTTGTTTGACATTCCCATGGCGGTGCCTATAAAATAGGCACCACCATGGGAACGTCAAAGGCAGAACCTGCACGGCCTGGGCCGGTGCAGTTCATGCTGTGCAGGTACTGGGGTGCATGCACTCAGGGGGGCTCAAAGGCAACAGGCGCCCTTTGTTTCCTCTCTGCCACAGTTTTCATGGAGGAGGAACTGCCATGAAAACCATGGTGGAGTGGAAGCTCGTAATATGCTTGGCAGAACCGTGGCCATCTCGCCAAGAATATTGCATCCTCAAGACCGCTGCGCCACTGCCAGGGATCTCTGGCGGTTGCAGTGGTGCAATGGCGTTCTGACCGCCCTAGTTGTAATAGAGCAGTCGGAAGACCGCCACTACAGCGCCCCGTGAGTCCCGCCAGACTCGTAATCAGGCCCTAAGTCGTGTATCCCTCTTCACATACACAGATTTACAAAACAAACCGTGCAGATAATCCCCAACAAAATTCTTTCACCTACACAAGAGCACAAACCTTTGTCATTATCATGAATCCTCTGGAAACAAGCATTTGCAATGCAATAGGTCTCGCTTTTGCGACAGTTTGAGCTATTCTCTGTGTCCTACCTGCGCCTTCCGTGCTGCTTTTGCCCCACTCGCACCCAGGCATTGCTTTCCCCAACCCGGGTTGCTTCCGCCCTCCCCTATGGAACTTCTGCCTCCCGTTCTGTTCACCCTGCTTTAAAAAAAAAGAAGAAAACTCTTTCCCGTTGGATCAGTGAAATAACATGAAAAAAACACCCTAGTCGTTTTGTAGGAAGAGCGTACATGTGGGACACGAGCCTACAAAATTATGCGGGCGGACGAACCATTAGTTTTTTTCGTATTTTTTTTTTATGCATGCTGTGATGCACTGCTAAAAAAAAATTGGCAAAACCAATAGGACGCACAGGCGAGCCCTATTGGCTTTGCCAATGTTTATTTTATTTACTGCTACAAAACAACGCCGACCCTGTGCGAAATGAGGCAGCAAAGCACACCCTTCCTGGGTGTATAAGAACTTGTTTTATATAGCGCTTCATATCACACTTCTGCGTCTTTAAGCACTTTAAATGACAGGTGTTGTTATAACAGAGTTTAGTGGTAACAGAGTGAAAAGAGCACCTGGGTGCAATCACTCCAGCCGGGCAGTTAACATAATCGGATCATATGCACCAAAGAACAATTTTTAGCAGCACTTCGACACGTTTCCTTATAGACCAATCCAATTATTGCCAATTGGCAGTACTGTGTGCCATACACGTCCAGCTGACATCTGAGACACGCGGGTGACGCTGGACTTAACACGCATCTCCGCAGTAATGTCCGATCGAAGCCTTCTGATCAATACACTAATGCGCGTACTTGGACGCTGCGAACATGACAACCCGCCTGGAGTTAAGTGGCCTGACCCCTCGGCACCCTCCCGCCCTAAACACAGATGGCTGCCAGTTAAGCGAGGGGGCCATGACGCGGGGGGCTTAGCACTCACTGGTGGGAAAACTATGGTTCAAAGTCCGCGCCGACTCTATGAAAACCGAGGGGGGCCCGGGAACAGCTGTGCCCACAGCCGTGTCACGAGTGGTTGACTGGACGAAACAAGAAAGAAAAGCATTTGCAAAGCCGAATGAAAAAAAAATATGAAAACCGAGGGGGGCCCGGGGACAGCTGGGCCAATAGTGCTTACCCACTAATAGAAGGAGACAGTATAACGCCACAAGTAAAAGATCCAGTCCGGGTGGGCGGGGCCAAAAGGAGACAGGGCGGTAACAAAAAAGCCTCACTTTCAATCGGAGGCCAAAGTTTACCATAAAGTATGACGCCAGCCAATGAAAATGATGGGCGTGGCTTCAAGTCCCCTTCCGAAATCATCTCGATCACAATAAGCCTCACAGAGCGAGGAGCGCATGCGCGCTCCAGCGCTAGGTCTGCGAGACCTAAAAAAACAGAGATGTATCCTTTCTGATACAGGAAACTCCCCTACACAAAAACCAAAGTATCACAAGAGCATGATGACTTGTGTGTCTCACACAGGCCCCTAAAGTAGCCGTACATCCTTTCAATGATGCCTGTACCCGGTACTCACTGAGCTGGACCACGAGCTACAGGCATCTGGACACCACAGCTGGGACACGCGGAGCAGTGGATGACTCTACGGGCATGACAAACATTGACAAATCCAACAGGTTGTGCTTTCCTTTACTGCAGAGGACAGCTCTTTGTGCACAACAAGCATTGACAAACCCAACAGGTCAGGCTTTCCTTTACTGCAGTGGACAATTCTATGTGCACAACAAGCACTGACAAAGCCAAGAGGTCAGGCTTTATTTACTGTGGTGGACAACTCTACGTGCACAACAAGGATTGACAAATCCAACAGGTTAGGCTTTCCTTTTCTGCACACGTCCTCACCATGTGCAACTTACTCCTTCTCTTCAAATGTAGACTAGAGATGACTGTTGTAAATGTAGTGCTCATCAAATGAATACATAAGAGGGGAGTACAGCTGAGCCGGAAACCAGGTGTCCACCATTTACTAAGCTCTGCCTCCTCCACATCCTGCGGAATGTCCCGAGCACAGACTGAGAGGTTTGGGTAGGGAGCGCAGCCTTGAGACAGAAGATTTCCCAGATGGTGCCAGGACTCGGAGGAAGTTGCGTGTCGACATATATCACGGTTAGTGGACCTGTTTAGTTGCAGTCATCATCTCTGGAAGAGTGGCACTTCTCTTCTACATCATAGGTTTATAAAAAAAGATCCCCCAGTTGTGCATGGAATAAAGTGAGACTGACTGTGGAGGAGTAGCAGCCCACCTTATGTGTGGGTGTAGAAGGGAAGTTCCCTATTCTGAGTTCACTCTCGGGGCAGAATGGCAAGCTCCCACCACAGGGGGACGTGTCACATAGGTGGTTTCCTGAGGTGGGTCACCACCATCCTTTGCTCTTCTGAAGCATGTCTTTTCTGATAAGGTTAGACCATGGAAAGCCCCTTCACCAGTATGTGTGCAGGAAGCTCTGTGGTCTGTTTGTGCAGAACCACAGACACACTACAAATAATGCGCCTGAAATACATTTTCCACTCTCACTTATAGTGAACACCATAGATTGAAGGCGCAAAATGGCAATTCTTTTAGCATTTGGGCTTTCATCTCCCAACATAGCTCAGCATCCTTGACAACACAGTGAGGGGAACACCAGCCCACTTTCTCGGTAGGAACATGATAACAACTGTCTCAAAACATGACTGTGAACCTACAGAGTCAGCAGTCCAATGTTACGTAGAGACTAGTGAGTTTAAGTCCCAGGAGGTTTGGTCCGCGTCTGAACCAGTGGAACATTAAACTCTGCCCCAGGGTCGAGTCTTGGAGTAGGGAGCACCGCTTGCCAAAGGGGTGTATCCCTTTCATGAAATGACCTGGCTCACCTTGGACCCTTCCAGGTGCCTGGAGTGGCCCCCGCGTCCTCCACATTGTCATTTGAATTTATAAATGCGCATTAAACCAGAAGGCATCCAAGTGCTGAACCGGATAAGAACAGCTGGGAGTGGGAGGCTCTAAATAGATTAAGGCAAGAAAGGCCAGGCAACTATCAAGGAAACCTTACAAGAAATTAACCAAGTTTTCACCTGCCTATGGCAAATCAAGTTCGAGTTTAAGCTCCTGATATGTTCAGGGAGGGAATTCCACAACCTGGCAGCTGCCACCCTGGAAGCTCGCCCCCCATCTAACTTTCCTGCACCTAGTACATTAGACGAGCCTTCTCTGGCACATTCACACCGAGGCCTCGCCTGCACTTCCCACCACAGCTCAGATCTTCCTGTCCCCTACCGAGGGTTCGACAGATGTTTCGAATCCCCACATAAGACAGGGCTCATGGGGCCACCATCTTGCTTGTGACACCAGTGCCTTAATAGAAGGGAGCGTCACAATGCCTGTGTTAGTTCACCATGTGGTGTACGCCCGGCTGCACTGCACGCAGAAGCGCTTTGTGACTGACTGCCATCTAAGAGAAACACACAGTGATCTTACCCCCGGATTTACACAAAAGCAGCGCGTAATTTCATCCTGTGTTGAATAAATGCTAATCTATCAAGAGACACTACCCCGAGGGGCTGTCAGGCGCTCTGCACTCAAAATGAGGGACCCGGTAGAGGCAGGAATGAGTGAAGGGGTTGGGGGGTAGCAGGGTACTCTCCACATAAAAAAAAAACGACCCAGTAGGGTGCTCTGCTTAGAACATAAGCATTCATGAATCACATATTTTCATTGTTGCTTGGTACTCATTTTACCAACCTTGGAAGGATGAAAGACTGAGTGGACATGCTGAGATTTGAACCTGTGACCATGAGGTCAAACAGAGATTTCTGGAACAGGTGCATTAGACGCTGAGCCACCGAACCTCCATTAAATCAGCAGCCTGGTAGAATTAACCAAACTGAAAAGCACCTCAACAGGAACTCTCCTTAGAAATGGACGTTCATGGTGTCTGGCTTTCTCTCTGGGAGAACGGGAGGCACCGAATGGCTTTAGTTTGGGTCTGGACTATGCTTCAGGAAAAGGGACTGGCAGCAGGTTGTCTGATCCGCTTCCTGAGGCCGGGAGCACAGCCCTGCTGCATGCACCAGGGGTGTGTGGGAGGCTGTGGTTCTCTGGTGGAAACATTGCTGCTAAGTACACTCTGAAACACAGGGCCTCGCAGATACTGCTGATCTGAGACAGTGCGGCCTGGAAGTAGCTGCTTTTCCTGCCCACCCGCCCTTCCATGGCCACTAAATGCTGCAGCAGTAGCCATCTGACTCCATTGGTGCCCGTCAGAGTCCCTCACATTCTCTGCAGACTCTCAGTAAAGAGGCCAAATGGCACCTCTCACACTCCTTGGCTCTCCAGACAAAAAGGGTGCCCAGTGGGTGGGTCTAAAAGGTGATTGACATTCCATTGAAACCAATACCTGAAGGGGGCTGGCCCATTACCCCATTCTATGAATGTAGCCTGTGTGCTAACCCAACATCACTTGACTGACACTTCAACAGAGCAAAGGCTAATCTACTACTTCATTTCTTCTTCTTATTGTTAGTTAAAATGTTTCGTTTTAGGTCTCGCATAGACAGTGCCTGTGCTGTCTCTTCGAGACATTTTATTTACTGTTCATGGGCTTGTAGCTCTACCATTACTTACCATTGGTGGGCTTCAAAGCCACTCTCAATTGCTTGCTTCCTGCTGGTCAGTTCTGTGGTCACCACTTCCCTCTTCTTGCATGTGACCCTCCCCTAGAGCATGGCCCAAGTACTTGTGTCCTTACACTGCTCACACTTTGGGACTTATTTTTTTCTTTTTGTTGAGCCACTCTACAGAGTGCATCTTTCCTTTTTGGCTCTGTTATATACTTGTTTTTTTAAGGCTGTGCAGCTTGACTTCATCTCTCTTGTGAGTTACCCTGGGCGGTGAACTCCGTCCGCTCGCGGAGTTTGCAGAGTTTTCCGCACTCCGCGTTAAGCGGAGCTCGCAGAGTTCTGAAAAACTCCGCTTCGCGGAGCGGAGTTTTTTTCCTCGCTCACGTTCACCAACGTCAAGTTGGCGAGCGCGAGCGAGTAAAATCACCTCCCGGCGAGATTATTCCTCGTTCGCGATCGTCAACATCAAGTTGGCGAGCGCGAGCGTGGAAAATAAACCTCCCGGCGAGATTTCTCAACGCGCGGGGGGGGGTCGGGTTTCTCATTGCGAGAGGTCGCGTATGCTCGCGACCGCTCGCGTTGGGAAACTGCCCGTTCGCGTTGAGAAAGCTGCTGCTCGAGTAAAAATCTACTCGAGCGGCAGAAAGGAAAGCAGCGCTCGCTTGCGCTGTGCATGGTGCCGTTCGCGATGATTGCACAGTGCGGACAAGCATCCGGCACTAAAAATCACCGCAAATGGAATTTTTCTATCGCACCGCCGCTTGCAAAGCTCGCAACTCCGCCCACGGTTACCTGTGAGCAGTCCATGTTTACTGTATCCTCCCGAGTATTCACTATCTATAAAGAGGCCTTTAAATCTTGTTCTTATCTTGTCTCATTTGCTGTGCATTCAAAGACAGAGGTCAAATGTCAGGCTTTGTATTCGGAGGGAACTTGGTATTTACTTTTCTTTCACTGACTTCAAAGTGAGAGAATTTATGTGACAATCCATCCTGCTGAGAACTGATGTGAGAGGACAGGCTGTAGGATGTCATCTTTTCTAAAACACAACAAGAATGAGCTGTGCTGATATTTCAGGAAACATCAGAATGAGAACAGTAGAAACTAAGTACTTTTAAAAAAGAATTCTGAAGTGTGGTGGAAACAAATATTTTAATATGATCAAAACAAATCAATACACTAGGTGATGACATTTCTACACATTATCGTTTGAGCGCAGTAAAACTGTATGTCCGTGCAAATGTAAAGGTCATTTTCAATTGGAAATGTGTTGTCTGCAATGGAAGTGCGCTACCACACCATGCACACTCCTCACTACGCCAGTCCACTTTACACTACAACACTCTACACCCCTTCTCTCACCAACACGTTGCTCCACTCTAAGCCCTTCCACTCTATGTCATGCCACTCCATGACACTCCACTGTAAGACTCTCTACGACATGGGTCACCACTCTACTCCCTGCCACTCTACTCTACGCCCCTCATCTCATCTCCACACCACTCCACTCCATTCTACCCCACCCCACTCCAATCTACCCCAACCCTATCTACCCCACTCCACTTCACCCTAATATACCCCACTCTACTTCACTCCAATCTACCCCACTCCACTCCAGTCTACCATTCCAATCTACCATACTCTAATCCACCCAATCTACTCCACTCCAATGTACCCACTCCACTCCAATGTACCCCACTCTAATCCACGCCAATCTACCCTGCTCCACTCTACCCACTGCAATCCACCCAATCTACCCCACCACACTCTACACTACTCCAATCCACCCAGTCTACTTCACTCCAATCTACCCCACTCTACTCCAATCTACCATTCCAATCTACCACACTCTAATCCACCCAATCTACTCCACTCCAATTTATCACATTCCACTCCAATCTACCCCACTCTAATCCACTCTAACCTACCCTACTCCACTCGACCCTACTGCAACCCACCCAATCTACCCCACTTCACTCTATCCTACTCCAATCCACTCCAATCTACCCCACTCTAATCCACTCTAACCTACACTACTCCACTCTACCCTACTGCAATCCACCCAATCTACCCCACTTCACTCTATCCGACTCCAATCCACCCAATCTACCCTACTGTACTTCACTGCAATCTAACTCACTCAACTCTAGCCCAATCTACCACGCTCCACTCTACCCCTCTCCACTTCACTCCAATCTATCCCACTCCAATCTACTACACTCCACTCCAATCTAACCCACTCCACCCCAATCTACCCCACTTCAGTCTAGTCAAATCTACTCCACTCTAATCTACTTCACTCCAATCTATTCCACTCCAATCTACTCCAACCTACCCTCTTGAAATCCACACCAATCTACCCCAATTTGAACTGCCCCACTCCATTCTATCCCATTCCAATTTACCCCAGTCTACCCCACTCCACTCTACCCCAATCTACCCCACTTAATTCCAATCTACCTAACTCTATTCCACATAATCTACCCCACTCCAAGTACCTCGGTCCACTCCAATCTACCCCACTCCAACCTACCCTACCCCACTCCATTCAAATCTACCCTACTCTAATCTACCCAATCTACCATACTCCAAGTACCCCACTTCAATCTGCCCCACTCTACCCCACTATACTCCACTCCAATCTACCCCAATCCACCATACCCCACTCTTCATCAATCTATCCCATTCCAATCTACCCCAATATGCCTCACTCCACTCTACCCCAATATACCCCGATCTACTGCACCCCTATCTACTGCAATCCACCTAAATCTACTCCTATCTACCCCAATCCGCCCAAATCTACTCCACTCCAATCTACCCCACCTTATTTCACTCCAGTCTAACCCACTCCTCTCCAATCTACCCTAATCCACTCCAATATACTCCACTCAATCTGCCCCATTCTATACCACTACATTCTGCCCCACTCCAG
Organism: Calotriton arnoldi; assembly: GCA_963921515.1. Classification (NCBI taxonomy): domain Eukaryota; kingdom Metazoa; phylum Chordata; class Amphibia; order Caudata; family Salamandridae; genus Calotriton; species Calotriton arnoldi. The sequence continues at coordinate 1,030,036 of CAWUFW010002728.1, forward strand.
ACTAACTCACTCTACTACAATACAGACATACTCCACTACAATCTACCCCACTCTAACTCACTCCACTCTATACCAGTCTACCCCACTCCTTGCTACTCTAATCTACCCGTTTCTACTCTACCCCAATCTACCCTACTCCAATCTACCCCACCCCACACCACGCCACTAACATTTAGCCATGCTGAACAGCAGCCACACTGGTGTGCAACATGGCGAAAACATATTGCCAATGCCAATAGCTCTTGCATAGGCGAGACCTATTGGCTTTGCCAATGCTTGTTTAGTACAGGTTCCTAATGTTATCGGCATTGTTTAGCGTGTCATTGGCAGCTGCGCTGTAATCTGCTGATAACTGCTTGCCCTGTGTGCTCGGCACTTTAAACACTTGTAAACTCAGTGATAAACATAGAAAGCGGACTGTCCTCCAGAGAGCGTGGATCTTCGACTGGAGGAGTTCGCATCAAAAGTCCTCTTTCCATTTCCCTTCACTTTCCCTTTTCTCTGTTTTTACTGATATTTCAGATCCATTCCCCCTTCGCTTGAAATTCTCTTACAACATATGTTCAGCCAAACACATAGCAAGAAATAGCCCAAACCTTGGTAACAGTATTTTTTGTGTTTGCAGAACTGGAAATGGCGAACAAAGTGGAACAGCTGGAGCAGGTAAGTGTCAAGTACAGCTGTGCCTGTGTCAGATGTTGGTGTGACAGTTATTTTCATTGTATGAGCGGCCAGTGCCTGATCGTGCCCCTGGTTGATGGTGTTGGGTCCTGGTACTCAAGTTTAAGGATCACTACTTCTTTTGCATCACCAAACTTTGACCAAGATTGAGAGAAAGACAGAAAAGGGGAAAAGAATAAGGACCAGAAATATATAAAACAGTAAGAGGGGAACAAAAAAAGGAGGAAGAAAAAGATAGGTAAACAATGACAAAACCATACAGCGAATGAAAAACCCTGCAAGAGTCTGGTAAAGAAACAGGAAGAGTAGGGTGGTGGATGGAAGTGGCATGAGGTGGGCTCAAAAGTAGGCAGACTCTGTATCTGGCAGCCCTGGCAATCAGCAGAAAATAAACTTTGGGCCCTGACCCTTTTTTGCTAATGAAGATTTATTTACATTTGTCGTAATATAAATTTCAAGTTGATAAATTCTTTCCTGAGATTGTATTGATCACTCTAAAATTGGTGCACACAGAAACATGTCAGGGTGGGTCTCAGTGTTGTGGCGTTGTTCCTTGAGGGCCGGAGCCCTGTCAGATGTTTGGGATGCAAATAATTCCTATTTAGAATAAATTGTAATCATTTATTTCACCTGGATATCCTAAAAACTTGGCTTTTGTCCATCCCTTGTCGACTAACTTTGGACACCCCGTACAAGAAACAATAAGTATCTCTTTAGTCCTAGAAGGGTGGTAAGTGCATGTCATGGGTGGGTGTCGGTGGAAATCAGTGCACGTGCATGCGCAGAGGAGTACACAGTATGAGAGCAAAGTCAGAACCGGAGACCAGGTACCCTCGCTCCTGCGAGGGGTAGAGGGTGCTCATGGGAGCGGGGTGAATGGTCTCTTGTCTTCCAAGCACCTCTAAAGCTCTACCTCTGCACCAATCTGTAAAAGAGCTCAGCGACTGTCCTTGGCATATCGGTACTCGAAGGTGGGGCCTTCTTTCTTTTATTGGAAGTGACATGGCGGTGAGAATTATTTTGGGGTATCTGTTAACAAATGTCAAGAGTTGGTCCCGCCCAGATGTGGAGAGACCCAAAGAGAAGTCTAGGGAGGGCTCCTGCAGGCCAATGACCCCATTGCCCTATTGTCAGTGGCTGCCAGCCCTGTGAGCAGACACCAGGAGAAGAGGCAATGCAGGCGCCATATTGGTAAGGTTAACAATGAGTTATCAGAAAATATTCTGGAAACCGGAGCAAGTCTGTGAAGCTGAAGAGGCTCAAGTTACTGTTTGTTCTCGTTTTTTCTAACCAGGGTGTCCTGCTGCCTTTACATGCACAGGAGGTGCCTATTACCATTGGAGTTGTATGAAGTGACAGGGTGGACCAGGGTCGGGCTGGCCTATAGGGCAGTCAGGTAGTTCCCAATGGGCTGGTCTGACAGGTCAGTGTGTGGGCTGTTTTTTAGCAGTTTGTGGGCCTGTTTTATGGCCAGGTGGGCTGGATTTTACTGTTGATTTCCTTGATTTTACCACAAACATTGCCTACCACAAACACAACTGCATGCCGTCTCCCATAATACCCATACGGCGTGTCTTTTCAAGTTCAAAACTAGCCTGATTTTGGAACATGGGCCACTTATTTAGCTATCTTGTTCATTAATCAGGGACACTTTTGTTCTGGTCCCGGGCCTATTTTCTGTCCCAGTCCGACCGTGGGGTAGACTTGTCTGTCTTCACCTCAGCTTTTCTTCACACAATAGTCCGTGCTGATCCTACCTGAGATTCTGATAGACTCAGTTCTTGATGTGCTTTGGTGCCTGTAACCCTGGTTGTAGATTCACTGCCCCCTGTGTTTACTTTCAACAGCTGGAACGGCTGAAGGAACACCTTCTTCAAGGGAAATCTTCTGAGGCGCCGTACGGAATCCAGGACTTGTCGCCATCACATCCCAAAAAACGAGGTGGGTGCTCTCGGTGAAGGCGTGTCAGCTCTAGACCAAGGCTCGAAGGGATCACCATGTACCACTGCTTACGCACGATCCTCCTTTGGTAGTGAGCTGTTGAGCCTGGCAGGTCACTAGTAACACGTGATAGAGCGTGCACGTCCACCTAGGGTTACAGATCTTACCCACACGCTCCCAGATCACTGTGCATCTGAAGCTTTGTTCAAATGAGTGACTACAGGAGGTTCATGCTGAAGATGTCACTCATCCTCCCTCAAGTGTAGAAGTGATAGACCTTGGTGCTTCTTCTGAGAGTGAGAGCTTTGCAGATGGTTCACAGACCCACACACGAGTGGACCTGCCTGTTGAGGCATCCAGAGATCCATTAGCTAGCCAAGGTTTGTAAGCAGCCAGAAGGCTGGTCCTCCAGTCAGTGCACAGGGCAATCACTCCTGGTAGATGACTGACTCTAGCACAGCTCTGCCAACCTTTTAAGCAGCCTGTAAATACACCTTTGCAGCTCACTGTCAGGCACTTTAACTCTTATCGGCACAGATGAGTGCACACATTCTTCTCTCCTCACCCTTGCACTGTACGTTCTGTCTGCTTCTCTTCTCACTTGGTATGTCAGGGCTTGCACACTCCTGTCTTGCTTCTTAACTCTCTAAGATTAGCTTCTCTATCTTAAGACACATTATATGAATCAGTCTGCCCTCTTCTCCGTCCTTTGTCGGGGAGGTTGTTGGGGTTTGCTTCTGGCTAGGCAATGCAATAATTGTAGAGTAACTTGTTTCCTCTAAATGTGCGGGTGTACTGCTAGTTATGGGGTTTGCAGGGGAGATGCTGTAGGGACAGACTTTTCTTTCCTCTCTCTCTCTCTCTCTCTATACCCACCTTCATGGTAGCAACTCTGTGATCTGCGTTTGTTTCAATGTCTTGCAGTGGAACCCTCCAGGGGAGACCCACCCCTCCACCATTTTGTTGCACCGCCCCCTCTTTAATCTATCCCAGAAAAAGAATTGGGAGGGGTTAAACTGGGGTAGCAGTAAGTTCCAAAAGGATGAAAAAAGAGGTCAGGGTGGGTTTGAATTTGCCCTGAATTAGACTGATTTAGAAAGTGCTGGCGAATCGGCTAAAATAAACTGAAATAGACTGAAAGAAGTTAGGGGATGCTGGAAGAAGGCAAGACAAGTGCAACGTAAGTAAAGTCGACATTCATTGGTCAGGGGTTCACGAGGTTTGTCGTTTCCTTCACTGCTTCATAATCAGTCTTGTGAAACGAGGCGAGGTATCAGTACAGAGGGAGCTGGTGAATATAAACAATGTAAGGTTTAACCTTCACTATTTGGTTACTAGCACTCGTGTGCAAGTGGGTGTGTGGATCAACTCCCCGTGTCACAGTGTTTCACGTAAGGTGTAAAAGATGTAAGCTGTTACAGGTGTAAAATGTGTGCATCACTATAACATCACATTTGGTTGACAGCTATGGTGGCGTAAAATCACCATGACGTGACTTCATCAGGAGTGTGGAAAACTTGTAGGAGCACAATTCATATTTAGCGCATGAAACACTCTTAAGTGCAAACATCACTCATGGTGCAACATCAACAGAAGTGTAGAAGGTCCTTTAGGAGCACAGATGGGCCGCCACTGTAATATATGGGCTTTGGAGGTTCTTCAAGTTAGCAAGAAAATGAACCATTTCATTATGAAGGCAACAAAACCCTCCATAGCTCATCCTGGAGAGCTCCCTACAGCTCCCGGTAAAGTGACAAATACAAAAACATGTTGATGAAGTGGCTCTAGCCTAGGAATGGATAACTTGATGGTCCATCACCAAAATGGGAACGCAACACAGACGCTGTAGCCACCCATACACTGGCATGGCCTTGATGGGAAGCGATGGCGAATCCTCAAAGACACATGAAAGCCAATGGCTGAAGAGGGTTGACCCGAAGCCCACCGTTCACTTAACTTCGTATTGTAATTTTTAGAGCGCTTGAATAAATGAGATCTTCTAGACAGCGCCGGAAGCCAGACTTAAAAACATTCTAAGAAGAGGACATGCTTTGCACCATCAGTAACTTTTCCTTCTGCTCTTGTTTGCAGCCTGCTTCTGGAAGTATTGCGTCTGAAGATCCCCTTAAACTGCACAGATGAATCTCCACCCAAGAAGACCGTGCTTTTGGTGTGTGCGATGATTGTATCCATAGCTAACTTCGACATAAAGGCGGATAGCTGCAACGTTATTTTTGTAAATCATCTATGATGTCTTTTGATCTTCTTTGTGACTATGTGAGTGAATGAAGATGAAGGGACCACCACAGGTCGCTTTCGGCAGTGGTCTTGCCTCTGGTCCAAAGTGCGCTTTGAACATAGAACTATTAATACCTTTGTGTCACAAGGAGGACCACCTTGTGGGACATACGCTTTACAGGGACTCACCCTCACTAGACCTGACAAGTGTATGTTCATACTTATCCTCAGTGAGTGGCGGCTGCCAGCTATGCAGAGTGGTGAGGCGGGCAAATGGGTGGTGGGTGCATACATGGGTAATGTAATGCATGTCGGTCGGTGATTTAGGGCATACATACATACACACATTCAATACATAAAAAAGGAAATAGAGTCACTTACCTTTCTGCAGGTCCTCGCTCCGCCCCGTGATCTTCTCTCCTCCAGCGTGGGACCAGCCAACTGCTCTAACCAATCCTGTTGCTGCTCTTATGCTGTCAGCATGAGAGAAGTGCCAGGATTGGATGGAACGGGCTCTCTCAGATCTCCCAAGGGCACTGGAGGCCTGTGCTTGCTCTTAATCTGGCTGTCCAAGTCAGATGGGTTGAGAGGTTTAAAGTGTGAATGTCAGGATGGCCGTCGCAAGACAGCCGGCCAAAGAGACATGCGCACTTTAAACTCAAAGTGCCCTGCCCATCACACCTCTCTGCTGATGCCACTGAGCAGCATCCCACCCCATCCTGACACTCGGCTCGAGACATGGGTTTGCTGAGTTAATGAAAAATAAAATGGTAATAATGGTTATTACCATTTTATTTTTCATCTGGGGGCATTTTAATTAGCTACACTCCTTCGCCTTAACAGAGGAGACTCCCCTGTCCTCATTTCCCCCCCAAACATCAAGTTGTTCTTCTTTAAATATTTCATCCAGGCCTCGTAGTCAACTTGCATTCCAGTGCTAGTTTTGTTTTCCTCATCATTAAATTTAGGACTCCAAGTAGCAGAAAGCACAGGTCAAGCTACTCACACCTCGCTTGACCTTGAGAAAAAACTGTGACTCTCCTAACTACAGACACCTGGGCCTGCAATTATGTAACACATGCACTGTCCCTAGATGCACCACCGCACACCTTTAAACAGGTGCACGAGGTGCAAACAGGGACAGCGCACCCTGTTACAATCAGTGCGCTGCTGTCGGGGCAGCGCATTAGTGAAAGATGGAACTCAAACAGCTGCTCTGTCCTTCACCTGCATCTAAAGGGGGGGGGGGCAGAGATCACACTGTAGACGGGCCCAGTGAGTGATTGTACCCTCCTGCAGAGCGATGTCTGTTGTGCCCACGAGGCTTCCTTTCCCACCTCCAGAGGACTGCACTCAGGGGCCGCACTGAGAGTGAGACACGTCTTTGTGGCGCACTGTCCAAGCACGTCCTGGCAATCTCTTTGCCTCTGTGCCCACTTCAATAATACAGCGCGGCCACAGAAGCAAAATGTTTCCCTTCCTTGCACGATAGCACCGGCACTATATGTGTACCGGGCATATAGTATTTTAAAAGGTGCCGCTCAATCATCTGTGCCCTATTCTATGAAACAGCAGTGCTGCGGGGGTGCAAGAAATGTGTGCACATTCGTGTTGTCCTCTGGGCCACTGTCCATAATATGGACCCTGGATTGGTGCAATCTTCGATCTAGAATACGTCGGCATTGAATTAACAGCTGGCACTTAACACTGGACAACTAGACAGATGTTGACTGAATGAATTACTCTCACCTGATGTGTCACAACCTGGTATTTGGAAAAGGTAAGTTCTGTGGGGCATATTTACGTTCCCTGGCGCATCCCTGCATATCAGCAGGGATGCGCCAGGGAAAATGCATCACGCAAGTTTACCCTTGCGCCACGTCCGATGCGCCGCATTTACAATGCGGCGCATCGTGGCGCAAGGATAAGCAGATGCGTGACGCATCTGCCGGCGGAAGGTTGGCGCAGTGCTGAAGTTGTGTCGCAAGCTTGAAGCAGGCGTAAGGATTTGACGCACCAGCGTCGGAAAAGTGACTGCGTGAAATCTTGTAGATTTCACTACGTCACTTTTCCGAGGCGTCCCTGCGCCGGAACGCCCTCTGCGCCGGTAGCGCCCACATGAAACCTGACGCAGGTTTCATGTGGCGCAGGGGTTTACTACGTGACGCATCTCCCTAGATGCGTCACGTTGTAAATATAGCGCAACGCGGCGCATGGTTTGCGTCGCCGCTGCGTCACATTATGGACGCAACGGCGGCGCAAAAGTGGCGCAAGGGGCTTGTAAATATGCCCCTAAGTGTAGGCGAGCTACTCAGATCTAACATGAATAAACTGAGGTCTAGAAATACCGTGGTTCATGTGAGACTCGTGTTTACTGCGACCCACTGTTAGCTCAGTGCTTGCAACCCCTCTTCACAGAGACCAGGGGCCTGATTTAGATCTCGGTGGTGGGTCACTCTGTCACAACGATGACGGATATCCTGTCTGCCGAAATATAAATCCCATAGGATACCAGGCCCTGGGTCTTTCGATTTCAGGATGATCCAGGGGTGTTGTTATAGTTTTGTCGCCTGACTGTGATTCACTACCCGAGAGGGAGGGTCAACGACCTTCTGTAGATACCGTATGTTTTCAGGGAATGCTCTTCCTGGGTCCAGTTTCCCAGGTCCCTCAGTGCTGTGGGTCTCGCAATGCTGGATGTTGTCTCTATCCTGTTTGCTAAATTCATTGTACAACATCTAGATCTTTGGGTAGAACGAAAGAATGCGCTGCGTGAGGTGTCGGCCATTTTCGTGAAGGGTGCCGGGACAGTGGATCACTGTTTCAGTCAGGGCCAGCCTTCGGCATGGGCGAGCTGGGCGCAGGCCCGGGGCACCCATATTCCGAGGGACGCACCAGGGAGCTGCCTAACTTAAGGTCCTGCAAACAGAAGCTCTTCCATCCCAGTTGGTCTCAATCAGGTCCCATTAAAGACTTTGTAACCAGCCCTTAATGTACCTCAGCGTAAGTGTCAGCACCCCATCAACCACATGCCCTCCTCCCATCTGCCTCACACCTCCTGTCGTCACACCACACAGACCCCCTGCCTCCACAACAAACCCCAAATTTCCTTTCTGCCCTGGGCGCTCTCCCGGGCCATACGATTTTGGGTGGGCCCTGGTTTCAGTCTCTCACATGTAGCTCTTTGAATAATGTTTCCAGTAAACTATTTATTTCAAATAGGGTTTGTGTCTGCAAGTAGATTGCTGCACCTCTAAAAATATACCACCATAAATGTTAGTGCACAATTAAATATAAGTGTGAATTTCTCTCTTTTTTTGTGAATCTGTGAGTTTCACCCTCTATTTTAAGCGTCAGATTTACAACTGAATTATTATTCAAGTGGAAGGACACTCCCAGGCTGTTATTAACCAGGTCCTCTGACTCCTACCCTGGCATAAGTGGCAGGGAGTGTCCTCTGACCCGAATAATATTGTCTAAATCTACGACCAATGCAATGATAGATTCCTAAACTGTACTTAGGACACAATCTTTATGTCAGGTAATATTCCTGGCTACGATATTCTGACATACAGCTGAATGGGCATTGATGAGACATTCTTGAACTCAGTCTGAAGTTCCACCAATGTTTGCCTGAGAGTGAGGGCCGCGTACGATGCTTTAAGGCGGGTGTGCAAGACATCTGCAGACCCTGAAGATCACAGGTGAGGCTCTGCTGATCACCAAGACGTTGGTTGAGTTACATGGGGACATACTGTATTTGGGTCAGTGTTGCAATAAAAACTCCTTTTAGGATAACTCATAAAAACGTAACTGAGATTTATAAATGTATGCAGAATACCGCAAATTGGCTCAGGAATAATTCCCTACAATTTAATGGAGGAAAACGGAGATCGTATATTGCTCCACGTCTAGGATTGCTCGGCCTTTTCCCATAGAGCTCCAAATAACACCAACAGATAAACCTGTAGTGCCAGCTAAAACGGTGCGTAACCTGGGAGTTCTGCTGGATGATGATCTCCAGCTAGAATCACAAGTCACCAAAGTAGTTGGTACATGTTTCTCTCTGCTCAGAGCTCTGAGGAGAATTTTGCCGCTACTACCAACCACCATCAGACCCCAAATTGTGAGGTGTATAATCCTGAGCAGACTAGATTACTGCAACTCACTATATTTGGGGGCCAAAGTCACTACTTCAGAAGCTACAAAGGATCCAGTCAATTGCAGCTAAGTTGGCTTTAAACAGGCAGCGTAGTTCTTCACTCTCTTTGGCCTTGAAAGATCTCCACTGGCTACCGATCTGCCAAAGGATACAATTTAAATCCATGTGCATCGTGTTTAGAGCACTGCACGGAATGGGCCCTAAACCCTTACAGAGGAAATTTTTATGGTATGTCCCTGCGAGAGACCTTCGGTCAGCAAATGCACACTTAGTGAGCATCCCAAGGATTAAGAAAATGAAGTCGGGGGGGTAGAGCATTCGGTGTAGCAGCCGCTCGGCTGTGGAATGAACTTCCCTTAGATATTAGGCAAATTCAATCTTTGCCCCTATTTAGAAAGCAGCTAAAAACCTGGCTGTTTCCCAGGTAGGGTATGACCCCCAAAACTGTTTTCCTGGGTAAGATGCTCACAGGCTCCAATGTTGATTTTGCCAGTCTCAGCGCCAGGATACCCGTAGGGTGACAGTATGCGCTATATAAGAATCATTTACATTACATTACATTACATAAACTAGTCCAAAGGCTAATTTATGGCCGTAATGTGTGGAAAAGGCACTAACTCCTGGGTTTTAACCAGGCTAGCTGAGATGCTGCTGCTGCAGAAAGGGTGTGAAACAGCTGGGTTGGAGAGTTCCTTGAGTGAAGTACCATGGCCAAGTCTATGGCTTAAGTATCAGACGACACATTGGGGCAAACTCCAGTGGATGAATATAAGTACAGACACCCACCAGGCGAGGACTGTCCGCCCCACTGTCCACGGTGTCAAATAGTACCTCAGGTCTCAGACACACCTACTGAGCTCCTTGGTTAGGTTTGAGTCATACAAGTTCAAATACATACATCCAAACACACATACATACCCATATGCATCCGTGTAGACATACATATGTACAAATCAAGTGGTTGGCTGCAAAATCCAACATGGACAACATGCTTTCCAATGTACTTATGAAAGTATCTACGATATTATGTGTACTTGCATTAAACAAATGCCCTTTGAATACAATAAGGCCTAAGTCTTTGGAGGACGGAAGATGGTCACAAGAAGTCACCTTCCCTGTGAGAGGCAATGGTTGGGTGACGCTGTTTGTAAACGAGGAGGGGCCTGCAGCCAGTAGCTGAGGTGCTACCAATAGCTCCCCCAGGGCCGGCTTTAGGGCAGTGCGATTGATGCAGCCACACTGGGCGCTGACCTGTGGAGCGGTGCTGACCTCAGGGGGCAGCCCTGTGTTTAGCAATAACTTATGATTGGAGAGATGAGGGGCACTTTTGCCTGGTGGTAGTGAGAGAATCCAAGGAGGCAATCATGTGGTGTGGTGGCACCAAAAATGATTGTCGCACCGGGAGCCACCAGCGTTAAAGCCGACCCTGAGCTCCACAGTTGGTAGTAAGCAGCCCATGGCCATGAAGCCCAGCCCAGTACCATATTCAGAGGGTTTGGAGATGAGCACAGCTATGCTTCAGACACCTCATGCATCATGCTAAGCTTAAAACCGTCAGGGGGGGCAGAGAAACCCCTGCCAGAGTCCCCCTCATCACACAAACACAGTGCGACTGATATCCCAGGCCAGCAACCCATGGGACATAGCCGTAAAGTGGCTGGGTGGGTTGTGGGTCCCGTGGTATCAGTCACGCTGAGTGTACAACAGCACAGGGCTAGGAAAAGAGAATCTGCATGACAGCTGGGGCAATTTTAGAGTGGGACTGCAGGGGTTTGGGTGCAAGTGTGTGAGTCGGGTGTGGAAGCAAATAGAGCCAAAGAGACCAGAGGTCAGAGAGGGAAATGACAAATGTAAAGGCTTTATCAACTGTCGGGATGTGTGGGATGTATGTGAGAGTGTGTGGGTTAGTTTGTGTCTGAATATATTCATGGGCGTGTGTGTGTTGTGTGTGTGTGTGTGTAAGATTGGTGTGAGCACACACTCTGGCAGGCAGTGTTCCTTTAATTCCGCAATCTCTGTCTAATAAGACCTCCAATAGCAGTTGGCATCCGCAAGCCATATATGGGTTAGTCTCTGGCACAATGGTGGTCATTCATACCACACGTGTGACAGCCAGTTGGATCTTGGTGTTCGCGCACAATGCTGATCCATTGACTGATTGCCATCTCCCTTGTTATGATGGTTTCTTATCCACTGCACAGTTGTGGCCACTCCTGGCACATTGGTGTCAATCCTTGTAACATTCTGACGTCTTTGACTTCATGGTTGCCAGCAATGGGATAGTTGTGAGCATTATTTGGCATTTTGTTGACATCCTTGGACTGCTCGCGCCCAATCGTGGCATATAAAGGGCAGCCCTGTAATAATGGTGGCCATCCATGAAAAAGTGGGGGCATCCTTGTTTAATCATGTCACCCTGGCACAATGGTGGTGGCCTTCTCTGGTGTAATGATGCCCATTTTTGAAATATTGTTGCCTCCTTGGCAGTAAGGTGTGCTACCTTAGAACAGTGGGGGTTCTACGATGACAGTGCCCACGCATTCCCTATCTATAATGTTATGTCATCCCTGTCAAGTGACTGCACCACATGGATATGTAAGACGCAATATCTCCCTGTGAGGTATTTGTGCATGTGAGTAATTGATGAAAATGACAAGCTGATAAGTGTAAAACATGCATTTACTAAAAATACAAAAAAATATTTTGAGGCAAAAAAGTTTTATTTTCAAAATAAATGCCAATGACTCAGAGTAATGGAATTACCAGTAAGTAAATGAAGCATTACCTCCTCACCCACTTCCTCGCTCCAGTCATTACTGTTTGTGGTATACAAAAAATGTGCAATTCGGGTCACGGAAAACACATTATACGATATGTTATACCACCCTGTGAAATGTATTTGACCATTACAGGTTACAGTCAAGAGTGTATTGCTGCCAAAAGTAGTTTAGAGCCAAAGTCCCCAGAATGTGTGCCCTCACACTGAAATCTGTAATGCTTTACATATGTAGAGAGGACTGTCCAGGTGGCTGCCATGCACATGTCAAAGATAGAAGACTCTTGGAGTTCTGCACAGGACGCTTCCAATGCTTCTTGATTTCACCTGACCTCTTCCTGGACAAAGAAAACCTGCTTCCATATAGAAGGTAGCAAACACAAACTATTTCCATTTGTTTAAAGAGGCTATCAATAGTTCCAATCCCTTCCTAGCTGGACCAAAAGTCACAAACAAGTCATTTACTTTCCTGAAAGAAGAGACCCTCTTGGGTATTGCACCCTTTTAACCTCTAGAGATTGAAGAGCCCCTTCTTCAGGAGAAGAAGTGTTTAGGAAAAAAACAGGCAAACTACTTCTTGGCCAAAATGAAAGTGAGAATGAAATTTTGGAATAAAAAACAGACGGAATTGCATCCCCAATATGTTAGAAAAAAATCTCAGAAAAGGGATTCAGCAAGACAGGGAAGTTAGTTCTCACATCTGATGTAATCACTGCAAGAAGAACACCTTCCAGCCTAAGAACGGTAAAGACACAACAATGAAAGGTTCAAAGGACTCACCAGAGTTTCTTAAACCAAAAGTAGACCCGCCAGTCTGGACTAAGTTCTTACCTGTTGGTCTTTTAAGGGAAAACCTTGTCAGCATCCTGGAAACATATGTACTCAGATCACGTACACCCTCCCAAGGTTTCCCAAAGCCTTGAAGTCCATCCGTCCATCACAAGCTGCATTTTGTAGCACGTAAAGTGGCAATACAATAGCACTACTTACTGCAAAATGCATTGCACCGTCCTACGAGTGTTAATCTCCACCTCTACCACCTCTCCTATCTTTTCTATGAGGAGATCTCACACATGTAAAGTTACTGATTAGTAGTCCATATGGGAGGGTCCAGTTGAGTGGCTGGAAAATGTGAATACTTGCAACTAACTGAGAAGGGCTCAGGGGGAGGAAGGAGGGGTTTAGGAGGAGTAAGGAGAGGTTTAGGGCGAGAAAGACTCCCACTCACAAATAATAAGCCCGTTGCTATTCACAAACTGCACTCCCAAACTTAATTCAGCTAAAAAGGACCCAAACCGCTACTAAATGTGCTCCATCTTAGACCTGAAGTAAGTTCAACATCACACATGGCCAACCCCTTGGACGGCATCCCTCTCTCATAGAACATAATAGAGGCAATGACTTAACATAAAGTTCAAATAAATCAATTGATTTTGACTTTTAAAAAAAAATGTATTGATTTGATTAAACTTCTAAAGCGCTTGAATGCCAATGGCGCTAGTGTCAAAGCACTGTCTAATGAGCAGTACTGGAACTAAGGCCTACTGAATAGACATCATATTGGGCCAGAAAATAGCATGTTTTCAGCTCCTTCCTAAATCTAAGCAGGTTCAGCTGCTTTCTCAGACGTTCAGAGAGATTGTTCCACAGTAGAGATGTAGAATGGCTGAAACTCTTGATTTTGCGGACGATTACTGTCCTGAAGTTAATTGATCGTAGCATCCTGTTTGGTTTGTCCTAGGAATATTTTTTTCCGGTACGCTGGAGCATTTCCATGCAGGGTTTTATGAGCTAAGCATAATGCCTTGAACTTGACTCTTTGCTTCACTAGAAGACAGTGGAATTCTTGAAGAGTCTCAGCCACAGACTTAAATATTGGGATTTTTTCAAAAGACTTGCCACAGCATTTTGTAAAACGTGAAGTTTTTTCAGTGTGCACTGATGAATGCCAAGATAGAGGGCATTGCAGTAATCCAGCCTCGATAGCACTAAGGCTATAACCATGAATTTTTGAAATTCAAAGGGAATGAAAGGAAGAATCTTCCGAATCCTGCACAGAAGAAAGAAACAGGAAGAAGTGAGCTTGTTTGTCTGAACCTTAAAGGACAGATCAGAGTCAAAAATGATGTCAAGATTTTTGATAGTGGAAACTGGGGTGGGGACGACCGATGGTCTGAGACCACCAGGATTCGTTCCAAGAAACCGTATTCTGGCCAAAAAGGAGGACCTCGGGGTTGGCTCAATTGAGCATGAGGCTGTTGTCATCCATCCATCCATAGCTCAATGGCTGACATACAGCCCTCGAAACAGTCTGCTGACTCATCGATATCATTCATGATAGCCACCACAATTTGTGTGTCGTCTGCATGGGCGACTGGAGCAAAGCCAAAGGACCAGATGCGTTTTTTGAGGGGGGCCACATATATGTTAAATAGCGTGGGGCTCAAAGAAGACCCCTGGGGAACCCGAAATTGCAGTGAAAAAGGCTTGGAGACCAGGCCCTTCAAGGCAAGCTATTGCACTCTGTGTTTGAGGAATAATTGAAGCAGCTCTAGGGCTGACACTTCGAATCCTATTTCCGCCAGGCAATCTATCAGAACCTCGAGGTTGACAGCATCGAAGGCTTAAGATAGATCAATCATGATCATTGCAGCCTTCCCTCCACAGTCTAAAACCCTTCTCAGCTCTTCTGAAGCCACAACTAGCACTGACTCCATACTATGAATCGGCCTAAAGCCGAATTGTGCTAAATCTAGGGTCACCTTCTCCTCTACAAATTTGGACAGTGCCAGATTCAAGTGTTTTTCACAGACCTTAGCTGGGAGATAGAGCGATAATTCTCCACCTCTTTGGGGTCCAATCACGGTTTCTTCAGGAGTGGGAGAATGGAGGCTTCATTCCACTCTGTGGGAAAAAGACCAGGGGGCATATTAGCAAGACGGGCGATAAAGTTATCGCCGTTTTAGCGGCAGGAAACTGCCGCTAAAACGGCGATAATGGGCTTGCTAATATGCGTAGTAGAATTCAATAGAAGCCCAGGTTAGATGTGCAGGACATCTAACCTGGGCTTCTATTGAATTCTATAACGCATATTAGCAAGTTCATTATCGCCATTTTAGCGGCAGTTTCCTGCCGCTAAAACGGCGATAATTTTAACGTGGGTCTTGCTAATATGCCCCCAGATTTCAAAATGGAGTTAAGTAGCAAAGTAAGGGAAGGAGAGACTACCCCAGAAATCTCATTTAGGAGGACAAGGTCCAGAAGGAGCCCCCGATTTAATTTGACCATGAGCTTGGGTAGTCTGTCCTCCGTAAGCAAGGGAAACTTGTTCAGGGTCAATTTGTCTGAAACAGAGCTATGTGGTTCCTTAGGCGGGGGCGGGGGTCTAACATTGATATTTAATTTTCCATGGATTTCCTCCACCTTACTTTAAAAAAAAAAATCCTCAAGTTGATCACAGAGCAGCTGACATGGAGCCATGGTGCGGGCGGAGGATCGGCTAGAGAGAATCTCACTATTTAAAGAGTTCTCTTGAAGAATTCTTAGCGGGGTAGATTTTTGCAGAGAAGTATTTAGACTTTTCAATTGCAATCAACTGTTTATATTCTTGAATACATTTGTTGTATTTGATCTTTTCTACCCTCCTACAGTGTTTCCTCCACAATTTTTCTTGCCTTCTGCATTTTTGTTTTAATTCCTTGAGATGGGAGGAAAACCAGGGGGCGGAGGATCTACTTCTGTAGTTTTTAACACTTTTGACAGGGTTGAGCTTTATCACTGCTGCTTTTAGCCACTCGGAGTAAGATGCCACTGTTGGAATGGCACTTTTCGAAAATCGAGATTGGGAGCTGTCAAGTTCCGCTATCAAGCCTGTGTTACAGACTTGACTCCAAGCTTGGACTTTTTTAGCCTGCACATGCTTTTTGTGTCTTTTATGTGGAAGTAAGTGCTAAGCTAAAGTTAATAGCTTTGTGGTCGGACCATATAACAGGAAGGATATCATCAAACTTGTGGTCGAGCGTACTAGAGAAAACTCCATCCAGGTTGTGGCTGGCTTTGTGAGTGAAAGAGTTTACTCGTTGGCTAAGATTGACTAAGATTAAAACACCTTAAAATGTCCAGGCAATGTTCCTTCTCTTTATTGTTGCTATCTTCTAAATGAAAATTAAAATCCCCTAAAATTGTGAAATTAGCATACGGCATGTATGGTTCCACCATATCTCCCGGCCTTCTAGGACAGTAGTTTTTGGACCAGGGGCCTATATATCAGGAGTCCATTTAAAGAGGATTGGTTTGCAAGCTTACAGCAACGCTTCATTGCCTCACAGATGTTAACTGTAATAGGGGCACATAAGACCTCAAGGTGGTCCCGATACACCACCGCCAGGCCTCACCCTCTCTTGCCCACTCGGTCAGATCTAAGTATAGAAAAGTCACCGGGGAGGGCATCGACCGAGTCTGGGTCTGAGCTTTCATCCGCCCATGTCTCTGTTTTAAACACCATATAGGGGTACAGGTTTCTAGATGGTTTAAGAATTCAATCTTATGTTTAATAAGGGACCGTGTGTTTAATGATAAGCATTTTAATCTTGTGCTTGACTCACCCGGAAAGCGGTGGGAGGGGGGCTTCGGTGTTATCTGCTGATAAATTTAGATCTACCTGGCTCGCCCACTTGCAGTGATTGGCCTCCTGACCCTGGCTTGGATTGATCACCGTACAAAGCTGATGCTTACCCTTGTTAAGCTGGAGCAGCGTCTCTCTGGAATACATTTGGGGTGCTGTTAGACCTGAGGTCCTGGCACCTGGCACGGTCTTGGATCGGACAGGCATAGAAGAGCTTGTCTTGTGCGCAAGTGGCATGCCCGCTATGTGCGTCCGCATTCTCAGGCTCATTGAATCCGAGCCTGGGCTGAGGACTAGAACGCCAACAAAGATGGTGCCCTTAGCAACCAGTGTCGGCTCTGAACACGGCCTGGGCGGTGCTGGGGTGAACAATGCCAATGCCTGCAGTCGACTAGTGTGTAATGCAATGAACAAGCGTCAATGTGCAGAAAACGGTGCAAGAACCAGGTAAAAGCTGTGAACTTTAAAATGAATAAAAACAGTGAACTTTAAAAATTACAATTCCCTAACAATTCTTAGCAGCATCTAAAGAGCAGTAAACTTCAGAAATCACAATTCTTAAATAATTATCAGCAGCATTCAAGACCTTCATACCTGTCATACAGACTCTTCCGCCCGAAATACTCCACAGAATCAGCCCTACTGGAGATATCTGACACTCTGAAATTCATCACCGATAATGGCAGGAAGGCAGTGTTGATCCTTTTAGATCTGTCAGCTGCCTTCGATACTATATCTCATGACATCCTCTTGGCCAGATTAAAATCTTGCGGCATTTCCAACACAGCTCTGGCCTGGATCACATCCTTCCTGTCCAATCGGAAGCAAGCAGTCTCCCTGGGCACCTTTCTTTCCTCAGAACGGACCATCAACACAGGAGTCCCCCAGGGGCCTCCCTTAGCCCACTCTTGTTTAACATATATATGGCCCCACTTATCTCCCTCATTTCGGCCTACGGGATAGAAACAACATCCTATGCGGATGATACACAGCTGATCTTGTCCCTTGAGAAAAACTCCACAGAGGCTGAAGAAAATTTTAAATCTTGTCTCACAGCGGTCATCACTTGGATGAAAAACAACCATCTCTGTTGTAATACGGACAAGACAGAAATCCTGTTGATCGGGAAAGACAATCCCTTTCAACCGAAGGATTGGTGGCCGGAAGAGGCAGCAGCTCCCCCTGCCACAGTGGAGGTGGCCAAGAATTTGGGGGTGTGGTTTGACTCCTCTCTCTCCTTCAAACACCACACCCTTAAGGTGGTGGGTTCCTGCTTTGGAATGATTAAAACCATGAAAAAATTCTTTGAGTTGATTCCACTGTCTGCAAGGAAAACAGTGGTTGTGGCGTTATTACTTTCAAGACTTGACTACTGTAACAGCCTGTTAGTAGGGGTCAATAAATCCATCTTGAAGAGACTACAGGTAGTACAACACGCAGCGGCCAGACTTGTCTTGAAACTTCCACGCAGGTCATCAGCATCAGAAGCTTTGAAAACCCTTCATTGGCTTCCGCTGCATAAGAGAATTCTATTCAAACTTTTGGTCATCATCTTCAGAGCTATCCGTCAAATCAGACCAGAATATCTCTCTAGGAGATTTACACCTTACATTCCAGGGAGGACACTCAGATCCACATCTGCTAACCTCCTCAAATTACCTGGTTTTAGACTTAAAACCAGGGGAGGGAAAACTGCTACAGTACTTGGTGTAAAAGCCTGGAATTTTATGCCTAACAAACTGAGAATGATGTATTCAGAAAAACTGTTTAGGAAAGCTCTAAAGACCTGGATCTATGGATTAAGTGACGTATCCAGTCTTGCCCTTATATAGATTCTATCGCCTTACTAGCTCGCCTGTTATCTGAATAGCGCCAGGAGGCTCCTTTTGGAGCGACAGTCTGCGCTCTATAAATGCCCATTTAATTTAATTTCATTCATAGTAAGTGCAATTGACTGTATAAATGTGATTAAGTGTTGAAAAATAAGCACATATAAATACAAAAAATATATATTATTTTATGGAAAATATTATGATATCTTTTTAATTTAAAAATACATTTCATTATTTTTTTAAATAAAGAAGTTTAAATTAATTGTATACATAACTGTTTGTAATTTGTAAAAAATAATAAGTAAATATAAAACATTTTATGGGTCAGAATTTTTAAATACATTTTTTAAATATAAATTTTATTTAATTCTATTTAACCATTTAATTATTTAATTTATTCAATAATGTTTTACTATATCTAAATTTATTAAATATTTAAGGGCCTCATTACGATGTCGGTCAGAGTTGCTTCCGACCGACACCGTCACGGAATCGGGACCGACCAACCTCCGGTCGGCAGTCCCGACAGCATGATTGCGATGCGACCGCACACTGTGTGATCGCATACTCCCATTTCTCTATGAGAACTTGTGCTACAGCCATAAACGGCCGTAGCACAAGCTCCCATAGACAAATGGGAGTTTGTGTAAATCCCTGCACCCTGTGGCAGACACCTCAATGTGCCTGTCACAGGGTGCAGGGATTTACTGGGGTCACCATAGGTGCCCTTCAGGCCCATAACCGTAGGCCACTGAGGCAAGGGGGCCCGGATAGGGGCCCCCAAAGTCACTCTCCGACAGCCCATTCCCAACGGCAGAAACACGCTCCTATTGGGATTACGGGCTGGTCTCCGACTGACCAATGGGCTCCTTGAGCCCATTGGAAGCCAGCCGGAAATGACCGGCTGGTTTCAATTCCGACCGCCTAGATTGTAATTAGGCCGTCGGAATTGAAACCGATGATGTCACTTCCTGTTTAATTGTAATCAGAATGAGGAGGCTTTCTTACCGACATCGTAATCGCCCCCTAAGTCAATAGTGCTGTTACTTTTTTATGTTCTATGATAAAAATAAATAAAGGAATAAAATGAACATAAATGAATTTACATTAATACATTTCATGTAAGTCTACACTTTGTAGTAGAGGTACATTCAGAAATGGTGAATAGCCAAAAGTAGTACATTTACTATAGATTGCAAGAATAAATGTATGTATGTAGATTTACCCATGTGTAAATTTATGTTTGTGACCAGGCCCTCATGGTTTGGTACAGCTTGACATTAAAGACAAATTTATAGCATCATGAGTCCTCTTTAAAGGAAACTCAATGTTTTTGTCCACAGCTTTGGATGGAGTAAAATCATCAGGGCTTACCAAAGTCTTTCCTGAGATAGTCGCCAACACAGAGTCCACCTTTATTTGGAGCAGGTGCTCATCATTGTCTGCAAATGATTCAGCATAAATCTAGGTACAGCAAGAAGTTGGAAGTCCAGCCACCCTCCAGCATCAAAGGCTGAATCTTCTCATGAGCGACAAGACATGTTCTGATTACCCTTCACATCGAGGCATCACCATCCTTGACCTCCACCCTGGAGAGTGGAGTGGAGAGGGGAGGTGCAGCGGCCAGGGCAGCTGACTTCGGAGCACAGGGTTCACGGTTCGATCCCCGGCTTCGGCGGCAGCTCAGCTCAGCACCATGTGACTCTGGGCAATAGCTCACTTAATTTCCACTACGGCCCCCAGCGCCTTGAGACCCGTAAGGGTGAGTAGCTGCGCTATATAAAAACGGACTTACATTTTTTTTTTTCACCCTCGGGAAACCCAAAACTATTACCTAAATGTCCCATAACCTTCTCTATCTCTTCCCTTCCAAAATATTTCCCTTTTGAAGACGGGCAGCTTCAGGGATAGACGATCTGGAAGATGGAGAAGAGCCATCTCCTATGTGATGTCTATGTCTCACTCTCATAACTCATTCTTTTGAACTGCTTCCTGCACAAGCTGATCCGTCTCTGCCTCTTTGTGCATCTTCTCATACAATACCAATCTCCTTGATGAAACAGAGGACCCCCATGACATGTTACCTTCAGGCGATCTGTGTCATCTCTCTGGGCTTTCCTTTCTTAGAACTTTTCCTTCCATAGTAAAGGTGTGTCTCTTTCCTTAGGAACTCTAGAAGTTAAAGTAGGACTATAAACATGAGTAACTCCTGTAAGAGTAATGACTGGAGCGAGGAAGTGGACGAGGAGGTGATGCCCTCATCAGAGCTCGCGCATGGACCAGTGTGCATCTTCGGCTGATGCTGAACGTGGCTGCTTGATGGTGGCTGCGTGGCTGGAAGACGCCATCTACAGCGCATCACCCAACCTTCATGTTCAGCTGGACTGGTACTGCGGCGAGTGCTGGTCCAGTCATAATGGGTCCCTCGAAGACTCCTAGAAGCGAGAAGAGGGGGGGAGATGGGGCTGAGAGAGGAAAAGAGCACAGATAGAAAGAAAACCGGAGGAAGGACAGAGAAGCAATAAGTGGAAGCAGGGAGAAGGGGGTGGTAAGGCAGGAAGTAGAGAATGGAAGAGTAGAGGAAGGAATCGAAGTGCTGAGAATAACTGTAACGTAACATCATACGGTCTGGAGAGGTCCCTCTGGCACCGTATAGGGTCCCTGTTTATTTCTGTTATGAAACTTCCTCTTCCAAATACCAAATGAAGTGACCAACTCTTTTTAAGAGTCTCTGTTTCTCATCTACGTGACACACACATCTCAAAGACAGACAAAGGAGACGCGAGGCGCTTTGCGAACAGTAACACCTTTATTCAGCTCCGGGGCTTTGCATCTGAACATACAGTTTAGTTAGTACATCACCCTTCGCCCTGCTTGGCTCTTCGTGGCCCAGAGGCAGTGGTTCCCGCTCAGACTGCACCAGCTCAGAGTTGTCAGAGACTCAGTGGCTAGTGTCCAGGCACAGGGCTAGCTCAATGGCTAGTGTCCAGGCACAGGGCTAGCTCAGTGGCTAGTGTCCAGGCACAGGGCTAGCTCAGTGGCTAGTGTCCAGGCACAGGGCTAGCTCAGTGGCTAGTGTCCAGGCACAGGGCTAGCTCAATGGCTAGTGTCCAGGCACAGGGCTAGCTCAGTGGCTAGTGTCCAGGCACAGGGCTAGCTCAGTGGCTAGTGTCCAGGCACAGGGCTAGCTCAGTGGCTAGTGTCCAGGCACAGGGATAGCCAGGCTGGCCGCTGCTCCACAGAGAGGGCAGGTACGTCTGCAGCGTCTGCTGTCACCGTGCAGAGCAGAAGTAGATAAAAACAACACAACAAGCGAGTGACGTCTACCGGATCTTTCCAATAGCCCCTGGACTAAGAAATGTTCACAATGTTTTATTAAACTCCGACAAAGAACACTCGCTGTCTTTATCTACACGAATCCAGCACTTCGAGGCACACCCTGGGTTGTTGCAAATGAGAAGATGGGGAAATGGTAGACTTTACAGGGTGACACGACGGACAGAGACTTCCATGTGCAAGCAGTGCCAATGTTAGAGTGTCTGGATTATGGCAGTGTGAATTACTTGTGTAAAATAGTGACAACGGCGGAGAGAGAGAGAGAAAGAGAGAGAGGGCTCGAGAGAGGAAGAAATGGAAAGTTAGAGAGGGGGGGCATGGGGCCGGGCAGAAGGCGAGGAGGTAGAGAGAGCAGAGTGTATGGAGGTGTTAATGACTGGTGGGATACTGAGTCTTCATTGGCAGTATGGTTTTGTGTATGGAGGTGTTCAATGGCAGTAGGGCTTTCTGTAGGGAAGAGTTAAATGTCAGTAGAGCTCTCAGTATGAAAGTGTTAATGACTGGCACCATCAGTGCCAAATGTGTAAAAAGAAAGAGTGCTGTGCCGAAGCTCTGCTCAGAAGCCCATGGACAGTTTAAATTAATATTGGTGCCGAATCTCAAGGCTGGTCGTCTTAAATCCAGAACATGCCTGTCTAATCCACCAGCAGACACTACCCGCCCTTTATCTCACTCTTGCTGGGTCCCGGTTACTCCTTATATGACGGTTTTGACGTCTTTCACTTCCTTGTTCTTTTCAATCTGCAGGTTTTTCCCTCTCTTGCAATCGGAAAGTATCTGTTTCGAAAAATATGTATTGGTCTACAGAAATAAGGGCTGTGCCCTCCACCGGCTCCCACCGGCTCAAATTGAGCACTGGTAGGATTTGAGGTCTTCATGGGTAGGTCGAAAGCATTAATGACTGGCAAGATGTGTGGTCTACATGGGTAGGTACGAAAGAGTTAATGACTGGCAGGATCTGTGGTCTTCATGGGTAGGTACGAAAGAGTTAATGACTGGTAGGATTTGTAGTCTTCATGGGTAGGTCGAAAGAGTTAATGACTGGCAGGATCTGCAGTCTTAATGGGTAGGTACGAAAGAGTTAATGACTGGCAGGATCTGTGGTCTTCATGGGTAGGTATGAAAGAGTTAATGACTGGTAGGATTTGTAGTCTTCATGGGTAGGTACGAAAGAGTTAATGACTGGAAGGATGTGTCGCCTTCATGGGTAGGTACGAAAGAGTTAATGACTGACAGGATGTGTGGTCTTCATGGGTAGGTACGAAAGAGTTAATGACTGGCAGGATGTGTGGTCTTCATGGGTAGGTACGAAAGAGTTAATGACTGGCAGGATCTGTGGTCTTCATGGGTAGGTACGAAAGAGTTAATGACTGGTAGGATTTGTAGTCTTCATGGGTAGGTCGAAAGAGTTAATGACTGGCAGGATCTGCAGTCTTAATGGGTAGGTACGAAAGAGTTAATGACTGGCAGGATCCGTGGTCTTCATGGGTAGCTACGAAAGAGTTAATGACTGGTAGGATTTGTAGTCTTCATGGGTAGGTCGAAAGAGTTAATGACTGGCAGGATGTGTGGTCTTCATGGGTAGGTACGAAAGAGTTAATGACTGGCAGGATCTGTGGTCTTCATGGGTAGGTACGAAAGAGTTAATGACTGGCAGGATCTGCGGACTTCATGGGTAGGTACGAAAGAGTTAATGACTGTCAGTATGAGTAGTCTTCATGGGTAGGTACGAAAGAGTTAATGACTGTCAGGATGAGTAGTCTTCATGGGTAGGTACGAAAGAGTTAATGACTGTCAGGATGTGTCTTCATGGGTAGGTATGAAAGAGTTAATGACTGGCAGGGTCTGCAGTCTTCATGGGTAGGTATGAAAGAGTTAATGACTGGCAGGATCTGTAGTCTTCATGGGTAGGCACAAAAGAGTTAATGACTGGCAGGGTGAGTAGTCTTTATGGGTAGGTATGAAAGAGTTAATGACTGGCAGGATCTGTAGTCTTCATAGGTAGGTATGAAAGAGTTAATGACTGGCAGGATCTGTGGTCTTCATGGGTAGGTACGAAAGAGTTAATGACTGGCAGGATCTGCGGTCTTCATGGGTAGGTACGAAAGAGTTAATGACTGGCAGGATCTGTAGTCTTCATAGGTAGGTACGAAAGAGTTAATGACTGGCAGGATCTGTAGTCTTCATGGGTAGGTACGGAAGAGTTAATGACTGGCAGGATCTGCAGTCTTCATGGGTAGGTATGAAAGAGATGATGTCTGGCAGGATCTGTAGTCTTCATGGGTAGGTATGAAAGAGTTAATGACTGGCAGGATCTGCAGTCTTCATGGGTAGGTACGGAAGAGTTAATGACTGGCAGGATCTGTAGTCTTCATGGGTAGGCACGAAAGAGTTAATGACTGGCAGGATGAGTAGTCTTCATGGGTAGGTACGTAAGAGTTATTGACTGGCAGGATCTGTGGTCTTCATGGGTAGGTACGGAAGAGTTAATGACTGGCAGGATCTGCAGGCTTCATGGGTAGGTACGAAAGAGATGAAGTCTGGCAGGATCTGTAGTCTTCATGGGTAGGTACGAAAGAGTTAATGACTGGCAGGATCTGTAGTCTTCATAGGTAGGTACGAAAGAGTTAATGACTGGCAGGATCTGCAGTCTTCATGGGTAGGTACGGAAGAGTTAATGACTGGCAGGATCTGCAGTCTTCATGGGTAGGTATGAAAGAGATGATGTCTGGCAGGATCTGTAGTGTTCATGGGTAGGTATGAAAGAGTTCATGATTGGCAGGCTATGTCTTCATGGGTAGGTACGAAAGAGTTGATGACTGGAAGGATATGCAGTCTTCATGGGTAGGTACGAAAGAGTTAATGACTGGCAGGATGTCTCTTCATGGGTAGGTATGAAAGAGTTAATGACTGGCAGGGTCTGCAGTCTTCATGGGTAGGTACGAAAGAGTTAATGACTGGCAGGATGTCTCTTCATGGGTAGGTACGAAAGAGTTAATGACTGGCAGGGTCTGCAGTCTTCATGGGTAGGTATGAAAGAGATGATGTCTGGCAGGATCTGTAGTCTTCATGGGTAGGTATGAAAGAGTTAATGATTGGCAGGCAATGTCTTCATGGGTAGGTACGAAAGAGTTGATGACTGACAGGAAGTCTACTCTTTATTAGCGGGGGAGATTCATGTATGGAAGTGTTGGCGGGATGTCCGGTCTTTGTAATTAGGAGGGTCTGGTGTATGGAAGCATCAATGAAGGGCAGGGTGTCTAGTCTTCAGCAGCAGGAGTGCTTGATTATGGATATATTATTGACTGGTGTAATGCCTTATCACTATAGGACGTTGGGTCTGGTGTATGGGAGTGCTACAAAGTAGCAGATTACTTGATTTTGATACACAGCGTGTTAATGACTGGGGGAATACATTGCCTTCATTGAGTGGCCTGATCCTCACAGATGTCAGGGAATGTCTACCTGTGACTAGTGACGTGGAATGGTTTATGGAAGGGATAACTATTGATTGCATATCAGCCCTTCAATTGCATTGGGCAAGGGGCATGGCAGCGCTAATGACTGGTGAAGGATGGAGTGGGTGGCGCTGTGATTCACAAAGGCGTGGCCAGGAGGGTATGATAGTGCCTCAAAATGCGAACCTAGAGTTAGTTTGAAGAGTGCGTCAAAGCTATCTATTGGCGTTGCTACTAAGACGGTGTGAATATGCCTGTTCGTCAATGATGATGCAGGCTATGCAATGACCTGACACATGCATCTCAAATTACAATGCTTAAAACCCACCATCATATATGTTCAGGTTCCGTGGACTTATTGCGAGCAACATTAGTGGTAATGTACATTGACCGGATGCTCTAGGTTTTGACTTTCTGAGATACTAGCTCCCAAGTAGAGCTATTTGTGTTCATGACAGGAATCACCATAGAAGGATTGAGAGCGCTATGGTCAGAGGGGTGGTGGGGTGTGAGTGGGTGGCATAGTCCATGGTGGAGGCAGGTGGGACCTTAATCTCCTCTTTTATGAACTTGTCTATGGTCCTGCTAATAGGGGCTAGAGTCAGAGCCCTCTTGAGTCTGTGTATGAGTTGTTGATAATGTTAATAAGTATTAGAGTAGTGCACAGTTGGCCTTTGATATGCATCACAGCACTTTTTGGTGAACTGACATTGACTTTCCACTTAGTTGAGAGGTTTCCTGTATAATCTGGAGTGAAATGTGATTTGCGGAGATTTGCAGTCGCTGGAGTGATGATTATGAATCTCCATTAGTTACTGGAGACGCCCTATTGGTAGTGAAGCAGAAGCCTGTCAGGTCTTTGGAAAATTATTCTGATTTGAGGAAAGCAGAGAAGAACTTCTGCCATGCACATAAAGTCTCCCAAGCATCAAGGGAAGCAATCAGGGCATAACAATAATGTAAGAAAGTGCTTGGCAGAGAGAACTTTTCCGAAGGGCATGTCCAAACGGGCATCTACAAAATGACGTGACCTGAAGACTTATTGAAGACGGCATGTCCTTGTTGGGCAACAACAGCGATATGTAGCATGGGGTAAGCTAGACATGCAATGTCTTCTACCTCCTGTTGGGCAGAACTCTAAAATTGTTACCGACATTAGGCAGTGCTGCTAGGTTTGCAGTGTGATATTAGACAGGGACATGATATGGAGTCAGAAATCTGATAGCGCTGCAAGATTAGAGTGTGGTATTAGACAGAGCAGAGAGGTCTCGAGTATTTTTTGGGGGGATGCTGTGGGGTTTAGACTCATGTATTTGGCAATGGTGCGAGATCTAGATTCTTGTGTCGGAGCGGCTAAGGTCAACAACACAAGATTAGCCTGTGCTACGGAAAAATGTAACTACTAAGATCTTGGTATACTTTAGTTTGTGTAACATTGTATTATTCTATGATAAGTATTGTCTGGGGGATTAATGTAGGGCCCACACAAAAAATATACCGCACGCAAAATTAAAAAATAGGTTGAAAGTATAAAATGCAAGAAGTGTAAGGTAATGAGTTAAGTGGAAATAACGCCAACGTGATGTGTAGCGATGAGTGTCTCCATAGAAGTCAGATGTCAAAAGGAGTGGATAGATGTAGCATGGTGTTGGATGACTGGACAATGACCCTGGTATAAGAACCTCAAAGATGATGCCATACAGCTGTATGAACTCGATGATGACTTGGAATGAGCCCAGGTGTGTCTTCGAATAAAGAAGTCCTGGTAGGAATCCAGTGGTGTGAGAAATGATCAGCATACTCCATTGGATTCCAACCAGGACTGTCTCCTAGTTAAACAGTTTTGAGAGAATGACCAGGACCTGTCTTCCACGTGCCAAACTCATATTGTGTTCCTCATTCTTTGGCCTTCAAGATCTAATGCAGGGATATGGAGAGTTGTATAATAATTTGGATCCTCCCGTTGTTACATGGTCCATGTTCGATAAAGTATCCCCAATTATTGACACTTTTCCCCACCTTCCTCCTGTTCTTTATATGATTTACCTCATCATGTGCCCAAAGTTGGTCTTTGAATCGACAACAAAAAGATGGTACAAAACCATAGTTTTCAAACTTGATGAAAGAGCAAGCTGCTAATCATGGCTAATATGATGGCACTAAACTGGTATGCTTGGATGGCTCCCTTGTTACCACCATATTCAATCAATCACATTGATACTTTAGGGTGATACTTCTCCTCTTTCTACTGTAGTAGCATAATATCTTACAACATTATTAAACCTTTACATAGTAGCATAACCTCTCAGGCTAATACGACAACAACATCAATAATATTAATTTCCATAAACGATCAATTTACAAGCTCTGATCTTTGGACACAAATACTCCACATCCTTTCAATATGTCTAACATATATCATTGTATCAAAATAGTGAAGCCACACACACTGTCTTTTCCCCATTCCATGGGACAAAAAATATACAGATAAATGTCCACATAGTACGATAACAAAAACATAATACAAGTGACAAACAAAGGTTCAGAAGACTTTAACACTGGTCTTTCCTCCGCAGCCCAAGATTTTCAGTACTTTCTAAAAGGCACCCAATGTTTTATATTTGGAAGGTAGAAAAAAACATAAAAGGGGGCTGAATGGTTAACAAGTATGTCACACAGTAAAACTCCTTCCTCTCTCGTCCTCTTGCCATTTAAACACTTTACAAGCAGAAGTGAGCTGAATCCAGCTGAAAGTCCAATGTTGCTTCATAATGACTTCAGGGTCTCCAAAGGACCTGGCTTCACCCCAAAAGAAAATCACAACTTGTCTCTTATACCTTTGAAAGAATGCCATGCAAGTAAAATAATACTACTCCCACCCCCTGTATTTAGGCTAGAAGACTATGGGAGTCACCTTTAAGATCTGATGAGTTGCATGTGATGTTTGATAAGACAGTGTGAGAAGTATATACCGGTCAATTCATTATACACAGAACTATTAATCAATAACATGGACTCCTTGAAGTTTTCTTCGGTACTTTGGTTCATGTTCAAGATATTTCCATAGATCACCCAGGGCAAGGCCACCTGTAAATAAATAAAATATCTCTCATAAGTTCCATTCACAATTTTCCACACTGACAAATCTACCAGGTTTCACATGTTGGCTAACCTTTCAAGGTATGTACATTTAGTCCACTTGATGATATTGTGCTGGCAGTGTATGCATTGTACATATGACATCAGTCTGGCTTTATAGTATTTTTTCTGTCTGAAATATTTATTCCTGCATGGGTCTTGGGTAGGGGGGGCGATCCGTAGTTACACAGTAGGATTCCGCGGAGTTCCACAAGCAGGAAAATTCCTGTTCGTTGCACTGCTCATGCTGATTTTCAGTGCCAGCAGCTTGTTCTGAGTTTAAAATCAGCACAAACTGCACCATGTTGTGCGCCAGAGGGCACTGCTTCTTTCTGCCGCTCAAGTTGATTTTCTACTCAAACAGTAGCTTTTGCAGCACGAGTGGCAACTTTCTCAACACGAGCTGTAGCGACCTCCGCAACCGCCCGTGTTGAGAAATCTCGTCAAAAGGCGGTCTAGTGCTCACTTTTTCTCGCTCACCAACTTCATTTTGGAAAGCCGCGCGTAAGAAAAACTCTGCGGTTGGCGGAGTTTTTGCTGAACTCCGCACTCCAAGCGGAGCGCGGAGTGGGCAAAACTACATGAACTCCACCAGCAGAGCAAAGATTACTGCCCACCCCTAGTCTTGGACTTCATGTAGAAGAGACTCTAGTCTGGATTGCACAGATTTTGGTCACTTGTGCAGTGAGTAGGGGTTTGTGGTTTCTGTTTTGGACAGGGTGGTCCACGAGAGGCTATTGGTACATGTTTGGGACCTGAAGGGTTAAGAGTGGGTGTACCTGTAGGATCTGATTGCAGTCCACTCAGCACCATTCTTTTTTGGCTGCCTTGGTACAGTCTGCAAGCATGACATGTGCATGGCTGAGAATGTCCACAATCAGGCCCCAAATCTATAAGAAAACTGAGGATCAAAATAAGAGACAATTTAACGAAGAGAGTGTGCTGAAATATGTGATGAATGCAACTAAATGTTTTCTATTAGCTTGACCTAGTGGAGTGACAATAATTACATTCAAAATTATGTTGCCTGTAAAATTAATTTACTTATTTAATAATCTTTTACCAAATGTACCACCAAGTCTTTATGTTTTTTTTTTACTATCTCTATTAGTATTCTCTGGAGCAAAAGGAAGGAAGCCAAGGACTCTTGGAAAGTGACTAATCCACATCATGATGTGTTCGGTTTAAGTGATTCAGTATTGTACATTAAGGAATTTATATTACAGTATGTATCATGCTAATTAGCTATCATGAATGCTTTCCATAATGATTGGGTGGAAATTGAGAATTAGTTGTTATTTACTTCAACAATCACCATGTTTTACTGACAAAAAGGCATTAAATAGAATTTAATAGATTTTTTCTCAGTCTGTGCAACTGTCTAATGTGATTTACGTGCCCCAACTTTGACCAAAGAGTGGTGGACGGAACTCGCAGAGTTTCACTCCATGGAATTCTGCGGAGTTACAGAAAAACTCTGAGCAATTCCGTCAGCAGACAGAAAATATGCAGCTTGCGATGCAATTTAGCACATGTAGCACGAGCAGCACTGAAAATCAGTGCAAACGGCACCATGGTTTGCACAGGAGCATGGCCCTTCAAGTTAATTTTACTGCCGCTCAAGTAGAAAATCTATTCGAAAGTCAGCAAATCTACTCAAATGGCAGCTCTCTGGCCGCTACTGCTCGCGAACGCAGGTCTTGCCCATGTTATAAAATCGCACTAGGGAACGCCGAATCTTGCTCTCACCCACCAGCTCACATATTCTTGAGTCTTTTGCTGGAGAAAATTTCCACCACACGGGGATTGGTGAAATTTACCCAGATCTCAGCATTAAACAGTAATCCAGAGTGGCCAAAATTCTGCCAGTTGAGCAGGTGGAGCGGAACATTCCATCCACCCCTACCAAAGACCGAGTATTTTCTGATACTTGCTTTTGTTACTCATCATCCTATAAATCTGTGGCCAAAACATTTTATTGGAAAAGGTGGGCAAATGCCAGAATAATTTCTCTGAAATAGGTTGTAAGAGATGTTCGCCTGGTCATAATTTTTTGAGGTTAATATATAAGCTTCAAAGTTGTGAAAATCCAAGCTACAAATTTCATAAGTCAGCTGCCTTCCAACTTCCTCAAGGTGTTCAAGAGCCTTGGAATCTGCCGCCAAAAGTGATGGCTGAAAATAATAATAAAATTGGGTCGTACTCTGTCTTACGACATTTTTTACAGAAATAAAGATTTGACTGTGACTTTGGCTGGTAAGAAGCTTTGCAACTACTTGAAATACTTCAATTAACTTAGATACAATCATGTTTTTTGAACGTTTTGGTCACTGAGCAGAATGAATGCTTTGGCTCTCATGAATAGTGAATTGTTGTTGTGCGTGGCGGAAGGAACGTAGTTCTTTGATGTATATGTTCTGTCTATGAAGCGTCAACAGGATTAGGTACTTCTAGGTGACTTCTTTGATGGTGTTAATTTAATCTTCATCTGTTTCTCAGGTGCTATTAGGATTACTGGGGGTTTGAAGCTGCTGTGAAAAGTCTCTAAAGAGTTTCTGCAGCAGAAGCTCCAGATAGCTAAGCAGATGATTCTAAAGATCATTGACATATCAGGATATGAAGGGCGGGTCCGACTCAATGATAGTCTATCCTTGGAGGGTGCGAACCCAGGGCTGCATAATACGAATGTGGGTGCGACATTACTTTTAGGATGCAAGGGGCAGACCACGAGATCATGGGATCAATTTAAAGATCTGTATATGGGTGGCAGTTATGCATGAGAAATATAATGTATGATCACAGAGCTGTTTCACTTCTTAAACGCAATAAAAATGATCATTGACGTATGGAAACCTAAGCCGTGTCTGGATAAAAACGCCTGGAAAGGGAGGATGAGAATACTTTTCTCATGGGATGTACTGTGTCTACTTATCTGATGTTTTCAGAGGTATCATGTTGAATCTGTATCTGTACACAGAAAGATGGAGTAACAGGTCACATTCACTCTTAGAAACCTGCAGCCCACCCCATCACACGATGGCTGTGTCGTGTTTGCCGTGGACCTTATACAGCTCTCCGCTGCCTCTCTGCTAGGTTTGTGCTTTATTAATATCACGTGCCTACCTACAAGTGTATCAGAGTCTGCATACCTGGAGTGTGTCTTCTCTGCCCATCTGTCCTCTTTGGTCCTTTTAGCGTTCTGTGTTTTTGTATGTAGTAAGTTGTCTCAAACATGTCCACCATACAATGAGCTGTGCAGCCTACTACAGCTGATTTGTAAAGGCAACAAAACCATAGCAGCAAATAGCATATCATTTAACTAGTGCGCACCCTTTTGTGTCATTTTAATTAAAAAAGGAAAGAATAAGGAATACTTAAAAAAGCAGTTTCTTTAGTTGCAAGACCACCTCAACTAGTGAATAACAAACACTTTCCTTCTTCTCTTGACTGTCCCACTCTGATTATCTGCTGTGCCTTGGCAGTATCCCTGACAAGCTTGAGCAGGGGGGAATGATGATTCTCCAATTATTATGCTAAGAGAATCTTGATTTCATTAAAGACAAACGGAGGCTAACATTATGCATATACTTTTATTTACTGCTCCAACATGCATCCCTTTAAAGAACATCAATACATCATAAACATATAGATTGTTCGTGAAGTTGTATAACTATCCAGTGCACAGGGCTATCTTCCTCTTTGAGCTGCAAAACATACAAGGATGAAAAATATCCATTTCTGGTAGCACAAAAGAAACAGAAGTTCGGCAAACCATCTTGTTACACATCTCAATCCTAGGTGGAATTATCTAAAGTAAGAGAAAGAGAAATTGTAAAGTAAAAGGAAATATGCACTGGATGCAAAACATATTTAGGGGGATATTCTCAAGAACGTGCGATAATCATCGCCAAAAAAGGCCAACGCACGTTTTCATATCGCCGTCTATCGCGGGAAAATAACTCCGTGTTTACGTCTTATTCACAACACAGCGGTAACATGCGATAGTCTCCCGAGAACGCATCAAATGTCAGCGATAACATTACCAAGACGGCAATAAAAATACAAACCCAAACGCGAAAAAAGTTGCGTTGGGCCCAACTGCGATAAAAAAGTCAGCGAGAAGCAGCGCCAGGTCTGCAAGTCCCACAAGTCAGGCTGCAAAAATCAGTATAAAGCGGCAACAAAAAACACAAACAGAACACAAACAACTGCGAAGCACCATGGAGGTAGCCGGAGCAAGTACAGAGGCCAACCAGAACCCCACAAGCCCCACGGAGGACCAGCCTGGGACCCCGGAGTCAGGGAAGGTCAAGAAGAAGAAGAAGAGGAAGACGCGGTTCAGTCCGCAGGAAAACAGGATCCCGATAACGGAGGTGACACTCCCACCATCTAATTGCCATTGGTGAAATTGACAGCACTAAATGTTGCACTTACACTTGTCAGAGCGATGTGCTAATGCAGAGGAGTGACATGCACACAGGGAATGTGTCTTGGAATGAATGTATTTGCACATGCTGTGCCTGTGGTCATTTTGTCCTGTCCCATGATTGCTAAGGACAGTCCCTATGTGATGTGCTTATGTGAAGAAATTGTTAATGATAGTGTCCCTTCGGGCTATTCCAGCTGCTGCTGCACTGGGGTGTGGTCCACCTGCCTCATCCTCATCATCATCGTCCGGTGCATCTGGCACATGGATCCATGGGGCATTGGTGCGTACACATATGTTGTGCAACACACAACATGCAATGACCATCTTGCACACTATTTGAGGGCCGTACAGGAGTCTTCCACCTGTGATGTCCAGGCACCTGAAACATGACTTCAACACGCCAAATGAGCGCTCCACCATGCCCCTGGTGCGTATGTGGGCCGCATTGTACTGCCTCTGGCCTGGGTGTTCGGGGCTCGGAGGGGTGTCATCATCCAGGGGCAGAGTGCATATCCTTGATCACCTGTGACAGGGGAGAGAGATGTGTCAATCGGTGGTTCTGCATTCTTTGTTGTCAGCCTTAATAGTATATTGATGTGTGATGTGTGGAACTTTGGGATTGATGTTTGACATGTCTTGCATGTGGCAAATGAGCGGCATCCATGTGTTTTACGTTGCCTCACAGCTGCTCCTCACTCTCCCCGAGCCTATTTACTTGTGTGCACTGCGCGGTTGCATCACTTGCACTCCTAGGACACACCATTGTCATGACTGTCTGCGCATCCCCACAAGCCTGACAACGACACTGTGATATTGGCCGTTGAAGGTGGTCAGCCACGTGTGTGTAGGCTTATGGTGAGGATATGGCGGACACAGAGACACACGCAGTAGTTGCCTTGGTGGCCATCCCGGAAGTGAACCACGCCCTGTGCCCCGGGCTATTGATTCCCACTCCTACGCTGGCCCAGCCCACTCCGCTTACGCTTACAGGGGGGACGACAAAGCTACATATCCAAGGTCTACCCCACAGCCTGAGGTAACATGGTTGCGCCCACTGTCTACGACACTACAAACACCAGCAGTATATGTCCACATGGACATATCTGTGCTCTGCATACTTAAGTCTGTCCAGCCCATCCCCGCCACACCTGGCATTGTGTACATTCTGAATCATGGTTCACTTGCCTCCCTCGCACATACTTGGTTCCCACCTCTCACCACATCCTGCTATTGTGTGGCAGAGGTGCCATGACGTGGATGGCTTGTCTACATGTCTGGCCCCTGTTACCACAGTTCCATGTGTTGTCGTGTCTGGTAGTTGGGCATGTTGTTTTGCATGTTGTATGTGATGTTGTAATGTGTGCATTCCCACAGTTGTGAGTTGCATGATTGTGGAGTTGAGGTGTGTGGTGTGTTCCGTTGGTACTTACCAATGAGCAGTGCATTTCCGTAGGTGCCATCCTGGAAGCACTGGTTGATGATGGACTGTCGGAAGATGTAGGAATCATGCACACTGCCTGGGTAGTTGGCGACGACGTTGGTGAAGAGTCCCTGGTGGTCCACCATTGCCTGCACATTGATGGAATGCGTGTGCTTTCTGTTTGCAGTAATTGTGTGCAGTGTCGGCAGGGGGCACAAGTAGGACATGTGTGCAGTCAATTCCCCCAACACGTGCGGGAAGCCAGCTATGGCGTAGAAGCCTTGCTTGGTCTCCAGCTGTTCCTGCGCAGTGTGGGGGAAGTGAAGGTGCTGGGGTACCAAGCTGATGATGGCATCCAAGACAGGTGTGAGGAACTTTGATAGGGCTGGCTGTGAGACTCCTCCGACTCTGGCAGTTGTTGGTTGGAAGGTACCAGAGGCCAACAGGTGCAGCACAGCCAGCAGCTTTGTCTGCGGAGGGATGTTGGTTGTCCGCTGTGTTGGTACCGTCAGCCTGTGGGCAATGTGGGTCAGGATGCGGAGGATGGTTGTCCTTTTGAGCCTGTAGTGGGCAATGACTTCCTCTGGCGTTAAGTCTCCGAGGCTGGTGCGTTTCCGGAAGGACCGCTGTCTTATTCTGCGCCGCCTTGGTGGTAGTCCGGGAGGGGGTGGTCCGGGGGGGGGAGGTGGCGGTGGGTGTTGTGGGCCTCTTGGGTCTCCGAGCTGCATGATCAGTAGCTCCATGACATGTGTTGGTCTGCCGATGTGGCTCTGGGCTGGGCTCCCTTTTATGCTGCAGTTTGTCGTCCTGCTTAACACCAGTAAGAGGCAGGTGTTAAATCCCTGCTGCTAACGCGCCTTATCGCCTGTTTTTGGTTCGCATCGCAGATCTGGCTGGAAGTTGAGAATATCGCGAAGTGGTGTTTTCGTGTGTTTTTGCACGGGAACGCCTACTCTGCATATCATTAGCGTTAGTAGTCGCTCTCATCCGTGGTGATGTTTTTTGCGGCAGCTATCGCTGGGAAACTGGCGATATGGGCAGTTTGCACCAGCTTGAGAATGGGGCGATACTTCTTTCGCCACTTTTGCTGCGCTAAAGTGCCAATAACTCGGCGATAAGTCCTTGAGAATATGTCCCTTAGAATCTTAAATGTCACAAAATGTACAATCTTAAACTTCAGTACATTTACTCCCCTCATAGGGTGAGGGGGGTGGGATAATGTTAGCCTCCGTTTGTCTTTAATGAAATCAAGATTCTCTCAGCATAATAGTTGGAGAATCGTCATTTCATTACAAGACCGGAGGCTACCACTATGCATGTTCAAAGCTGTTAAGCGCTACATTGCGAACATGCTCTATTGGTATTAGATACAATTTTGCAAAGGTGTTAGCATTTGACCAATCAGCTGTTCTAAGAATTTCCGTTAGGGATCCTCCTGGCCAAAAAACCTTACTAGACATTGCCCCTCTAGAAGAGTGGGCTCCAAATCTTGACAGGTCTATGCCAGCCTCGCTCATTATGGTACGTATCCATCTAGCTAGAGTTGCTGATGAGACTGGTTTATGGGGTATGACATAGGATAAAAGCAGTTGATCGACTCCACTTTTTCTAAATCCTGCAATTTTGTTATCATAAACTTTCATGCATCTTACCACACATAATTTGTCACAGTCATTGAAAAAGGGATAGAAAACAGAGTCAGACATAGTCTTTGTCCTTTTCCATATGTCAAAATGTACGACGTCATTGAAGTAGAATCTGTTAGATAACTCTAGAACCTTTATATCTGAAACTCTTCGGAAAGAAATTCAGCAAAGTAATGTGGCCAATTTCATGGATATCTGTTTAAGAGATAAGAAAATATTATCTTGCCAAGATATAAAAACTTTGAAAATTAAACTAACATCCCACATGGAGTCATAGCGTGCTTTGGGGGGTCTTTTAAGTCTAACACCCTTCATTACTTGTTTGATTAGAGAGTTACTACCTCTTGCTAGATTATTTACTAAGGCATGCCCAGAGGAAATTGCGGATCTATAACAATTAATGGTCCTATAAGAGAGACCAAAGTTAAAGAAGGTCGCTAAATAATTTGCTATTTGTTGTACAGGGACCTCCACGGGATCCAAATTTCTCTCCAGGCACCAACTGCACCACTTTTTCCAGACTCCCCTATATCTTTTTCTGGTTCCTGGAGCCCAGGATTCATCCAATAAGTTTTTAGCTTCTGATGAAAGGTCTGAATATCTATTAGGTCCCCTGAGATCCTCCAAACAAGAAGGTTAATTTTCCCCTCTAGAACCAAAGGGTGTTCCTTTCCATCTGGGCCCTGAAGCAGGTCCAGGGATACCGGAATTAGATGAGGAATATCTATAGCTAATTCCATCATTCCCGGGAACCACACCTGGCATCTCCAGAAGGGAGTCACAAGGATGATACTGCTGGATTCTACTCTCACTTTCCACAGAACTCTCTGAATTAAGGAAAAGGGGGGCAAGGCGTAGCTATGTTCTTGCCCCAAGGTTGAAGAAAGGGGTCTGTGGCCGCATCCCCTGGATCTGGTTCCCAGCTGAAGTATGTTGGAACCTGAAAGTTTAACCTGCTCGCAAATAGATCTATCTGAATTGGACCCCAAAGGTCCTGAATCAGAGCAAAGACCTCGGGATGTAACTTCCAATCGCTGGAATCCCTCAGGAATCTCGAGTTCCAGTCTGCTCTTACATTCTGAACCCCTGGAATAAATTCTGCTCTTAGGATTATTTTGTGTTCCCAACAAAAATACCATATTCGTCGCACTAAGTCTGAGAGTACCTTGGATCTCGCACCCCCAATCTGTTTATATAAGAAAGAATTCTTTAGAAGGTCTTTGAAGCTCATAACAGAGTTCAGGGCTGCCAGCATTTCCAAACAATTTATATGAAGAGACTGTTCCGCTAGGGACCGTCTTCCCCCTGTCTCTATCTTCCCTAAGCGGGCTCCCCATCCCGTGTTGCTTGCATCGGATTCTATTATAAAGTCTGGTACATTCCCGAAAATGGCCCTGCCATTCCATGCACCAAGGTTGTTTAGCCACCAAGTTAGATCTTCTCATGCATCTGGTGATAGGGATATCGAGTCTCCGTACCATAACCCTTTCCTTAGACCTAAGGCCCTTAGTCTCTGTAAACCTTCTGTAGTGTAGGGGACCGGGAGATATGGCCTGGATAGAGGATGAGAGGAGTCCCAAAACTCTTGCTAGGTCTCTGAGTAGTATAGTGTCTTTGGATAAGACCTACCTCACGTCTTTTTTATCTTTACAACTTTTTTGTATGGCAAAATTAGTTGGGATAACACTGAGTCTACTTGAAAACCCAGGAAATCTATCTTTTGATTGGGAGTCAGAACCGACTTTTCCGTGTTTATAATAAAACCCAGGCTTTCTAGGAGTTTCATAGTCAGAAGTAAGTGATTTTGTACCTCTATTCTGCCCTGTGACATAATGAGGATGTCGTCTAGATATATGATTAATCTTACTCCTCTCTTCCTGAGGTAAGTGACCACTGGACAAAGTACTTTCGTGAAACACCACGGGGCTGAAGACAGACCGAAGGGGAGGCAAAGAAATTGATAAAGTACGCCCCTCCATGTGAAACGGACATATTTCTGGCTGTCCTTGTCCATGGGAATCGTAAAGTAGGCGTCTTTGAGGTCTAGTTTTACTAACCAATCTCCTGTCTGTAGAATATCTCTCAAGAGGTGAATATCCTCCATTTTGAAATGCCTGTAAGTTAAAAATCTGTTCAGGTCTCTCAGGTTTATGACTGGATGCCACCCTTTGTCCTTTTTCTTTACCAGGAATATTGTACTTACAAAACCTTGTGTAATCTCGTGGTTGCTCACTATTGTTAGAGCTCCTTTGCTTAGCACCTGTGTTACTTCTATGTCTATAAGGGTCATTTTCTCTTTTTCTAAAAGTAATTCCTTGGGTTTCTTGAGTTGGTATGGGGTTTCCCAAAAATCTATTTTGAAACCCGTAACTGTTTCTAAAACCCAAGGGTCGTGAGTTATCATTTCCCAATTTTGGGTAAAAGTCTTAGTCTGGCCCCTACCTTTGAGGTTGAAGGAGTAATGGTGCTCACCATGATATCCTTGGGTGGAGGGTCTTGCTCTTCCTCCGCGGTTTCTTGGGGTTCTTCCCCTCTGAGGGTAAAAGTTTGAGTTTTGGCAATAACCCCTCCCGTAGTACTGGGGGTTTCGGTATTCCCGTCTGTAGAACTGGGACCTGAAGCATCCATGGCTGGCAGGTAGTCCCCTTCTGTCAGCCCTTCTAAAAAGTGAGAGTGAGCCAAAAACCTTGCGCATATTGTATTGCGCTCTGCTGAAGGCTGTGAAGGTTGAAACATATTTACCCAGTGTTTTAACAAAGTTGTCTCCAAATAGGAGTCCATTAGTGTGATTCACATCTTCCTTTGAAGATAGGTCGGCCAGCTTTGGACTTATTCTCATCAAGACGGCTTTACGTCTTTCCATAATAAGGTTGGCGTTTGCATTACCTAACATGCATAAGGCCCTTTGCGCCCATCCTCTTAGGAGCTCAATATTGACAGGTATATTTTTGCCTCTGGCATCTTCTGTCATATCCAAGATGTGTGTGAGTGGGCCTAGAATATCTAGCAGTTTATCTTGAGATTGTTTCAGGCATCTCTGAATACCCTTCCCAGGGTATTTGCCAAATTTGAAAAAGAAAACTTATAATTTCGGGGTCTAAATTGGGTGTGTTACACACCTTGACCTCCGTGGAGGGCCTAGGGCATTCGATCCTAAGGAGATTACGTGTATCCTTATCTAGAGGTTTCTTAACCCAATAGCTTAAGTATTTGGAGACATGGTCTAGTGGCCACCATTCAGTACTGCAATTGTGGTGGGATTGAACATTTCGCCCCCGAAGGGGTCCTTAACTCCCAGGGAAGTAGAGGGTTGATCCATGTCATCATCAAAAATTTCTAAAACATCACATTTGTCTTGAGGGTCAAAAATAAATTCATCCATGTCCAAGTCAGTGGTGTTATCTGCTGATGACTAAATGTTATCATGATCTATTGTACCAATAAGGTCACTCGTTCTTAATGTGCTGCTAGGGGCTACCTTTCTTTGTGCCCCGTTTAGGTGGCCATCCTCTCTTGTGCTGCTACGAGCACCAGTATCTATTGTAGCGCGAGGGTTACCAGTGGCATAAGCGGGTTTGTGCGCCTTGTCTAAGTGTTTGCTCTTTTGTGAAACTTTCCCTCTTTTTTGGGGAAAAGAGGTAGAAGGGGGGTCTTTGTCGGAGAGGGAGTAAAAATTCTCTTCCGAGGGAGATCCCCTCTTCATCTTGGATAATGCGGCATCTACTGCCTCTTTAAGAGAGGCTCTAAACTCCTCTTGTAAATATTTCTTAATGTTGTCCCATAAAGAGCCTGAATCTCCCTGATTTTGGGAGTTATTCATTTCCATCTTAAAATATTTATATTTTTTTGGTTATAAAAATATTGTAGGGGGAAACAGGATGCGGAAAAAAACTGCTTTTAAGTTGATCTTATTGCGAAATAAGTGAGACAGCCGGTTAAGGGGACTGCTCGTACAGAGTTAATTGCTAAAATTAGTTGGACAGGTTTATAAGTACTTGTGTTTACCAGAAGGTGGTGCTGCAGGCTCAAAAAACTGATTGATTTGGGTTGAGAAAATCCGTGAGCCTGTGTTGCGGTCAATTTCTCCCCAGTGGAGCCGCTACAGCTTGGTGAAGGCCGTTGCCAAGGCTACGCTGAAGGAGAGGGGCGTCAGCAGAGAAGAAGGACTCACTCCGCTGACGTCCGACGGTAACTTAGATACGTGATTCCAGCCTCGGAGCAAGGAGCTCCTCACGCAATCATGGAGACCGGGTGAGTTTAGTGACTCATAACTCATTTACAAGATGCGAGGGGAGGCGCTCAACTGTTGACATAGTCGCGCCTCACCTCCTAAGGTGGATAATGAGATTGACACTCGCTAATAAGGGGTGACACCGGCAGTACGAAAATAGGCAATACCGCCGGGTAAAAAAATATTGCTAAATATATAAGTATTCAAAGGGGCATATTTTCATACCGGCAACTTATTTCATAAGGCGTAAAAAATCATGTCTAAGCCAACCATAGATTGGAAGGCTTAGGAAATAAGTGAATACAGAAGAACCTGTAAATCACGCTAATGGAAACGGAAAAAAAAAAAAAAAAAAACATTATTGAATGGTAAAAATTAATCATAGTAGTACCAATACGTAGGTTGTAACAAATAATAATCAAAACATATGTTCATCCATTAAATAATCATAACATATCAGTATTAATTAGAAAAAAGTGACGAACACAATGGAATGGTATACTTAGCTGGTTGTGAGTAGCTCACAAAAGAGGAAGATAGCCCTGTGCACTGGATAGTTATACTGCTTCACGAACATTCTATATGTTTATGATGTGTTGATGTTCTTTAAAGGGCTGCATGTTGGGGCAGCAAATAAAAGTATATGCATAATGGTAGCCTCCGGTCTTGTAATGAAATTAAAATATACTGAGAGAGGGAGATAAGGAGAGAAAAGCCCCCACAGGCCTCACACGGGGGCCTGGACTTCAGGGGCCTTCAAGGTGTCTGGGCAGCCAGTCTTAAAGACACTCCAGAGTCAGTTCTCAAAAGAGCAGCAATGGGCCCATTTTATGGTAAGCCTCAGACGTGCATGAAAACAAAAAAAGAGGAAACATGAAAAAGAAAAATGTCTCCAAAGCAGTTATGAGGGCACCCAATAGTCAGACATTATGAGTGTGCAAGGTATACGTTGAAAAAGCTGATACACCAAATACAGATGAGTTGTTATGATTGGAATATTTGTTTAATAGACAATTGTCTACATCAACTTAATCAAATTGATTATAATGTACAGTAAAAGTGCTGTTTACAATTTAAATGGCCAGCAGGGGTGCTGTTAAGGCCAGGAAGTTTGTGTCAATATTTCACTCCTTTCTTATATATTCTGCAGTAAGAGTGACAGGTTGTAGACAGTCACATTGTCTGTAGGACATCCTCTGGAAACAGCTGCTAGTGAGCACCAAAGGAAATTAATTCAATTCTATTCATACATATTTGTATAGCACATAGCTCCCCTCCTTGGGCCTCCCAGCGCTGAGGCCCAGGGCGTACATAACTTCTGAATTCTAAGTTCTGGCTGTAGGACCAGTTCCTGATCATACCGCCTGCAGTTCTCCAACTGGATTCACTGGTTTGAAGATTATATGGGGATAGAGTGCAGGAGGGCTGCTTGCAAGTGGGAGGGGAACTTTCAGGAGTGGAGGTTAGAGGTCTGGATCCCAGAGAACCTAAGCTTGAGAGATGGAAACACAAGTACTCGAGCAGCACAACAGGAGTTCATGAGATAAGAACATCTGTACTCGAGCTACAGAACTGGAGTTCATGAGATAAGAACATCTGTGCTAGAGCTGCAGAACTGGAGTTCATGAGATAAGGCATCTGTGCTAGAGCTGCAGAACTGGAGTTCATGAGATGAGGCATCTGTGCTAGAGCTGCAGAACTGGAGTTCATGAGATGAGGCATCTGTGCTAAAGCTGCAGAACTGGAGTTCATGAGATAAGGCATCTGTGCTAGAGCTGCAGAACTGGAGTTCATGAGATAAGTCATCTGTGCTAGAGCTGCAGAACTGGAGTTCATGAGATGAGGCGTCTGTGCTAGAGCTGCAGAACTGGAGTTCATGAGATGAGGCGTCTGTGCTAGAGCTGCAGAACTGGAGTTCATGAGATAAGGCGTCTGTGCTAGAGCTGCAGAACTGGAGTTCATGAGATAAGGCGTCTGTGCTAGAACTGCAGAACTGGAGTTCATGAGATAAGGCGTCTGTGCTAGAGCTGCAGAACTGGAGTTCATGAGATAAGGCGTCTGTGCTAGAGCTGCAGAACTGGAGTTCATGAGATAAGGCATCTGTGCTAGAGCTGCAGAACTGGAGTTCATGAGATAAGGCATCTGTGCTAGAGCTGCAGAACTGGAGTTCATGAGATAAGGCATCTGTACTAGAGCTGCAGAACTGGAGTTCATGAAATAAGGCATCTGTGCTAGAGCTGCAGAACTGGAGTTTGTAAGATAAACACATATGTACTGGAACTGCAGAACTGGCGTTTGGAGGATAAGAACATCTGTACTACAGCTGCAGAACTGGAGTTTGTAAGATGAGAACATCTGTACTACAGCTGCAGAACTGGAGTTTGTAAAATAAGCACATCTGTACTAGAGCTGCAGAACTGGAGTTTGTAAGATGAGAACATCTGTACTACAGCTGCAGAACTGGAGTTTGTAAAATAAGCACATCTGTACTAGAGCTGCAGAACTGGAGTTTGAAGGCGAC
Source organism: Calotriton arnoldi (assembly GCA_963921515.1). Lineage (NCBI taxonomy): Eukaryota > Metazoa > Chordata > Amphibia > Caudata > Salamandridae > Calotriton > Calotriton arnoldi. The sequence goes on from CAWUFW010002728.1 coordinate 1,072,469, forward strand.
TCAGGAACACAGAGCCCAACAGTGCGAGCTCAAGGCCCATGTGTGAACACATTGTAGGAACAAGAAACATCTGAGCAGAAGAGGCCGACCTCCAGGGGCCGTATTACAGATGACTGCGCCGGCGCTAACTGTCGCTGTGCGCCAGAGTATGCGCCCGATGGAATTACAGAGGATCGGTCTGTAATGCGCCGTGATGTTGGTGCAGACTTTGTACTCTGTGTTTATGTGCGTTTGCGTCTGTGCGCATATTGTATTAGCGCACAGACGCAAACACACATAAACACAAACATACTCTGGCACACAGCGACAATTAGCGCCGGCACAGTCATCTGTAATACGGCCCAAGAAGTCCTAAACATGCTTCATGTACTACAGACCAGCTGACAGTCTGTAAGAGATGCACCAGTTAATGACAAGCACCGCACACATAGAGACAAGGGGCACCTCGCAGCACCACTGCCCCACTCTTACCTGGCAGTTCCGACCCACTAGCCCCGAGCGGTACTCAGGCGATTCACGCCGATCCTGTCTAAGGGGATCCCAAACCGTCTCTTCGGAAGTTCAACAACTTTCCTGCAAAGACAAGATACAGAAGAAGTTAATAACACAACTTTCTAAAGGTTCCAATGCAGAGGCCATGCTTGACGTATGCACTCTGCTGATGCCAATCGGTGGAGAATTAATGATGCTAAAGATTTCATTCAGTGTATTTATGTAGTGCACAATGGTTTTGCGATGACAACAATCGTTGGCAAAGCCAGAAATTGTGGCCGTGGCAAGCAGGTGCAGTAGTTAATATTTGTTTTACTTTTTCAAGCATAGGCCCCCCAAAATAAAACTATGGAAATAGAGAAAGCACGTGCCATGCAAATAAAACAAAGGGAAAAAACTGCAGCTTAATAGAACAGTATGAGTGTTTCCTAGCAGGCCGGTGAACTTGGAACAGGTACAGAAAACCTGTTATTGCTTGACATAGTAAAATATTATTTTTTTGGGGCGGAAAGTGAAAGTCTTATATACCTTGAATTACTGTAACTAAAAAGAAATAGATTAAACAGAAAAATGACTCGAGAAATGGGAAAGGATTAAGAAACATTTACTGACAAAGTGAAGTTAGGGCTCGTCAGCCCTGAACAGAAGTGCACTTTTTACTTGGGTTTGCACAAGTGATGAGTAAAAGGCTGTCACTCACAGTGCAAGAGCCAATGCCTCCAGGGGTTGACCCACTGCCCTATTCTCTGTGCTGTGGTGGGAGAAAGCAAAATGTGGGTGACAACTGGACACACCAATGCATGAAAAGGGCTAACCCAAACCCTTCGGTGTACCATGGTATGGATGCATTTTTTTATTGATGCATATTTTTAATTTGTGAGGAACTGACGTGAGGACAAGCTGTTTCCTGGTGCTTTCTTGTGTGAACTTGTGAACCTGCCTCTGTTTGAATGTTCGTGGATGAGGTGTTGTACCTTGTGATGGGAGTTGACTTCGACTGTTACTGAGTTCAGCCTCAACCTTCCTCCCTTCATGCTCCCCCCTGAGGGTGAAATCTGTCCTGACTGTTGAAAGGCAGTGAACACCTTCTGGTAAAACTAGAAAGTTCCCCCGTCAGATTTATTCTGTTGTGTGCCAAGGAAGGATACCTTGCCAGATGAGCGCCCAGTGTGGCCATGCGAAGTACGCTACCGCACCCCATCGGGCAGGCGCATGTCCACAGTAGTGAGCGCTGGTCAAGGGGTGCACTGTGGTCCACACTCAGCAGTACATGAGCGTTCTTCTTCACAACAGCAAAGAATGGAGTCAGCCAAGGGATGCTTGGACCCCACTTGTGATGTAGAGTCAGTCAGGCCCTACCCAAGATGTAGAGTTAGTCAGGCCGTGCTCGGACCCCACCTGTGATGTAGAGTCAGTTAGACCCTACCCGTGATGTAGAGCCAGTCAGACCCTACACTTGATGTAGAGCTAGTCAGGCCCTGCTTGTACCTCACTTGGGATGTAGAGTCAGTCAGACCCTATCTATGATGTAGAGTTAGTCATGTCCTGCTCCGATCCTGCATGTGATGTAGAGTCAGTAAGACCCTACCTGTTATGTAGAGTTAATCAGACCCTGCTTGGACCCCAGCTGTGATGTAGAGTCAGTCAGACCCTACCTGTGATGTAGAGTTGGTCAGACCCTGCTTGGACCCCACTTGTGATGTACAGTCAGTCGGACCCTACCCAAGATGTAGAGTTAGTCAGTCTCAGCCCGGGCCACACCTGTGATGTAGAGTCAGTCAGACCCTACTCGTGATGTAGAGTTAGTCAAACCCTGCTCGGACCTCACCCATGATGTAGAGTCAGTCAGGGCCTGCTCAGACCCTACCTATGAATTAGAGTGAGTCAGACCCTGCTCGGACCCCACCCATGATGTAGAGTCAGTCAGACCCTACCCATGATGTAGAGTTAGTAAGACCCTGTTGGACCCCACCCATGATGTAAAGTCAGACAGGCCCTACCTGTGATCTAAATGTAAATGTAAAATGTCCAGTATTTGTAAAGCGCGAACAATTACCCGAGGGTGTCAAGGCCCTGGGGGCAGTCGGGAAGATTCAGCGACCTATTGCCCAGAGTCACATGGTGCTGGGCTGATCTGCCACCGGCTCCGGGAATCGAACCGTGAGCCCCTGGGTTCCGGAGTCAGTTGCCCTGGCCGCTGCGCCACACCTCTTCCCTCTAGAGTTAGTCAGGCCCTGCTTGGACCCCACTTGAGATGTAGAGTTGGTCACCCTCTGCTCGGATCACCCTCACTATGATGTAGAGCCAGTCAGACCCTACTCTTTGATGTAAAGTTATCCAGGCACTGCCCAGACCCTATTTATAAAGTAGAGTCAGCCAGCCTCTGCTGGATTTCCGGCACCCCCCATGTTGCAGAGTTAGTCAGGCCTTGCTTCTACCCCACTCATAATGTAGAATTTCTCGGCCTCTGCTCCGATCCTCTCCCCTGCCCTCCTCAGACCCTACCCGTGATGTAGAGTTAGATTATACCCTGCTCAGATCCAGCCCATGATGTAGAGTTAGTCAGGTCCTGCTCGGACTCCACCTGTGATGTAGAATTAGTCAGACCCTACCCATGATGTAGTTAGTCAGACCCTACCCGTGATGTAGAGTTAGGTCCTGCTCGGTTCTTACTTGTGATGTAGAGTCAGTGAGACCATACTCGTGATGTACAGTTAGTCAAGTCCTGCTCGGGCCCCACCCGTGAAGTAGAGTCAGTCATACCGTAACCATGATGTAGAGTTAGTGAGACCCTGCTTGGACCCCACCGTGATGTAGAGTCAGTCATACGGTAACTGTGATGTAGAGGTAGTGAGACCCTGCTCGGACCCCACCTGTGATGTGGAGATAGTCAGACCGGCCCATGATGTAGAGTTAATCAGACTGTGCTCGGACCCCACCCGTGATGTAGAGTCAGTCAGATACTACCCATGATGTAGACTTAGTCACACCCTGCTCAGACCCTAGCTGTGATGTGGTCAGTCAGACCCTACCCATAATGTAGAGTTAGTCAGACCCTGCTCAGGCCCCAGCCATGATGTAGAGTCAGCCAGACCCTACCCATGATGTAGAGATAGTCAGTCTCTGCTCGGATCCCACCCGTGATGTAGAGTCACTCAGACCCGACCCATGATGTAGAGTTAGTCAGACGCTGCTCGGACCCACCCGTGATGTAGAGTCAGTCAGATCCGATCCATGATGTAGAGTTAGTCAGACGCTGCTCGGACCCACCCGTGATGTAGAGTCAGTCAGATCCGATCCATGGTGTAGAGTTAGTCAGACGCTGCTCGGACCCACCCGTGATGTAGAGTCAGTCAGATCCGATCCATGATGTAGAGTTAGTCAGACCCTGCTCGGACCCCACCCGTGATGTAGAGTCATTCAGACCTGACCCATGATGTAGAGTTAGTAAGACCCTGCTCGGACCCAACCCGTGATGTAGAGTCAGTTAGACCCTTCCCATGTGGTAGAGTTCGTCAGACCCTGCTCGGACCCAACCCGAGATGTAGAGTCAGTTAGACCCTTCCCATGATGTAGAGTTAGTCGGACCCTGCTCGGACCCCCGCCGTGATGTAGAGTCAGTTAGACCCTTCCCATGTGGTAGAGTTCATCAGACCCTGCTCGGACCCCAGCCGTGATGTAGAGTCAGTTAGACCCTTCCCATGTGGTAGAGTTCGTCAGACCCTGCTCGGACCCCAGCCGTGATGTAGAGTCAGTTAGACCCTTCCTATGTGGTAGAGTTCGTCAGACCCTGCTCGGACCCCAGCCGTGATGTAGAGTTAGTTAGACCCTTCCCATGTGGTAGAGTTCTTCAGACCCTGCTCGGACCCCAGCCGTGATGTAGAGTCAGTTAGACCCTTCCGATGTGGTAGAGTTAATCAGACCCTGCTCGGACCCCAGCCGTGATGTAGAGTCAGTTAGACCCTTTCCATGTGGTAGAGTTAATCAGACCCTGCTCGGACCCCAGCCGTGATGTAGAGTCAGTTAGACCCTTCCCATGATGTAGAGTTAGTCGGACCCTGCTCGGACCCCAGCCGTGAAGTAGAGTCAGTTAGACCCTTCCCATGTGGTAGAGTTCGTCAGACCCTGCTCGGACCCCAGCCGTGATGTAGAGTCAGTTAGACCCTTTCCATGTGGTAGAGTTAATCAGACCCTGCTCGGACCCCAGCCGTGATGTAGAGTCAGTTAGAACCTTCCCATGTGGTAGAGTTTGTCAGACCCTGCTCGGACCCCAGCCGTGATGTAGAGTCAGTTAGACCCTTCCCATGTGGTAGAGTTAATCAGACCCTGCTCGAACCCCAGCCGTGATGTAGAGTCAGTTAGACCCTTCCCATGTGGTAGAGTTAGTCAGACCCTGCTCAGACCCCAGCCGTGATGTAGAGTCAGTTAGACCCTTCCCATGTGGTAGAGTTAGTCAGACCCTGCTCGGACCCCAGCCGTGATGTAGAGTCAGTTAGACCCTTCCCATGTGGTAGAGTTAGTCAGACCCTGCTCGGACCCCAGCCGTGATGTAGAGTCAGTTAGACCCTTCCCATGTGGTAGAGTTAATCAGACCCTGCTCGGACCCCAGCCGTGATGTAGAGTCAGTTAGACCCTTCCCATGTGGTAGAGTTAATCAGACCCTGCTCGGACCCCAGCCGTGATGTAGAGTCAGTTAGACCCTTCCCATGTGGTAGAGTTAGTCAGACCCTGCTCGGACCCCAGCCGTGATGTAGAGTCAGTTAGACCCTTCCCATGTGGTAGAGTTAGTCAGACCCTGCTCGGACCCCAGCCGTGATGTAGAGTCAGTTAGACCCTTCCCATGTGGTAGAGTTAGTCAGACCCTGCTCGGACCCCAGCCGTGATGTAGAGTCAGTTAGACCCTTCCCATGTGGTAGAGTTAATCAGACCCTGCTCGGACCCCAGCCGTGATGTAGAGTCAGTTAGACCCTTCACATGATGTAGAGTTAGTCGGACCCTGCTCGGACCCCAGCCATGATGTAGAGTCAGTTAGACCCTTCCCATGTGGTAGACTTAGTCAGACCCTGCTCGGACCTCAGCCGTGATGTAGAGTTAGTTAGACCCTTCCCATGTGGTAGAGTTAGTCAGACCATGCTCGGACCCCAGCCGTGATGTAGAGTCAGTTAGACCCTTCCCATGTGGTAGAGTTAATCAGACCCTGCTCGGACCCCAGCCGTGATGTAGAGTCAGTTAGACCCTTCCCATGTGGTAGAGTTAATCAGACCCTGCTCGGACCCCAGCCGTGATGTAGAGTCAGTTAGACCCTTCCCATGTGGTAGAGTTCGTCAGACCCTGCTCGGACCCCAGCCGTGATGTAGAGTCAGTTAGACCCTTCCCATGATGTAGAGTTAGTCGGACCCTGCTCGGACCCCAGCCGTGATGTAGAGTCAGTTAGACCCTTCCCATGTGGTAGAGTTCGTCAGACCCTGCTCGGACCCCAGCCGTGATGTAGAGTCAGTTAGACCCTTCCCATGTGGTAGAGTTAGTCAGACCCTGCTCGGACCCCAGCCGTGATGTAGAGTCAGTTAGACCCTTCCCATGTGGTAGAGTTAGTCAGACCCTGCTCGGACCCCAGCCGTGATGTAGAGTCAGTTAGACCCTTCCCATGTGGTAGAGTTAATCAGACCCTGCTCGGACCCCAGCCGTGATATAGAGTCAGTTAGACCCTTCCCATGTGGTAGAGTTCGTCAGACCCTGCTCGGACCCCAGCCGTGATGTAGAGTCAGTTAGACCCTTCCCATGATGTAGAGTTAGTCGGACCCTGCTCGGACCCCAGCCATGATGTAGAGTCAGTTAGAGCCTTCCCATGTGGTAGAGTTCGTCAGACCCTGCTCGGACCCCAGCCGTGATGTAGAGTCAGTTCGACCCTTCCCATGTGGTAGAGTTAGTCAGACCCTGCTCGGACCCCAGCCGTGATGTAGAGTCAGTTAGACCCTTCCCATGTGGTAGAGTTCATCAGACCCTGCTCGGACCCCAGCCGTGATGTAGAGTCAGTTAGACCCTTCCCATGTGGTAGAGTTAATCAGACCCTGCTCGGACCCCAGCCGTGATGTAGAGTCAGTTAGACCCTTCCCATGTGGTAGAGTTAATCAGACCCTGCTCGGACCCCAGCCGTGATGTAGAGTCAGTTAGACCCTTCCCATGATGTAGAGTTCGTCAGACCCTGCTCGGACCCCAGCCGTGATGTAGAGTCAGTTAGACCCTTCCCATGATGTAGAGTTAGTCGGACCCTGCTCGGACCCCAGCCGTGATGTAGAGTCAGTTAGACCCTTCCCATGTGGTAGAGTTCGTCAGACCCTGCTCGGACCCCAGCCGTGATGTAGAGTCAGTTCGACCCTTCCCATGTGGTAGAGTTAGTCAGACCCTGCTCGGACCCCAGCCGTGATGTAGAGTCAGTTAGACCCTTCCCATGTGGTAGAGTTCATCAGACCCTGCTCGGACCCCAGCCGTGATGTAGAGTCAGTTAGACCCTTCCCATGTGGTAGAGTTAGTCAGACCCTGCTCGGACCCCAGCCGTGATGTAGAGTCAGTTAGACCCTTCCCATGTGGTAGAGTTCGTCAGACCCTGCTCGGACCCCAGCCGTGATGTAGAGTCAGTTAGACCCTTCCCATGTGGTAGAGTTCGTCAGACCCTGCTCGGACCCCAGCCGTGATGTAGAGTCAGTTCGACCCTTCCCATGTGGTAGAGTTAGTCGGACCCTGCTCGGACCCCAGCCGTGATGTAGAGTCAGTTAAACCCTTCCCATGATGTAGAGTTAGTCGGACCCTGCTCGGACCCCAGCCGTGATGTAGAGTCAGTTAGACCCTTCCCATGTGGTAGAGTTAGTCGGACCCTGCTCGGACCCCAGCCGTGATGTAGAGTCAGTTAGACCCTTCCCATGTGGTAGAGTTCGTCAGACCCTGCTCGGACCCCAGCCGTGATGTAGAGTCAGTTAGACCCTTCCCATGTGGTAGAGTTAATCAGACCCTGCTCGGACCCCAGCCGTGATGTAGAGTCAGTTAGACCCTTCCCATGTGGTAGAGTTAATCAGACCCTGCTCGGACCCCATCCGTGATGTAGAGTCAGTTAGACCCTTCCCATGTGGTAGAGTTAATCAGACCCTGCTCGGACCCCAGCCGTGATGTAGAGTCAGTTAGACCCTTCCCATGTGGTAGAGTTAATCAGACCCTGCTCGGACCCCAGCCGTGATGTAGAGTCAGTTAGACCCTTCCCATGTGGTAGAGTTCGTCAGACCCTGCTCGGACCCCAGCCGTGATGTAGAGTCAGTTCGACCCTTCCCATGTGGTAGAGTTAGTCAGACCCTGCTCGGACCCCAGCCGTGATGTAGAGTCAGTTAGACCCTTCCCATGATGTAGAGTTAGTCAGACCCTGCTCGGACCCCAGCCGTGATGTAGAGTCAGTTAGACCCTTCCCATGTGGTAGAGTTAGTCGGACCCTGCTCGGACCCCAGCCGTGATGTAGAGTCAGTTAGACCCTTCCCATGTGGTAGAGTTAGTCGGACCCTGCTCGGACCCCAGCCGTGATGTACAGTCAGTTAGACCCTTCCCATGTGGTAGAGTTCGTCAGACCCTGCTCGGACCCCAGCCGTGATGTAGAGTCAGTTAGACCCTTCCCATGTGGTAGAGTTAATCAGACCCTGCTCGGACCCCAGCCGTGATGTAGAGTCAGTTAGTCCCTTCCCATGTGGTAGAGTTAATCAGACCCTGCTCGGACCCCAGCCGTGATGTAGAGTCAGTTAGACCCTTCCCATGTGGTAGAGTTAATCAGACCCTGCTCGGACCCCAGCCGTGATGTAGAGTCAGTTAGACCCTTCCCATGTGGTAGAGTTAATCAGACCCTGCTCGGACCCCAGCCGTGATGTAGAGTCAGTTAGACCCTTCCCATGTGGTAGAGTTAATCAGACCCTGCTCGGACCCCAGCCGTGATGTAGAGTCAGTTAGACCCTTCCCATGTGGTAGAGTTCGTCAGACCCTGCTCGGACCCCAGCCGTGATGTAGAGTCAGTTAGACCCTTCCCATGTGGTAGAGTTAATCAGACCCTGCTCGGACCCCAGCCGTGATGTAGAGTCAGTTAGACCCTTCCCATGTGGTAGAGTTAATCAGACCCTGCTCGGACCCCAGCCGTGATGTAGAGTCAGTTAGACCCTTCCCATGTGGTAGAGTTAATCAGACCCTGCTCGGACCCCACCCGTGATGTAGAGTCAGTTAGACCCTTCCCATGTGGTAGAGTTCATCAGACCCTGTTCGGACCCCAGCCGTGATGTAGAGTCAGTTAGACCCTTCCCATGTGGTAGAGTTCATCAGACCCTGCTCGGACCCCAGCCGTGATGTAGAGTCAATTAGACCCTTCCCATGTGGTAGAGATCGTCAGACCCTGCTCGGACCCCAGCCGTGATGTAGAGTCAGTTAGACCCTTCCTATGTGGTAGAGTTCGTCAGACCCTGCTCGGACGCCAGCCGTGATGTAGAGTTAGTTAGACCCTTCCCATGTGGTAGAGTTCGTCAGACCCTGCTCGGACCCCAGCCGTGATGTAGAGTCAGTTAGACCCTTCCAATGTGGTAGAGTTAATCAGACCCTGCTTGGACCCCAGCCGTGATGTAGAGTCAGTTAGACCCTTTCCATGTGGTAGAGTTAATCAGACCCTGCTCGGACCCCAGCCGTGATGTAGAGTCAGTTAGACCCTTCCCATGATGTAGAGTTAGTCGGACCCTGCTCGGACCCCAGCCGTGAAGTAGAGTCAGGTAGACCCTTCCCATGTGGTAGAGTTCGTCAGACCCTGCTCGGACCCAAGCCGTGATGTAGAGTCAGTTAGACCCTTTCCATGTGGTAGAGTTAATCAGACCCTGCTCGGACCCCAGCCGTGATGTAGAGTCAGTTAGAACCTTCCCATGTGGTAGAGTTCGGTCAGACCCTGCTCGGACCCCAGCCGTGATGTAGAGTCAGTTAGACCCTTCCCATGTGGTAGAGTTAATCAGATCCTGCTCGGACCCCAGCCGTGATGTAGAGTCAGTTAGACCCTTCCCATGTGGTAGAGTTAGTCAGACCCTGCTCGGACCCCAGCCATGATGTAGAGTCAGTTAGACCCTTCCCATGTGGTAGAGTTAGTCAGACACTGCTCGGACCCCAGCCGTGATATAGAGTCAGTTAGACCCTTCCCATGTGGTAGAGTTAGTCAGACCCTGCTCGGACTCCAGCCGTGATGTAGAGTCAGTTAGACCCTTCCCATGTGGTAGAGTTAATCAGACCCTGCTCGGACCCCAGCCGTGATGTAGAGTCAGTTAGACCCTTCCCATGTGGTAGAGTTAATCAGACCCTGCTCGGACCCCAGCCGTGATGTAGAGTCAGTTAGACCCTTCCCATGTGGTAGAGTTAGTCAGACCCTGCTCGGACCCCAGCCGTGATGTAGAGTCAGTTAGACCCTTCCCATGTGGTAGAGTTAGTCAGACCCTGCTCGGACCCCACCCGTGATGTAGAGTCAGTTAGACCCTTCCCATGTGGTAGAGTTAGTCGGACCCTGCTCGGACCCCAGCCGTGATGTAGAGTCAGTTAGACCCTTCCCATGATGTAGAGTTAGTCGGACCCTGCTCGGACCCCAGCCATGATGTAGAGTCAGTTAGACCCTTCCCATGTGGTAGAGTTAGTCAGACCCTGCTCGGACCCCATCCGTGATGTAGAGTCAGTTAGACCCTTCCCATGTGGTAGAGTTAGTCAGACCCTGCTCGGACCCCAGCCGTGATGTAGAGTCAGTTAGACCCTTCCCATGTGGTAGAGTTAGTCAGACCCTGCTCGGACCCCAGCCGTGATGTAGAGTCAGTTACACCCTTCCCATGTGGTAGAGTTAGTCAGACCCTGCTCGGACCCCAGCCGTGATGTAGAGTCAGTTAGACCCTTCCCATGTGGTAGAGTTAATCAGACCCTGCTCGGACCCCAGCCGTGATGTAGAGTCAGTTAGACCCTTCCCATGATGTAGAGTTAGTCGGACCCTGCTCGGACCCCAGCCGTGAAGTAGAGTCAGTTAGACCCTTCCCATGTGGTAGAGTTCGTCAGACCCTGCTCGGACCCCAGCCGTGATGTAGAGTCAGTTAGACCCTTTCCATGTGGTAGAGTTAATCAGACCCTGCTCGGACCCCAGCCGTGATGTAGAGTCAGTTAGAACCTTCCCATGTGGTAGAGTTCGTCAGACCCTGCTCGGACCCCAGCCGTGATGTAGAGTCAGTTAGACCCTTCCCATGTGGTAGAGTTAATCAGATCCTGCTCGGACCCCAGCCGTGATGTAGAGTCAGTTAGACCCTTCCCATGTGGTAGAGTTAGTCAGACCCTGCTCGGACCCCAGCCGTGATGTAGAGTCAGTTAGACCCTTCCCATGTGGTAGAGTTAGTCAGACCCTGCTCGGACCCCAGCGGTGATGTAGAGTCAGTTAGACCCTTCCCATGTGGTAGAGTTAGTCAGACCCTGCTCGGACCCCAGCCGTGATGTAGAGTCAGTTAGACCCTTCCCATGTGGTAGAGTTAATCAGACCCTGCTCGGACCCCAGCCGTGATGTAGAGTCAGTTAGACCCTTCCCATGTGGTAGAGTTAATCAGACCCTGCTCGGACCCCAGCCGTGATGTAGAGTCAGTTAGACCCTTCCCATGTGGTAGAGTTAGTCAGACCCTGCTCGGACCCCAGCCGTGATGTAGAGTCAGTTAGACCCTTCCCATGTGGTAGAGTTAGTCAGGCCCTGCTCGGACCCCAGCCGTGATGTAGAGTCAGTTAGACCCTTCCCATGTGGTAGAGTTAGTCAGGCCCTGCTCGGACCCCAGCCGTGATGTAGAGTCAGTTAGACCCTTCCCATGATGTAGAGTTAGTCGGACCCTGCTCGGACCCCAGCCGTGATGTAGAGTCAGTTAGACCCTTCCCATGTGGTAGAGTTAGTCAGACCCTGCTCGGACCCCAGCCGTGATGTAGAGTCAGTTAGACCCTTCCCATGTGGTAGAGTTAGTCAGACCCTGCTCGAACCCCAGCCGTGATATAGAGTCAGTTAGACCCTTCCCATGTGGTAGAGTTAATCAGACCCTGCTCGGACCCCAGCAGTGATGTAGAGTCAGTTAGACCCTTCCCATGTGGTAGAGTTAATCAGACCCTGCTCGGACCCCAGCCGTGATGTAGAGTCAGTTAGACCCTTCCCATGTGGTAGAGTTCGTCAGACCCTGCTCGGACCCCAGCCGTGATGTAGAGTCAGTTAGACCCTTCCCATGATGTAGAGTTAGTCGGACCCTGCTCGGACCCCAGCCGTGATGTAGAGTCAGTTAGACCCTTCCCATGTGGTAGAGTTCGTCAGACCCTGCTCGGACCCCAGCCGTGATGTAGAGTCAGTTAGACCCTTCCCATGTGGTAGAGTTAGTCAGACCCTGCTCGGACCCCAGCCGTGATGTAGAGTCAGTTAGACCCTTCCCATGTGGTAGAGTTAGTCAGACCCTGCTCGGACCCCAGCCGTGATGTAGAGTCAGTTAGACCCTTCCCATGTGGTAGAGTTAATCAGACCCTGCTCGGACCCCAGCCGTGATGTAGAGTCAGTTAGACCCTTCCCATGTGGTAGAGTTCGTCAGACCCTGCTCGGACCCCAGCCGTGATGTAGAGTCAGTTAGACCCTTCCCATGATGTAGAGTTAGTCGGACCCTGCTCGGACCCCAGCCATGATGTAGAGTCAGTTAGACCCTTCCCATGTGGTAGAGTTAATCAGACCCTGCTCGGACCCCAGCCGTGATGTAGAGTCAGTTAGACCCTTCCCATGTGGTAGAGTTAATCAGACCCTGCTCGGACCCCAGCCGTGATGTAGAGTCAGTTAGACCCTTCCCATGTGGTAGAGTTAGTCAGACCCTGCTCGGACCCCAGCCGTGATGTAGAGTCAGTTAGACCCTTCCCATGTGGTAGAGTTAGTCAGGCCCTGCTCGGACCCCAGCCGTGATGTAGAGTCAGTTAGACCCTTCCCATGTGGTAGAGTTAGTCAGGCCCTGCTCGGACCCCAGCCGTGATGTAGAGTCAGTTAGACCCTTCCCATGATGTAGAGTTAGTCGGACCCTGCTCGGACCCCAGCCGTGATGTAGAGTCAGTTAGACCCTTCCCATGTGGTAGAGTTAGTCAGACCCTGCTCGGACCCCAGCCGTGATGTAGAGTCAGTTAGACCCTTCCCATGTGGTAGAGTTAGTCAGACCCTGCTCGAACCCCAGCCGTGATATAGAGTCAGTTAGACCCTTCCCATGTGGTAGAGTTAATCAGACCCTGCTCGGACCCCAGCAGTGATGTAGAGTCAGTTAGACCCTTCCCATGTGGTAGAGTTAATCAGACCCTGCTCGGACCCCAGCCGTGATGTAGAGTCAGTTAGACCCTTCCCATGTGGTAGAGTTCGTCAGACCCTGCTCGGACCCCAGCCGTGATGTAGAGTCAGTTAGACCCTTCCCATGATGTAGAGTTAGTCGGACCCTGCTCGGACCCCAGCCGTGATGTAGAGTCAGTTAGACCCTTCCCATGTGGTAGAGTTCGTCAGACCCTGCTCGGACCCCAGCCGTGATGTAGAGTCAGTTAGACCCTTCCCATGTGGTAGAGTTAGTCAGACCCTGCTCGGACCCCAGCCGTGATGTAGAGTCAGTTAGACCCTTCCCATGTGGTAGAGTTAGTCAGACCCTGCTCGGACCCCAGCCGTGATGTAGAGTCAGTTAGACCCTTCCCATGTGGTAGAGTTAATCAGACCCTGCTCGGACCCCAGCCGTGATGTAGAGTCAGTTAGACCCTTCCCATGTGGTAGAGTTCGTCAGACCCTGCTCGGACCCCAGCCGTGATGTAGAGTCAGTTAGACCCTTCCCATGATGTAGAGTTAGTCGGACCCTGCTCGGACCCCAGCCATGATGTAGAGTCAGTTAGACCCTTCCCATGTGGTAGAGTTCGTCAGACCCTGCTCAGACCCCAGCCGTGATGTATAGTCAGTTCGACCCTTCCCATGTGGTAGAGTTAGTCAGACCCTGCTCGGACCCCAGCCGTGATGTAGAGTCAGTTAGATCCTTCCCATGTGGTAGAGTTCATCAGACCCTGCTCGGACCCCAGCCGTGATGTAGTGTCAGTTAGACCCTTCCCATGTGGTAGAGTTAATCAGACCCTGCTCGGACCCCAGCCGTGATGTAGAGTCAGTTAGACCCTTCCCATGTGGTAGAGTTAATCAGACCCTGCTCAGACCCCAGCCGTGATGTAGAGTCAGTTAGACCCTTCCCATGATGTAGAGTTCGTCGGACCCTGCTCGGACCCCAGCCGTGATGTAGAGTCAGTTAGACCCTTCCCATGATGTAGATTTAGTCGGACCCTGCTCGGACCCCAGCCGTGATGTAGAGTCAGTTAGACCCTTCCCATGTGGTAGAGTTCGTCAGACCCTGCTCGGACCCCAGCCGTGATGTAGAGTCAGTTCGACCCTTCCCATGTGGTAGAGTTAGTCAGACCCTGCTCGGACCCCAGCCGTGATGTAGAGTCAGTTAGACCCTTCCCATGTGGTAGAGTTCATCAGACCCTGCTCGGACCCCAGCCGTGATGTAGAGTCAGTTAGACCCTTCCCATGTGGTAGAGTTAGTCAGACCCTGCTCGGACCCCAGCCGTGATGTAGAGTCAGTTAGACCCTTCCTATGTGGTAGAGTTCATCAGACCCTGCTCGGACCCCAGCCGTGATGTAGAGTCAGTTAGACCCTTCCCATGTGGTAGAGTTCGTCAGACCCTGCTCGGACCCCAGCCGTGATGTAGAGTCAGTTCGACCCTTCCCATGTGGTAGAGTTAGTCAGACCCTGCTCGGACCCCAGCCGTGATGTAGAGTCAGTTAGACCCTTCCCATGTGGTAGAGTTAGTCAGGCCCTGCTCGGACCCCAGCCGTGATGTAGAGTCAGTTAGACCCTTCCCATGTGGTAGAGTTCGTCAGACCCTGCTCGGACCCCAGCCGTGATGTAGAGTCAGTTAGACCCTTCCCATGTGGTAGAGTTAGTCAGACCCTGCTCGGACCCCAGCCGTGATGTAGAGTCAGTTAGACCCTTCCCATGTGGTAGAGTTAATCAGACCCTGCTCGGACCCCAGCCGTGATGTAGAGTCAGTTAGACCCTTCCCATGTGGTAGAGTTCGTCAGACCCTGCTCGGACCCCAGCCGTGATGTAGAGTCAGTTCGACCCTTCCCATGTGGTAGAGTTAGTCGGACCCTGCTCGGACCCCAGCCGTGATGTAGAGTCAGTTAGACCCTTCCCATGATGTAGAGTTAGTCGGACCCTGCTCGGACCCCAGCCGTGATGTAGAGTCAGTTAGACCCTTCCCATGTGGTAGAGTTAGTCAGACCCTGCTCGGACCCCAGCCGTGATGTAGAGTCAGTTAGACCCTTCCCAAGTGGTAGAGTTAGTCGGACCCTGCTCGGACCCCAGCCGTGATGTAGAGTCAGTTAGACCCTTCCCATGTGGTAGAGTTAGTCGGACCCTGCTCGGACCCCAGCCGTGATGTAGAGTCAGTTAGACCCTTCCCATGTGGTAGAGTTCGTCAGACCCTGCTCGGACCCCAGCCGTGATGTAGAGTCAGTTAGACCCTTCCCATGTGGTAGAGTTAATCAGACCCTGCTCGGACCCCAGCCGTGATGTAGAGTCAGTTAGACCCTTCCCATGTGGTAGAGTTAATCAGACCCTGCTCGGACCCCAGCCGTGATGTAGAGTCAGTTAGACCCTTCCCATGTGGTAGAGTTAATCAGACCCTGCTCGGACCCCAGCCGTGATGTAGAGTCAGTTAGACCCTTCCCATGTGGTAGAGTTAATCAGACCCTGCTCGGACCGCAGCCGTGATGTAGAGTCAGTTAGACCCTTCCCATGTGGTAGAGTTCGTCAGACCCTGCTCGGACCCCAGCCGTGATGTAGAGTCAGTTAGACCCTTCCCATGATGTAGAGTTAGTCGGACCCTGCTCGGACCCCAGCCGTGATGTAGAGTCAGTTAGACCCTTCCCATGTGGTAGAGTTAGTCAGACCCTGCTCGACCCCAGCCGTGATGTAGAGTCAGTTAGACCCTTCCCATGTGGTAGAGTTAGTCGGACCCTGCTCGGACCCCAGCCGTGATGTAGAGTCAGTTAGACCCTTCCCATGTGGTAGAGTTAGTCGGACCCTGCTCGGACCCCAGCCGTGATGTAGAGTCAGTTAGACCCTTCCCATTTGGTAGAGTTCGTCAGACCCTGCTCGGACCCCAGCCGTGATGTAGAGTCAGTTAGACCCTTCCCATGTGGTAGAGTTAATCAGACCCTGCTCGGACCCCAGCCGTGATGTAGAGTCAGTTAGACCCTTCCTATGTGGTAGAGTTAATCAGACCCTGCTCGGACCCCAGCCGTGATGTAGAGTCAGTTAGACCCTTCCCATGTGGTAGAGTTAATCAGACCCTGCTCGGACCCCATCCGTGATGTAGAGTCAGTTAGACCCTTCCCATGTGGTAGAGTTAATCAGACCCTGCTCGGACCCCAGCCGTGATGTAGAGTCAGTTAGACCCTTCCCATGTGGTAGAGTTTGTCAGACCCTACTCGGACCCCAGCCGTGATGTAGAGTCAGTTAGACCCTTCCCATGTGGTAGAGTTAATCAGACCCTGCTCGGACCCCAGCCGTGATGTAGAGTCAGTTAGACCCTTCCCATGTGGTAGAGTTAATCAGACCCTGCTCGGACCCCAGCCGTGATGTAGAGTCAGTTAGACCCTTCCCATGTGGTAGAGTTAATCAGACCCTGCTCGGACCCCAGCCGTGATGTAGAGTCAGTTAGACCCTTCCCATGTGGTAGAGTTAATCAGACCCTGCTTGGACCCCAGCCGTGATGTAGAGTCAGTTAGACCCTTCCCATGTGGTAGAGTTAATCAGACCCTGCTCTGACCCCAGCCGTGATGTAGAGTCAGTTAGACCCTTCCCATGTGGTAGAGTTAATCAGACCCTGCTCGGACCCCAGCCGTGATGTAGAGTCAGTTAGACCCTTCCCATGTGGTAGAGTTAGTCAGACCCTGCTCGGACCCCAGCCGTGATGTAGAGTCAGTTAGACCCTTCCCATGTGGTAGAGTTAGTCAGACCCTGCTCGGACCCCAGCCGTGATGTAGAGTCAGTTAGACCCTTCCCATGTGGTAGAGTTTGTCAGACCCTGCTCGGACCCCAGCCGTGATGTAGAGTCAGTTAGACCCTTCCCATGTGGTAGAGTTAATCAGACCCTGCTCGGACCCCAGCCGTGATGTAGAGTCAGTTAGACCCTTCCCATGTGGTAGAGTTAATCAGACCCTGCTCGGACCCCAGCCGTGATGTAGAGTCAGTTAGACCCTTCCCATGTGGTAGAGTTCATCAGACCCTGCTCGGACCCCAGCCGTGATGTAGAGTCAGTTAGACCCTTCCCATGTGGTAGAGTTAGTCAGACCCTGCTCGGACCCCAGCCGTGATGTAGAGTCAGTTAGACCCTTCCTATGTGGTAGAGTTCATCAGACCCTGCTCGGACCCCAGCCGTGATGTAGAGTCAGTTAGACCCTTCCCATGTGGTAGAGTTCGTCAGACCCTGCTCGGACCCCAGCCGTGATGTAGAGTCAGTTCGACCCTTCCCATGTGGTAGAGTTAGTCAGACCCTGCTCGGACCCCAGCCGTGATGTAGAGTCAGTTCGACCCTTCCCATGATGTAGAGTTAGTCGGACCCTGCTCGG
Organism: Calotriton arnoldi; assembly: GCA_963921515.1. Lineage (NCBI taxonomy): Eukaryota > Metazoa > Chordata > Amphibia > Caudata > Salamandridae > Calotriton > Calotriton arnoldi. The sequence continues at coordinate 1,089,690 of CAWUFW010002728.1, forward strand.
ACCCCAGCCGTGATGTAGAGTCAGTTAGACCCTTCACATGTGGTAGAGTTAGTCAGACCCTGCTCGGACCCCAGCCGTGATGTAGAGTCAGTTAGACCCTTCCCATGTGGTAGAGTTAGTCGGACCCTGCTCGGACCCCAGCCGTGATGTAGAGTCAGTTAGACCCTTCCCATGTGGTAGAGTTCGTCAGACCCTGCTCGGACCCCAGCCGTGATGTAGAGTCAGTTAGACCCTTCCCATGTGGTAGAGTTCGTCAGACCCTGCTCGGACCCCAGCCGTGATGTAGAGTCAGTTCGACCCTTCCCATGTGGTAGAGTTAGTCAGACCCTGCTCGGACCCCAGCCGTGATGTAGAGTCAGTTCGACCCTTCCCATGATGTAGAGTTAGTCGGACCCTGCTCGGACCCCAGCCGTGATGTAGAGTCAGTTAGACCCTTCACATGTGGTAGAGTTAGTCAGACCCTGCTCGGACCCCAGCCGTGATGTAGAGTCAGTTAGACCCTTCCCATGTGGTAGAGTTAGTCGGACCCTGCTCGGACCCCAGCCGTGATGTAGAGTCAGTTAGACCCTTCCCATGTGGTAGAGTTCGTCAGACCCTGCTCGGACCCCAGCCGTGATGTAGAGTCAGTTAGACCCTTCCCATGTGGTAGAGTTAATCAGACCCTGCTCGGACCCCAGCCGTGATGTAGAGTCAGTTAGACCCTTCCCATGTGGTAGAGTTAATCAGACCCTGCTCGGACCCCAGCCGTGATGTAGAGTCAGTTAGACCCTTCCCATGTGGTAGAGTTAATCAGACCCTGCTCGGACCCCAGCCGTGATGTAGAGTCAGTTAGACCCTTCCCATGTGGTAGAGTTCGTCAGACCCTGCTCGGACCCCAGCCGTGATGTAGAGTCAGTTCGACCCTTCCCATGTGGTAGAGTTAGTCGGACCCTGCTCGGACCCCAGCCGTGATGTAGAGTCAGTTAGACCCTTCCCATGATGTAGAGTTAGTCGGACCCTGCTCGGACCCCAGCCGTGATGTAGAGTCAGTTAGACCCTTCCCATGTGGTAGAGTTAGTCAGACCCTGCTCGGACCCCAGCCGTGATGTAGAGTCAGTTAGACCCTTCCCAAGTGGTAGAGTTAGTCGGACCCTGCTCGGACCCCAGCCGTGATGTAGAGTCAGTTAGACCCTTCCCATGTGGTAGAGTTAGTCGGACCCTGCTCGGACCCCAGCCGTGATGTAGAGTCAGTTAGACCCTTCCCATGTGGTAGAGTTCGTCAGACCCTGCTCGGACCCCAGCCGTGATGTAGAGTCAGTTAGACCCTTCCCATGTGGTAGAGTTAATCAGACCCTGCTCGGACCCCAGCCGTGATGTAGAGTCAGTTAGACCCTTCCCATGTGGTAGAGTTAATCAGACCCTGCTCGGACCCCAGCCGTGATGTAGAGTCAGTTAGACCCTTCCCATGTGGTAGAGTTAATCAGACCCTGCTCGGACCCCAGCCGTGATGTAGAGTCAGTTAGACCCTTCCCATGTGGTAGAGTTAATCAGACCCTGCTCGGACCCCAGCCGTGATGTAGAGTCAGTTAGACCCTTCCCATGTGGTAGAGTTCGTCAGACCCTGCTCGGACCCCAGCCGTGATGTAGAGTCAGTTAGACCCTTCCCATGATGTAGAGTTAGTCGGACCCTGCTCGGACCCCAGCCGTGATGTAGAGTCAGTTAGACCCTTCCCATGTGGTAGAGTTAGTCAGACCCTGCTCGACCCCAGCCGTGATGTAGAGTCAGTTAGACCCTTCCCATGTGGTAGAGTTAGTCGGACCCTGCTCGGACCCCAGCCGTGATGTAGAGTCAGTTAGACCCTTCCCATGTGGTAGAGTTAGTCGGACCCTGCTCGGACCCCAGCCGTGATGTAGAGTCAGTTAGACCCTTCCCATTTGGTAGAGTTCGTCAGACCCTGCTCGGACCCCAGCCGTGATGTAGAGTCAGTTAGACCCTTCCCATGTGGTAGAGTTAATCAGACCCTGCTCGGACCCCAGCCGTGATGTAGAGTCAGTTAGACCCTTCCTATGTGGTAGAGTTAATCAGACCCTGCTCGGACCCCAGCCGTGATGTAGAGTCAGTTAGACCCTTCCCATGTGGTAGAGTTAATCAGACCCTGCTCGGACCCCATCCGTGATGTAGAGTCAGTTAGACCCTTCCCATGTGGTAGAGTTAATCAGACCCTGCTCGGACCCCAGCCGTGATGTAGAGTCAGTTAGACCCTTCCCATGTGGTAGAGTTTGTCAGACCCTGCTCGGACCCCAGCCGTGATGTAGAGTCAGTTAGACCCTTCCCATGTGGTAGAGTTAATCAGACCCTGCTCGGACCCCAGCCGTGATGTAGAGTCAGTTAGACCCTTCCCATGTGGTAGAGTTAATCAGACCCTGCTCGGACCCCAGCCGTGATGTAGAGTCAGTTAGACCCTTCCCATGTGGTAGAGTTAATCAGACCCTGCTCGGACCCCAGCCGTGATGTAGAGTCAGTTAGACCCTTCCCATGTGGTAGAGTTAATCAGACCCTGCTTGGACCCCAGCCGTGATGTAGAGTCAGTTAGACCCTTCCCATGTGGTAGAGTTAATCAGACCCTGCTCTGACCCCAGCCGTGATGTAGAGTCAGTTAGACCCTTCCCATGTGGTAGAGTTAGTCAGACCCTGCTCGGACCCCAGCCGTGATGTAGAGTCAGTTAGACCCTTCCCATGTGGTAGAGTTAGTCAGACCCTGCTCGGACCCCAGCCGTGATGTAGAGTCAGTTAGACCCTTCCCATGTGGTAGAGTTTGTCATACCCTGCTCGGACCCCAGCCGTGATGTAGAGTCAGTTAGACCCTTCCCATGTGGTAGAGTTAATCAGACCCTGCTCGGACCCCAGCCGTGATGTAGAGTCAGTTAGACCCTTCCCATGTGGTAGAGTTAATCAGACCCTGCTCGGACCCCAGCCGTGATGTAGAGTCAGTTAGACCCTTCCCATGTGGTAGAGTTCGTCAGACCCTGCTCGGACCCCAGCCGTGATGTAGAGTCAGTTAGACCCTTCCCATGTGGTAGAGTTAGTCAGACCCTGCTCGGACCCCAGCCGTGATGTAGAGTCAGTTAGACCCTTCCTATGTGGTAGAGTTCATCAGACCCTGCTCGGACCCCAGCCGTGATGTAGAGTCAGTTAGACCCTTCCCATGTGGTAGAGTTCGTCAGACCCTGCTCGGACCCCAGCCGTGATGTAGAGTCAGTTCGACCCTTCCCATGTGGTAGAGTTAGTCAGACCCTGCTCGGACCCCAGCCGTGATGTAGAGTCAGTTCGACCCTTCCCATGATGTAGAGTTAGTCGGACCCTGCTCGGACCCCAGCCGTGATGTAGAGTCAGTTAGACCCTTCACATGTGGTAGAGTTAGTCAGACCCTGCTCGGACCCCAGCCGTGATGTAGAGTCAGTTAGACCCTTCCCATGTGGTAGAGTTAGTCGGACCCTGCTCGGACCCCAGCCGTGATGTAGAGTCAGTTAGACCCTTCCCATGTGGTAGAGTTCGTCAGACCCTGCTCGTACCCCAGCCGTGATGTAGAGTCAGTTAGACCCTTCCCATGTGGTAGAGTTAATCAGACCCTGCTCGGACCCCAGCCGTGATGTAGAGTCAGTTAGACCCTTCCCATGTGGTAGAGTTAATCAGACCCTGCTCGGACCCCAGCCGTGATGTAGAGTCAGTTAGACCCGTCCCATGTGGTAGAGTTAGTCGGACCCTGCTCGGACCCCAGCCGTGATGTAGAGTCAGTTAGACCCTTCCCATGATGTAGAGTTAGTCGGACCCTGCTCGGACCCCAGCCGTGATGTAGAGTCAGTTAGACCCTTCCCATGTGGTAGAGTTAGTCAGACCCTGCTCGGACCCCAGCCGTGATGTAGAGTCAGTTAGACCCTTCCCATGTGGTAGAGTTAGTCGGACCCTGCTCGGACCCCAGCCGTGATGTAGAGCCAGTTAGACCCTTCCCATGTGGTAGAGTTAGTCGGACCCTGCTCGGACCCCAGCCGTGATGTAGAGTCAGTTAGACCCTTCCCATGTGGTAGAGTTCGTCAGACCCTGCTCGGACCCCAGCCGTGATGTAGAGTCAGTTAGACCCTTCCCATGTGGTAGAGTTAATCAGACCCTGCTCGGACCCCAGCCGTGATGTAGAGTCAGTTAGACCCTTCCCATGTGGTAGAGTTAATCAGACCCTGCTCGGACCCCAGCCGTGATGTAGAGTCAGTTAGACCCTTCCCATGTGGTAGAGTTAATCAGACCCTGCTCGGACCCCAGCCGTGATGTAGAGTCAGTTAGACCCTTCCCATGTGGTAGAGTTAATCAGACCCTGCTCGGACCCCAGCCGTGATGTAGAGTCAGTTAGACCCTTCCCATGTGGTAGAGTTCGTCAGACCCTGCTCGGACCCCAGCCGTGATGTAGAGTCAGTTAGACCCTTCCCATGATGTAGAGTTAGTCGGACCCTGCTCGGACCCCAGCCGTGATGTAGAGTCAGTTAGACCCTTCCCATGTGGTAGAGTTAGTCAGACCCTGCTCGACCCCAGCCGTGATGTAGAGTCAGTTAGACCCTTCCCATGTGGTAGAGTTAGTCGGACCCTGCTCGGACCCCAGCCGTGATGTAGAGTCAGTTAGACCCTTCCCATGTGGTAGAGTTAGTCGGACCCTGCTCGGACCCCAGCCGTGATGTAGAGTCAGTTAGACCCTTCCCATGTGGTAGAGTTCGTCAGACCCTGCTCGGACCCCAGCCGTGATGTAGAGTCAGTTAGACCCTTCCCATGTGGTAGAGTTAATCAGACCCTGCTCGGACCCCAGCCGTGATGTAGAGTCAGTTAGACCCTTCCTATGTGGTAGAGTTAATCAGACCCTGCTCGGACCCCAGCCGTGATGTAGAGTCAGTTAGACCCTTCCCATGTGGTAGAGTTAATCAGACCCTGCTCGGACCCCAGCCGTGATGTAGAGTCAGTTAGACCCTTCCCATGTGGTAGAGTTAATCAGACCCTGCTCGGACCCCAGCCGTGATGTAGAGTCAGTTAGACCCTTCCCATGTGGTAGAGTTTGTCAGACCCTGCTCGGACCCCAGCCGTGATGTAGAGTCAGTTAGACCCTTCCCATGTGGTAGAGTTAATCAGACCCTGCTCGGACCCCAGCCGTGATGTAGAGTCAGTTAGACCCTTCCCATGTGGTAGAGTTAATCAGACCCTGCTCGGACCCCAGCCGTGATGTAGAGTCAGTTAGACCCTTCCCATGTGGTAGAGTTAATCAGACCCTGCTCGGACCCCAGCCGTGATGTAGAGTCAGTTAGACCCTTCCCATGTGGTAGAGTTAATCAGACCCTGCTTGGACCCCAGCCGTGATGTAGAGTCAGTTAGACCCTTCCCATGTGGTAGAGTTAATCAGACCCTGCTCGGACCCCAGCCGTGATGTAGAGTCAGTTAGACCCTTCCCATGTGGTAGAGTTAATCAGACCCTGCTCGGACCCCAGCCGTGATGTAGAGTCAGTTAGACCCTTCCCATGTGGTAGAGTTAGTCAGACCCTGCTCGGACCCCAGCCGTGATGTAGAGTCAGTTAGACCCTTCCCATGTGGTAGAGTTAATCAGATCCTGCTCGGACCCCAGCCGTGATGTAGAGTCAGTTAGACCCTTCCCATGTGGTAGAGTTAGTCAGACCCTGCTCGGACCCCAGCCGTGATGCCCAAGACTATTGGAGGGAGCAATTCTGTATCTTTCTGTGATGGGAAATAAGCTGGTCACAGAAGAGAGGAGCCCATTGACTTGAGGGTGAGCAGACACCCATGCACTTAACCCTTGGGTATTACAACAAGGGTTTGTGCTATTTTTTTTCCTAGTACAGTTTATGCTATGTGGCTTATGCATATGCCAGGTTGAAAACATTGCAGAAGAGATCGCCAGATTGGAAAAAAGATGGATTAACGAAGGGACTACGTCTGTGATCCAAAATACATTTATCAATGGTAAAACGTATCACTTGTTTTTAGAAAATGTGATACTTATGAAATTATTCGGAATCCAAAGATGAAAGAAATCATTTGTAACATGCTAAAATATTTTAACTATATTTAAAGACATAAGAAAAACAATATAATATTTAAAAGATGTCTTAAAAATTTGCAGCAATCTGCTTTGCAACCTGCGTGCTTGCTCTTCTACTATGACACCAATTCACTTCCTCTTTCGGTGGCGGGCTTGTTGACTCCCTGCCAGCAGTGGCGCCCAGGACACGCTCATCTTGTGGCCGATTTAGAAAAGCATTTACGAATACAGGAAGTAGTACTACAGGATTACTCTTTTGTGTACTCTTGAATGCAGCTGTGAATCGCTCTGGAATGTCCAGCTCCCTAGTAGTAAAAGTCTGACTTCATTGTATTTGTGGTCATTGTTTCTAAAAATTTCCATTCTAGGGGCCCCATTCGCAAAGGCAAACTTACACTTTTATGTAGGTTTACTACTTTTTAGTATTCACAAAGGTAAACTTAGACCAAAAGTCTAACTTTACTACTTTTTAGTATTCACAAAGGTAAACTTAGACCAAAAGTCTAACTTTACTACTTTTCGGTATTCACAAAGGTAAACTTAGACCAAAAGTCTAACTTTACTACTTTTCGGTATTCACAAAGGTAAACTTAGACCAAAAGTCTAACTTTACTACTTTTCGGTATTCACAAAGGTAAACTTAGACCAAATGTCTAACTTTACTACTTTTTAGTATTCACAAAGGTAAACTTAGACCAAAAGTCTAACTTTACTACTTTTCGGTATTCACAAAGGTAAACTTAGACCAAAAGTCTAACTTTACTACTTTTCGGCATTCACAAATGTAAACTTAGACCAAATGTCTAACTTTACTACTTTTCGGCATTCACAATTGTAAACTTAGACCAAAAGTCTAACTTTACTACTTTTCGAGCATTCACAAATGTAAACTTAGACCAAATGTCTAACTTTACTACTTTTCGGCATTCACAAATGTAAACTTATACCAAATGTCTAACTTTACTACTTTTCGGCATTCACAAGTGTAAACTTAGACCAAAAGTCTAACTTTACTACTTTTCGGCATTCACAAAGGTAAACTTAGACCAAATGTCTAACTTTACTACTTTTCGGTATTCACAAATGTAAACTTAGACCAAAAGTCTAAATTTACTACTTTTCGGCATTCACAAGTGTAAACTTAGACCAAAAGTCTAACTTTACTACTTTTCGGTATTCACAAAGGTAAACTTAGACCAAATGTCTAACTTTACTACTTTTCGGTATTCACAAATGTAAACTTAGACCAAAAGTCTAAATTTACTACTTTTCGGCATTCACAAGTGTAAACTTAGACCAAAAGTCTAACTTTGCTACTTTTCGGTATTCACAAAGGTAATTTACTACTTTTCAGTATTCACAAAAGTAAACTTAGACCAAAAGTCTAACTTTACGAGTAGTAACTTACCTTTGTGAATACCAAATAGTAGTAAACTTACATGAAAGTGTAAGTTTACCTTTGTGAATCGGGCCCTCGATGTTTTGTGGCCAGTTCATAAAGGCATGTAAGAGTAAGTAGGAGAGATCTACTGACGTGCTCCTTCACAAACTGCGAAATGTCACTGAGTATGCCACCAGGTCCACCCTGATTCAGATTCTAGCCCTAATACTTGTGTGAAATCTTTGCCCGCCAATAGATTGCCTATGTGCTCTACCAGTCTGCATCTCCTGACCGATCACAGCCCCCTTGTACAGACTCAGGTCATCACTCTTTCTACCTTCTTGCCTCACTCCTGCAGGGTCTTGGAGCCTTAACCTCACCTTTAAAACTGCTCTCAAAAAGCATCTCAGCAGTGAGTCACACCAACTCTAATATATGTATCTTAATGTTCTCCCATCCTCACGACCCCTTCCCAAGCCCTCAACAGCTAGACTCGAATTATTTTCTAGAAAATGCACTATGGGTATTACATAGACCACATATTAGAGTGTGTTTTTTTTCACTGTCTTCACTCACCATCCTCTGTATTCTCACCCTCATGGCTTTATGTGAAGATCTTGTCTCACATGATGCTGGTTTACTACGTGCAACATTTCTGTATTGCGCAACAGTACCTGTTGTGAAGCACCTCGACACCCTATCTGGGGATTAGCAGCACTATATAAATCCTGGCTGATTGATTGGTTGGTTTGGATGGGTTGCTTGATCTGCATATTGTGCTGCTGCTGAAGCTGCTGTCTACGTTTTTAAAAATCCTTCATTGCAGGGAAACAGCGACTAGGAGGAGGGGTCAGTGTTAATGATCTGCCTCGGTTGCCATTGCTGACCATGGGAGAGAAGTTACTGATGTGCTTCCATTTTTAAAAAATGCAACTGGATGGCAAATAACGCCCCATGATGGATACATGGACATTAAGTGTGTCTGGCCTGTTCCCGATGCCCCCGCTTTAGGTGAGACTGGAGAACAGAGGGCAATACAAGGTATTCAAGAAGCTTTTGAAATTTCACTTTGAAAAAACTCTTCCCCTTCCACATCCCCACACCTGCCTCTCAAGCCACGACATTCAACCTGATCAACAGGCCACAGTGAAAGACAAACTCCCTTTCTGAGCAAAGCATTTCTCACCACAAATAACATGTCCCCTGCTGATCGTGGACTCACGGGAGATTCTACCACCCAGTTAAAGCACTGTGGACTCAGTGACGTCATCAGTGTGAGGAGTTTGTAAATAGGTGTTGTATATAAGCAATGAAGTATTGTAATGTCAGTCATTTTCATGTTTTTGTAAATGTAACATTCGTTAAACTAATCATTAGACACAGGTTACTGCAACTTAAGGTTTCTCACGTTGCACAAAACAAAGTTGAATACCTATTGTGTTCTGTTGTCATTGTGTAATTTGTAAACAGTCTATGTATGTGTAAAAATGTGTATATAACCTTGAACAAAAGAAAAAAAAGATAAATTCGCAATTGGTAATCACCTGGCAAAAAATCTTTTTTTCAAATTAAAATCAATTAAGGGGCAGCACTATTCATTTGAAAAAGATAACGAAAAGAAAAAAGTCCATTTATGGACGAGAATAGGAAGACGTTGTAGATTCCTATATTAGAAATTTATGGCCTGGGAGGCATACTTTTGTTGACAGTTTATTTTGATTCCAGCCTCCACAGTCCTTAGCTGAATCACTCCCCCAACAGGAGAATTCATCAACAAGGTCTGCATTAAGCTGCGGGTCAATAAAGCCAATCTTTTTTCAGGTTCATATCTTGCACCTGATATCGTCGTAGAAAACAAGCTTTGTGCTAACAGGTCAATGGTTTGTGATAGGATAGGATAGAATTTATAAAGCGCACTTATACCCAAGGGTGTCAAGGCGCTAAACTAATGATAGACATTACAGTGACATACCACTGATACATTCCTGTCAGAACCCGTTCACAGGGACGTTGGACAAGCAGGGGTTACTGGGCCCAACCGTGGGCGTGGAGGCCTTTTACTCCAGATGTCACAGGGCCCAACCTACTATGGATCCTGAGCAACTGGGCCAAGTGCCCTTTCAGCACTTGACTCTGAGTGTTAACATGGTCTGAGCAGTCCTAGGCTCTCTCAGGGGAGGGAGATACATAGCATGAACACAGGCTCACAACTCAAAATATGCATAGAAGCAGCAAGAAATGATTGTCCAGCCAAATACTCACTTTTATGAAAAGAGATGCATCTAATTTACCGCTAACACCACAAATGTAAGTTCGACATTCACAAACATCTACACAGTCCCCTCTGAGGTCGGGGCTCTGGTGTTTTAAAGGCAGATCCCTGTGTCCCACTCCCTCCTTGCTCTAGCGATAGTGATTATTCCACATTCACTGTAGGCAACATCCAGGATATGCCCACTAGTAGTCGGAGTCTCAAGAGTCTACTACGACTCTGTATTAAAGTCAAAAGGGTCCCAGCCCAGCTGTCTACTAAGCAAGTTTCCCCAGGGACGACTGGCCCGAATTCAGTCTTACCCACACCTACAGGGTCGGACTGACCAGAGTTCTAAGTGCCCCCCCTGTGGACGCTGGAGCAGCAGCGGCTGGTTCAAGTGAGTTCACTTCATGTGGCCCAAACAGGCTACGCTCGACGAGCCTAGAGTTCCTACAAGCGGTTGTGTAACCTCAGAGACTGGATGTTGCTCGCAGCTCCGCCTAGCAGGGTAAGTCCTTGGTTCGTCCACCGTGGGGGGAAGTAGTCCAAAGTTCCTGATGCTGACCCCTCATCCCGGGGTAGGTTACCACGGCACCCTCACTCTTTTGGCCTTGATACTGGTGATTGTATGACATTACCATGCGTTCCTTTACCACACGTGTTTTTACAACGCAGATTCTAAAATGCATACCACTAACATGCATTTACATTCACTCACATCTGAAATACGTTTACCATGCAATCCACTACTACACATACTTTTACTAGGCTTACGGTTACAGAAATATCCAGTCACAGTCTAACACTGCCACCTACTGCTCGAAAACGATACAATAAATCTTAATACGTTATTGTAAGCAAAACATATATTTAAAAAAATATATGTTTATGTCGCTTACAGGTTTACTTTTGGGAGACCCCTCACACCCCTTTTTAACTACATTTAAAAATATATAAACTACTTACCACAAACACACCAATACAAACATATATGCGTTGTAAAGACTTGTGTGGTAAAAGTAATTCTGATGTAAAAACTGCGTTGCAATTGCATTTCGTGGCAAAAGCTTAGTGAGAAAGGCTGTTCCCTTATGCTGGTCAGGTCACACTTCTCACTAGTCCCCGTGAACCCCTCTGGCATACGGAGTTTCCATATCTCCGCTGCACACAAGTTCTAACCCGATCGATGGAGCAGATGATTGCACAGCAGCCCCTTCTGTCATACAGGGTCACCGACTGCACAAGGGTCACGACCCACACTGGATGAGAATCTTCTCATGGTGGCCCCTCCTGGCATAGGGAGTCACCAATTCCTCAATGCACACGGGCCCTGGCCCAATCGGCACAGTGATGGTCACAGTTTACTTTGCAGCGTCTTCTTCTGGCATATGGGGTCGCAGGTTCCTCACTACACGCAGTTCATTTCATGGTAGCCCCCTCTGGCATACGAGGGATGCTAACTTCATCCTGCACACGGGCAAAGACCCAATTGGTGCAGCAGCCCTCTCCTCTCACCTCACTCAGGGACTCCACTCAACAGGATTCCCCACTGGGCCTCGCTTCCTCCAACACTCTCGCACTGGTCTTGGCAAGCAGGCAGGTGCTCCAGGGCAGGTGGTCTTGGATTCCCTGGGGTGATGTCCCCTCACCCAGCAGGGAGACTAGCAGGCTTTGGCCCACTGTCCTAGTCTCCTGCAGAAGTCTTGCAAATCTTTTCCTCTTTGTAAAGCCCGAGTGGCAGCTTGATAGTAGACAATTTTGGGGGTCTCAAGCTCCCCTTCTTAAAGTCCATTTCCAGACGCCAAATGTGATTTAAAGTCTGAGTCGCTGAAGTTTATGCTGGTGGTCAGTTTCCTTTTGACGGGCCCACTCCTTTGCCCTCTCTTCCTCTTCAAAGCAGTCTGTCAGAGAAGAAGCGACTCCAACATAGAGTTCATACCTGGATGTCTGTCACAGGGATATGTAGATCAAAACATTAGCCCAGGGCCTCAGCCCTAATCTTTACTATTTTCTTATCAGCCCCATCTCCTTCCTGAGATATGCCCAGACCCCTCCCTCGTGACATCTTTCAATCAAAGAGAACCCTCTGAAGTGGGGAAGCCTGGCTGTCTCCTCCCCAGTGTGTCCCACCCAGCCTTGTACACAAATCTGTCTGTGGTGGTTCCCCTACCTCCTCTCCTCGTGTTTCACTATGAAGCCCTGAGTCTTCAAACATGGAACAGAGTCCTCCATGATTGTACCCTTCACGGGTACGTATACACCCAGCCCATGCATTTAACATACATGCACTGCACAGCACTGTGCATCCTTTATGTGCTGTACCACTCCCAGGTACACATACATCCAGCACATGCATTTACATGCACACACTGCACAGCACTGTGCATCCTTTATGTGCTGTAGCACTCCCAGGTACACATACATCCAGCACATGCATTTACATGCACAGCACTGTGCATCCTTTATGTGCTGTACCACTCCCAGGTACACATACATCCAGCACATGCATTTACATGCACACACTGCACAGCACTGTGCATCCTTTATGTGCTGTACCACTCCCAGGTACACATACATCCAGCACATGCATTTACATGCACACACTGCACAGCACTGTGCATCCTTTATGTGCTGTAGCACTCCCAGGTACACATACATCCAGCACATGCATGTACATGCACACACTGCACAGCACTGTGCATCCTTTATGTGCTGTACCACTCCCAGGTACACATACATCCAGCACATGCATTTACATGCACACACTGCACAGCACTGTGCATCCTTTATGTGCTGTAGCACTCCCAGGTACACATACATCCAGCACATGCATGTACATGCACACACTGCACAGCACTGTGCATCCTTTATGTGCTGTACCACTCCCAGGTACACATACATCCAGCACATGCATTTACATGCACACACTGCACAGCACTGTGCATCCTTTATGTGCTGTAGCACTCCCAGGTACACATACATCCAGCACATGCATGTACATGCACACACTGCACAGCACTGTGCATCCTTTATGTGCTGTACCACTCCCAGGTACACATACATCCAGCACATGCATTTACATGCACACACTGCACAGCACTGTGCATCCTTTATGTGCTGTAGCACTCCCAGGTACACATACATCCAGCACATGCATTTACATGCACACACTGCACAGCACTGTGCATCCTTTATGTGCTGTAGCACTCCCAGGTACACATACATCCAGCACATGCATTTACATGCACACACTGCACAGCACTGTGCATCCTTTATGTGCTGTACCACTCCCAGGTACACATACATCCAGCACATGCATTTACATGCACACACTGCACAGCACTGTGCATCCTTTATGTGCTGTAGCACTCCCAGGTACACATACATCCAGCACATGCATTTACATGCACACACTGCACAGCACTGTGCATCCTTTATGTGCTGTAGCACTCCCAGGTACACATACATCCAGCACATGCATGTACATGCACACACTGCACAGCACTGTGCATCCTTTATGTGCTGTACCACTCCCAGGTACACATACACCCAGCCCATGCATTTAACATACATGCACTGCACAGCACTGTGCATCCTTTATGTGCTGTACCACTCCCAGGTACACATACATCCAGCACATGCATTTACATGCACACACTGCACAGTACAACATTATCTCTGTATTGTCCTATTCACAGGCTCACATGCACTCTGCACATACATTTAACATGCACGCACTGCACAGTACTACACCTTTCATGTATTGTACCACTCGCACGCACACTTCCAGACCAGTGGCAGCTCCTCCGCTATGGCGGAGGAGCGTCGCACCTCTGATTTCAAGCAGTGGAAAGGAAATATAAAATTATAATAACTTTAAGTTCTTATCATTTTATGTTTCCTTTGTGGGCAGATGGGTGGACGGGCTGCGCTGCGTTGCGCTGCTCACGGAGCAGGGCAGGAGTGGTTTGCCCACTCTTAAGTGCACAGTGTGACTGTTTGGTCGGCCGCCTCGGGCCGCCCAAACCAGTCATGCGCACTTTCACCATTCTCTACGCAGGCTGCATTACAGCCTGCGTGGAGAACAAGCCCAGGCCCCCATTCCCTGGTTGAGCGTCAAACCCAGGGGCGGCTCCTCCACGTGGGCCGAGAAGCGTCGCCCCACTGCTTTCTCGCAGTGCGAGAAGCAGAAACATAAAATGGTATTATAAATACCATTTTATGTTTCTGCTTCTCGCACCGCGAGAAAGCCAGAGGGCCGACCAAACCAGTCATGCGCACTCTGCCTTTGGAGAAAATGGCCTCTCCATAGACACCTGGCTGGTCGTCAGTCCCGACCAATCACAATGCTGCAATTGCAGCATTGTGATTGGCTTAGGAGAGGGGAGGGAGGCTTCCTGCTTCCAGGAGAGGAGCAGACACGACGCAGGACTGGTCCAGCAAAGGTAAGTTAACGTTTTATTTTTTTTAATTTTAATTTTAAATTAAACCTCCCCGCGCGACCCCCCACCTGCCCCTCCGCAAGTCATGCCGGCCGCGACTGGTCAAACCAGGACGCTCAAAACCAATCACAACGCTGCAGTTTTGTGATTGGTCAGGAGAGCCTGGGTGCTTCCCAATCACAATGCCGCACTGCAGCGTTGCGATTGTTCAGGGGGGACTGGCTGTTCCTGGCTTCCTGTCCCATGAGGAGAGCAGGAGCAAGGAGCAGAGACGCGGGACCCGGCACTGGCAGCAAGGTAAGTGTGTATTTTTTTCTTTTCCATTGTTAAAATTCGCACTTTCCCCCAAGCCTACCCTCAGCCCCCCCCCGCACCCGCCCCACCACCCCGAGTCATGCTGGCCACCACTGATCCAGGTACATTCATTTAACATGCATGAACTGCACAGTGATCCTAGTATTATACCACTCATAGGTACACATACACCTAGCACATGCACTCACCATGCACACAGTGCTCAGTACTGCATCATCCCTCTGTTGTACGTTTCCCAGGTACACATAAACCCAGCGCAGATACGGCACTCCTGCGCTGTGCAGCACTTCACACCAATCCGATGTAGGCCACGGGTGAGTTAAGCACACAGTGTGGACCTTTATAGGAGCGCGCCTGTCAGCCTCATTGCAGTGACACAGGTAAAAAGGGCCTGTTCACTCCTACTGATCACTACACAGTATGCTGCCACCACCAAACTTGTGCGGCTTAACTCCTGTTGAAGGAGTAGCTTGTCACCACTATGAGGGTAGCACTTGGGGCGAACAGCCTGGTCCAACAAGACTGCAATCCGAGAGACTGGCCTATGCTATGGTTCACACGCATGATCGATGTTTACCCATGACAACAAAAATTAGCATTAGGGGTCCAGACATAGGTACTGTTGGGGCACTCAGGGCAGGGGTGCACATCTATTACCATGAGGAGGACTTTTCCATCCCAATAATTCTATATTGAATTCCAAATAGGAGGGGGGGCAACTCTTCCTCGCCCCCTCCAGTTTGGGTTTCATAATGGTTCACAAAACCCCTTTTAGAAGCTGGAAATCATTTTTCAACTCATAAAAGGGAATTGATACATTTTAAAACAGTGCCTTGTGGTCGCAAACCTGTATTAATGTGAATCAGGACTTTGTGGCTTCAGTGTATCTTTGTACACGAAGCCCTAAGTCTCTGAATATTAACCGGATGCATTTTGATTTCTTTCAGATCGCCCTGGGATTGAGTGTTTTGAATCTTCCTTGTTGTTTGAGCATAGGGTATTTGTCATCAGAGAGCTCTTGGGTGTTCCAGGCAGTGGTTTGTGGTTGGAAGTTTCAAAGGCACGTGGATGTCATCATTGGCTTCAAAGCTAGAGTTGGAAAGTGGATGCTTTGTTGGCATTGGCTGGTGGTTGGGTGAGGGTGGAAGACGGCATAAGACTTCCTTGAGGGTTGGGGAGGAAGTCCTTGAAACAGGAACATTTTGTTTGAAGCAGTATCTGTGCCTTTAATGGGCATGGCCTGCTCTAAAAACATAGGGGGCAGATTTACAAGCCCCTTACGCCACTTTTGCGCCGCTGTTGCGTCACTTTTGTGACGCAGCGGCGGCGCAAATCATGCGCCATGCTGCGGGGGATTTACAACGTGACGCATCTAGGGAGATGCGTCACGTTGTAAGCCCTGCGCCACATGAAACCTGCGTCAGGTTTCATGTGGGCGTGCCGACGCAGGGGCGTTCCTGCGCAAGAAGCCCCGTAAAAGTGACGCAGTGAAATCTACAAGATTTCACGGAGTCACTTTACGTCCCTGCTGCGTCAAATCCTTATGCCTGCTTCAAGCAGGCGTAAGGAGTGACGCAGCATGTTAGGTATAGGGCACCCCTGAGCAGTACTGAAGTTACGTCGCACTTGCGACACGACTCCAGTACTGCGCCACCCTTCCGCCGACAGATGCGTCACACATCTGTTTATCCTTGCGCCATGATGCGCTGCATTGTAAATGCGGCGCATCTGTGGTGGCGCAAGGGTAAACTTGCGTCACGCATCTTCCCTGGCGCATCCCTGCTGATTTGCAGGGATGCGCCAGGGAACGTAAATCTGCCCCATAAAGTTTACTGTTAAGGAATGCAAATGGGTGGAGGTCCGCTGTGCCCTGCAGGCCACCGTCCCCGCATTCATAACCAATCACTGGGCGCTGAAAACTGCCATCTGCCTGATTAACCTACATTAGGCGGGTCATTTTGTGGCCCCCCTGAAAAAGGACAACTGTAATGTGGGTTACTAGTGCCCCCGCACACACCCCGCATCTGAATCTCACCTCCTGCTACAAATATCACAACTTTTGACTTGCCCCCCCCCCCCGCCCCCTCACACTTATTCTGTGACTTAGTCCCCCTGCTAAGAAGGCAGAAATGGAGACCAATTTTCTAGAGGGAGAGTGTAAGGGTGCTTCGTGAGGCGGTGCCCCGGACCCCCCCCCCCACAAATCCCACCCACACGCCCTCCTCGCTTCCCTGACAGACGCTTCTACAGAGTTCTGCGGCCGATTTTGTTTCTGGGTGGAGAGAAACGTAAAAATATGAGGCGATTAGACTAACCCTTTTGTAATTTAATGACTTTTGACATTTAATGTATGAAGGATTTTTATTATTATTGCAACAACCAAGTAAAGGGAACATAATTTTGAATTTTAATTGCCAATAATTCAGCACTTGCGGATTTTATATAATAGCTGTTGCCAACAATAAATTGTTTGACTAGGCAGCTCTTGACGTCATAGTTCAGTCCTAATTTAATGTTGAAAATAATTTTAATAGAAATGTTCTGTGGGCTGGGAGTTCAAATTGCTTAAGTGCTTTGCACGCAGGCGGCTTCTTGGCACTCTGCCCTTCTCAATGACAGCGTGTGCCAAGAAGTGCTGGGAAGGCCCGCTTTGAACGTCATTGTTGAAATAATGAAATGTGAAAAAGCAAAGAAAATCGCAATCCTAGCTCTAGCCTGCCACCTCCTGGGTAAGTACAGGCACAGCAAAGAAGGAGGCAATCCTTGTTCTAGCCTGCACTCTGCTGGGTGAATGCAGGCACAGCAAAGAAGGAGGCAATCCTTGTTCTAGCCTGCCCTCTGCTGGGTGAATGCAGGCACAGCAAAGAAGGACGCAGTCCTTGTTCAAGCCTGCCCTCTGCTGGGTGAATGCAGGCACAGCAAAGAAGGACGCAGACCTTGTTCAAGCCTGTACTCTTCTGGGTGAATGCAGGCACAGCAAAGAAGGACGCAGTCCCTGTTCAAGCCTGCACTCTGCTGGGTGAATGCAGGCACAGCAAAGTAGGACGCAGTCCCTGTTCAAGCCTGCACTCTGCTGGGTAAATACAGGCACAGCAAAGAAGGACGCAATCCTTGTTCTAGCCTGCACTCTGCTGGGTAAATACAGGCACAGCAAAGAAGGACGCAATCCTTGTTCTAGCCTGCACTCTGCTGGGTGAATGCAGGCACAGCAAAGGACGCAGTCCCTGTTCTGACCTCCCCTCTGCTGGGTGAATGCAGGCACAGCAAAGAAGGACGCATTCCTTGTTCAAGCCTGCCCTCTGCTGGGTGAATGCAGGCACAGCAAAGGACGCAGTCCCTGTTCAAGCCTGCACTCTGCTGGGTGAATGCAGGCACAGCAAAGAAAGACGCAGTCCCTGTTCAAGCCTGCCCTCTGCTGGGTGAATGCAGGCACAGCAAAGGACGCAGTCCCTGTTCAAGCCTGCACTCTGCTGGGTGAATGCAGGCACAGCAAAGTAGGACGCAGTCCTTGTTCAAGCCTGCACTCTGCTGGGTAAATGCAGGCACAGCAAAGAAAGACGCAGTCCCTGTTCAAGCCTGCCCTCTGCTGGGTGAATGCAGGCACAGCAAAGGACGCAGTCCCTGTTCAAGCCTGCACTCTGCTGGGTGAATGCAGGCACAGCAAAGAAGGACGCAGTCCCTGTTCAAGCCTGCCCTCTGCTGGGTGAATGCAGGCACAGCAAAGAAGGACGCAGTCCTTGTTCAAGCCTGCACTCTGCGGGGTGAATGCAGGCACAGCAAAGAAGGACGCAGTCCCTGTTCTAGCCTGCACTCTGCTGGGTGAATGCAGGCACAGCAAAGAAGGACGCAGTCCCTGTTCTGACCTCCCCTCTACTGGGTAAATACAGGCACAGCAAAGATGACGCAGTCCATGTTCTGACCTCCCCTCTGCTGGGTAAATACAGGCACAGCAAAGAAGGACGCAATCCTTGTTCTAGCCTGCACTCTGCTGGGTGAATGCAGGCACAGCAAAGGACGCAGTCCCTGTTCTGACCTCCCCTCTGCTGGGTGAATGCAGGCACAGCAAAGAAGGACGCATTCCTTGTTCAAGCCTGCCCTCTGCTGGGTGAATGCAGGCACAGCAAAGGACGCAGTCCCTGTTCAAGCCTGCACTCTGCTGGGTAAATGCAGGCACAGCAAAGAAAGACGCAGTCCCTGTTCAAGCCTGCCCTCTGCTGGGTGAATGCAGGCACAGCAAAGGACGCAGTCCCTGTTCAAGCCTGCACTCTGCTGGGTGAATGCAGGCACAGCAAAGAAGGACACAGTCCCTGTTCAAGCCTGCCCTCTGCTGGGTGAATGCAGGCACAGCAAAGAAGGACGCAGTCCTTGTTCAAGCCTGCACTCTGCGGGGTGAATGCAGGCACAGCAAAGAAGGACGCAGTCCCTGTTCTAGCCTGCACTCTGCTGGGTGAATGCAGGCACAGCAAAGAAGGACGCAGTCTCTGTTCTAGCCTGCCCTCTGCTGGGTGAATGCAGGCACAGCAAAGAAGGACGCAGTCCCTGTTCTTGCCTGCCCTCTGCTGGTTGAATGCAGGCACAGCAAAGAAGGACGCAGTCCCTGTTCAAGCCTGCCCTCTGCTGGGTGAATGCAGGCACAGCAAAGGACGCAGTCCCTGTTCAAGCCTGCACTCTGCTGGGTAAATGCAGACACAGCAAAGAAAGACGCAGTCCCTGTTCAAGCCTGCACTCTGCTGGGTGAATGCAGGCACAGCAAAGAAGGACGCAGTCCTTGTTCAAGCCTGCACTCTGCTGGGTGAATGCAGGCACAGCAAAGAAGGACGTAGTCCTTGTTCAAGCCTGCACTCTGCTGGGTGAATGCAGGCACAGCAAAGAAGGACGCAGTCCTTGTTCAATCCTGCACTCTGCTGGGTGAATGCAGGCACAGCAAAGAAGGACGCAGTCCCTGTTCTGACCTCCCCTCTGCTGGGTGAATGCAGGCACAGCAAAGAAGGACGCAGTCCCTGTTCAAGCCGGCACTCTGCTGGGTGAATGCAGGCACAGCAAAGGACGCAGTCCCTGTTCAAGCCTGCACTCTGCTGGGTGAATGCAGGCACAGCAAAGAAGGACGCAGTCCCTGTTCTAGACTGCCCACTGCTGGGTGAATGCAGGCACAACAAAGAAGGACGCAGTCCCTGTTCAAGCCTGCACTCTGCTGGGTGAATGCATGCACAGCAAAGAAGGACGCAATCCCTGTTCAAGCCTGCACTCTGCTGGGTGAATGCAGGCACAGCAAAAAAGGACGCAGTCCCTGTTCAAGCCTGCACTCTGCTGGGTGAATGCATGCACAGCAAAGTAGGACGCAGTCCCTGTTCAAGCCTGCACTCTGCTGGGTGAATGCAGGCACAGCAAAGTAGGACGCAGTCCCTGTTCAAGCCTGCACTCTGCTGGGTGAATGCAGGCACAGCAAAGAAGGACGCAGTCCCTGTTCTAGTCTGCACTCTGCTGGGTGAATGCAGGCACAGCAAAGAAGGACGCAGTCCTTGTTCAAGCCTGCACTCTGCTGGGTGAATGCAGGCACAGCAAAGAAGGACGCAGTCCCTGTTCTACCCTGCACTCTGATTGGGTGAATGCAGGCACAGCAAAGAAGGACGCAGTCCCGGTTTAAGCCTGCCCTCTGCTGGGTGAATGCAGGCACAGCAAAGAAGGACGCAGTCCCTGTTCTAGACTGCCCACTGCTGGGTGAATGCAGGCACAGCAAAGAAGGACGCAGTCCCTGTTCTAGCCTGCACTCTGCTGGGTGAATACAGGCACAGCAAAGAAGGACGCAGTCCATGTTCTGACCTCCCCTCTGCTGGGTGAATACAGGCACAGCAAAGAAGGACGCAGTCCGTTTTTTGACCTCCTGAATGCTGGGTAAATACAGGCACAGCAAAGAAGGACACAATCCCTGCTCTAGCACGCCCTCTACTGGGTAAATACAGGCACAGCAAAGAAGGAGACAATCCTTGTTCAAGCCTGCACTCTGCTGGGTGAATACAGGCACAGCAAAGAAGTAAACGGTCCTTGTTCTAGCCTGCCCTCTGCAGGGTAAATACAGGCACAGCAGCAATGGACGCAGTCCATGTTCTGACCTCCCCTCTGCGGGGTGAATACAGGCACAGCAAAGAAGGACGCAGTCCGTTTTCTGACCTCCCGACTGCTGGGTGAATACAGGCACAGCAAAGAAGGACGCAGTCTTTGTTCAAGCCTGCACTCTGCTGGGTGGCTGTTCTAGAGCTTTGACCACACGCAGTCAGTGCACCTCAGTCCTGACCTGTAGCACTCCGGCTATTCTAGAACTGTAACCCACACGCAGTCAGTGCACCTCAGTCCTGACTTGCAGCACTCTGGGTGTTCTAGAGCTTTGACCACACGCGGTCAGTGCACCTCAGTAATGACCTGTAGCACTCCGGCTATTCTAGAACTGTGACCCACACGCGGTCAGTGCACCTCAGTCCTGATCTGCAGCACTCTGACTATTCTAGAGCTTTGACCACACATGGTCATTGCACCTTAATCCTGATCTGCAGCACTCTGGCTGTTCTAGAGCTTTGACCACATGCGGTCAGTGCACCTCAGTCCTGACCTGCAGCACTCTGGTTATTCTAGAACTGTGACCCACACGCGGTCAGTGCACCTCAGTCCTGACCTGCAGCACTCTGGCTATACTAGAACTGTGACCCACACGTGGTCAGTGTACCTCAGTCCTGACCTGCAGCACTCGGGCTGTTCTAGAACTGCGACCCACACACAGTCAGTGCACCTCAGTACTGACTTGCAGCACTCCGGCTAGTCTAGAACTGTGACCCACACATGGTCAGTGTACCTCAGTCCTGACCTGCAGTACTGCAGCTATTCTAGAACTGTGACCCACACACAGTCAGTGCACCTCATAACTGACCTGCAGCACTCTGGCTATTCCAAAACTGTGACCCACACATGGTCAGTGCACCTCAGTACTGACTTGCAGCACTCTGGCTGTTCTAGAACTGTGACCCACACGCAGTCAGTGCACCTCAGTCCTGACCTGCAGCACTCTGGCTATTCTAGAACTGTGACCCACACATGGTCAGTGCACCTAAGTACTGACTTGCAGCACTCCGGCTATTCTAGACTGTGACCCACACGCAGTCAGTGCACCTCAGTTCTGACCTGCAGCACTCGGGCTGTTCTAGAACTGTGAGCCACACACAGTCAGTGCACCTCAGTACTGACTTGCAGCACTCCGGCTATTCTAGAACTGTGACCCACACACGGTCAGTGCACCTCAGTCCTGACCTGCAGCACTCGGGCTGTTCTAGAACTGTGACCCACACACAGTCAGTGCACCTCAGTCCTGACCTGTAGCACTCCGGCTATTCTAGAACTGTGACCCACACACGGTCAGTGCACCTCAGTACTGACTTGCAGCACTCTGATTATTCTAGAACTGTGACCCACACACGGTCAGTGCACCTCAGTACTGACTTGCAGCACTCCGGCTATTCTAGAACTGTGACCCACACACAGTCAGTGCACCTCAGTCCTGACCTGCAAGACTCTGGTTATTCTAGAACTGTGACCCACACATGATCAGTGCACCTCAGTCCTGATCTGCAGCACTCCGGCTATTCTAGAGCTTTGACCACACATGGTCAGTGCACCTCAGTCCTGACTTGCAGCACTCTGGCTATTCTAGAACTGTGACCCACACATGGTCAGTGTACCTCAGTAATGACCTGTAGCACTCTGGTTATTCTAGAACTGTGACCCACATGCAGTCAGTGCACCTAAGTCCTGACCTGCAGCACTCGGGCTGTTCTAGAACTGTGACCCAAACACAGTCAGTGCACCTCAGTACTGACTTGCAGCACTCCAGCTATTCTAGAACTGTAACCCACACATGGTCAGTGTACCTCAGTCCTGACCTGCAGCACTGCAGCTATTCTAGAACTGTGACCCACACACAGTCAGTGCACCTCATTACTGACCTGCAGCACTCTGGTTATTCTAGAACTGTGAGCCACACACGGTCAGTGCACCTCAGTCCTGACCTGCAGCCCTCTGGCTATTCTAGAACTGTGACCCATACACGGTCAGTGCACCTCAGTCCTGACCTGCAGCACTCTGGTTATTCTAGAACTGTGACCCACACATGGTCAGTGCACCTCAGTCCTGATCTGCAGCACTCCAGCTATTCTAGAGTTTTGACCACACATGGTCAGTGCACCTCAGACCTGACCTGCAGCACTCTGGCTATTCTAGAACTGTGACCCACACGCGGTCAGTGCACCTCAGTCCTGACCTGCAGCACTCTGGTTATTCTAGAACTGTGACCCACACACAGTCAGTGCACCTTATAACTGACCTGCAGCACTCTGGCTATTCTAGAACTGTGACCCACACATGGTCAGTGCACCTCAGTACTGACCTGCAGCACTCGGGCTGTTCTAGAACTGTGAGCCACACACAGTCAGTGCACCTCAGTACTGACTTGCAGCACTCCGGCTATTCTAGAACTGTAACCCACACATGGTAAGTGTACCTCAGTCCTGACCTGCAGCACGGCAGCTATTCTAGAACTGTGACCCACACACGGTCAGTGCATCTCATTACTGACCTGCAGCACTCTGGTTATTCTAGAACTGAGAGCCACACACGGTCAGTGCATCTCAGTCCTGACCTGCAGCCCTCTGGCTATTCTAGAACTGTGACCCATACGCGGTCAGTGCACCTCAGTCCTGACCTGCAGCACTCTGGTTATTCTAGAACTGTGACCCACACATGGTCAGTGCACCTCAGTCCTGATTTGCAGCACTCTGGTTATTCTAGAACTGTGACCCACACGTGGTCAGTGCACCTCAGTCCTGACCTGCAGCACTCCGGCTGTTCTAGAACTGTGACCCACACACGGTCAGTGCACCTCAGTCCTGACCTGCAGCACTCTGGCTATTCTAGAACTGTGACCCACACACAGTCAGTGCACCTCATAACTGACCTGCAGCACTCTGGCTATTCTAGAACTGTGACCCACACGCAGTCAGTGCACCTCAGTCCTGACCTGCAGCACTTCAGCTATTCTAGAACTGTGACCCACACATGGTCAGTTTACCTCAGTCCTGACCTGCAGCACTGCAGCTATTCTAGAACTGTGACCCACACGCGGTCAGTGCACCTCAGTCCTGACCTGTAGCACTCTGGTTATTCTAGAACTGTGACCCACACACGGTCAGTGGCCCTCAGTACTGACCTGCAGCACTCTGGCCATTCTAGAACTGTGACCCACACAGGGGCAGTGCACCTAAGTCCTGACCTGCAGCACTCGGGCTGTTCTAGAACTATGACCCACACATGGTCAGTGCACCTCAGTCCTGACCTGCAGCACTCAGGCTATTCTAGAACTGTTACCCACACACGGTCAGTGCCCCTCAATTCTGACCTGCAGCACTCGGGCTATTCTAGAACTTTGACCCACACACGGTCAGTGCACCTCAGTCCTGACCTGCAGCACTCCAGGTATCCTAGAACTGTGACCCACACATGGTCAGTGCACCTTAATCCTTATCAATCAACTGATGTGGACACAACAGCTCTAGACTATGACTTGCTCTGCCAGGACACCTCACTCTTGCAGTTTGAGACCCCTGCCTGGGGCACCCTAGCCTGGGCATGTTAAGAACACTGTTATTCTAGCTCTGGAGGAACACCACAGCCCTTAGAAGACTTAATCATCCCTGAGCCGCAGCATTCACTGCCATCCACCACTAGGACACACAGCGCTCCAGTGCTGCGGAAGCACCATCTACTGCTAGAGCACTGAGGACATCCACCTCCGCGGTGACCTAGAGTAGCCAATGCCCTGCGGCACATGGACCCTCCACTGCCCTGCCAGCACATGGACCCTCCACCGCCCTGCGGCACATGGACCTGACACTGACCTGCGGCACATGGACCCGCCACTGACCTGCAGCACATGGACCCGCCACTGCCCTGCAGCACATGGACCCGCCACTGCCCTGCGGCACATGGACCCACCACTGCCCTGCGGCACATGGACCCACCACTGCCCTGAGGCACATGGACCCGCCACTGCCCTGCGGCACCTGGACCCGCCACTGCCCTGCCAGCTTATGGACCCGCCACTGCCCTGCGGCACATGGACCCGTCACTGCCCTGCGGCACATGGACCTGCCACTGCCCTGCCAGCACATGTACCCACCACTGCCCTGTGGCACATGGACCGCCACTGCCCAACAACACAGGAGCGAGCCTGTAGGCCTCACTCCAGTGACACAGGTAAAAAGGGCCTGTTCACTCCTACTGATCACTACACAGTATGCTGCCACCACCAAACTTGTGCGGCTTAACTCCTGTTGAAGGAGTAGCTTGTCACCACTATGAGGGTAGCACTTGGGGCGACCAGCATGGTCCAACAAGACTGCAATCCGAGAGACTGGCCTATGCTATGGTTCACACGCATGTTCAGTGTTTACCCATGACAACAAAAATTAGCATTAGGGGTCCAGACATAGGTACTGTTGGGGCACTCAGGGCAGGGGTGCACATCTATTACCATGAGGAGGACTTTTCCATCCCAATAATTCTATATTGAATTCCAAATAGGAGGGGGGGCACCTCTTCCTCGCCCCCTCCAGTTTGGGATTCATAATGGTTCACAAAACCCCTTTTAGAAGCTGGAAATCATTTCTCAACTCATAAAAGGGAATTGATACATTTTGAAACAGTGCCCTGTGGTCGCAAACCTGTATTAATGTGAATCAGAGAGTTTGTGGCTTCAGTGTAACTTTGTACACGAAGCCCTAAGCCTCTGAATATTAACCGGGTGCATTTTGATTTCTTTTAGATCGCCCTGGGATTGAGTGTTTTGAATCTTCCTTGTTGTTTGAGCATATGGTATTTGTCATCAGAGAGCTCTTGGGTGTTCCAGACAGTGGTTTGTGGTTGGAAGTTTCAAAGGCACGTGGATGTCATCATTGGCTTCAAAGCTAGAGTTGGAAAGTGGATGCTTTGTTGGCATTGGCTGGTGGTTGGGTGAGGGTGAAGAAGGCATAAGACTTCCTTGAGGGTTGGGGAGGAAATCCTTGAAACAGGAACATTTTGTTTGAAGCAGTATCTGTGCCTTTAATGGGCATGGCCTGCTCTAAAAACATAAAGTTTACTGTTAAGGAATGCAAATGGGTGGAGGTCCGCTGTGACCTGCAGGCCACCGTCCCCGCATTCATAACCAATCACTGAGCGCTGAAAACTGCCATCTGCCAGATTAACCTACATTAGGCGGGTCATTTTGTGGCCCCCTGAAAAAAGGACAACTGCAATGTGGGTTACTAGTGCCCCCGCACACACACCCACATCTTCTGATCTAGAGTAGCCAATGCCCTGCGACACATGGACCCTCCACTGTCCTGCCAGCACATGGACCCGCCACTGCCCTGCGGCACATTAACCCTCCACCGCCCTGCCGCACATGGACCCGCCACTGCCCTGCGGCACATGGACCCGCACTGACCTGCAGCACATGGACCTGCTACTGCCCTGCGGCACATGGACCCACCACTGCCCTGCGGCACATGGACCCGCCACTGCCCTGCAAGCACATGGACCCACCACTGCCCTGCGGCACATGGACCCGTCACTGCCCTGCGGCACATGGACCTGCCACTGCCCTGCCAGCACATGGACTCACCACTGCCCTGCGGCACATGGACCCGCCACTGCCCTGTGAAACATGGACCCGGACAGAGCTCCATTGATGCAAAGGAATCCTTATCAGGGACTCCTTTTGCTGCTCAATGGCTGAGCCCGCCATATATGGAGTGTCGCTCTAGCCTGGGAGAGGCGACTAGATTGTTCTTATTCGGTTGCACCACAATATTTGGATGATGTTCACGTGCTGCTAAATTCTAAAGTATATATGATATATAATGCGGTATCTCCAGTGGTTCAGGCAACTGGACACAGTGGCCCTTGTGCTGACATACATCCAAAGAAGGATGCCATTGGAGATCTTTTGTGGTTGGGGCAACGCGGTCATTATTGTTCTTAGACAATGGAGGATGCCATCTAAAAATGTCAGTAACAAAGTCAGGGTGAGAGATGACCAGGGTGAGTGCTGCTGACTTTTGTTGGTGCAAGGACAGAGGCTTCTTGTACCTTGCCTGGTGAGAGTAGGAAGACCTCGATGACTGTCCTGGGTTGTTTGAATGTGTAGGGTGAGTGTGTTTTTAATCTCAGTGGACAAACAGGGGGACAATACTTCTAACTTTCGCTATTCAACAAGTGTGAGATCAAATTTGGATTTGAATTTCAATCAGGAATCAAGAAATGTGGTATTTTGTGGGTTTACAGTTGGAGTTTCATGAGACAGGTCTCAAGGAGGAGAAAGTCTTGGACGGGCAATGTTTAGGTACGCATACTGGTAGGTTTTGATTCCTGAAGTCGATAGGTGGAGGATTCCTGGTTGCAAGTATAGGTTGAACAATGTTGGGGCAAGTATAAACCCTTGAGGGATTCCACATCTGGCTGGAGACGTTCTCGTGGCCTGCTTGACGATCTTTAAAATCTGACAATGGTGGGGGTGATGGAGGTGAACCAGTTTTAAACCTCTTTGCAGAATCCCATTGTATGTTCTAGCGTGTTCTTCAGCTTACGCTGGTGCATGGCGTCGAAGACAGGCAGGATGCTGAAGAGATGTTGTGAAGGACTTTCGACATCGCAGTCTCTGCACCCAAGCCTGACGTGTAGTCTGTTACTAGCTGATTGTTGCTGGTTAAGAGTTGCAGTGAAACACATCATTCAGTTACTTTCCCCACCGAGGGTAAGTTGGAAACCAGTCTGTGATTAGATGAAAGGTTTAGATCCAGTTGTATTGCTTCACAATTGAGTGATCTCACCCAATTCAACTGGGAGGAAAGAATCCTTGAATGAGCAAGGCATGATCATTCGGTGTGAAGGCATGATCATTAGGTGTGAAGGCATGATCATTCGGTGTGAAGGCATGATCATTAGATGCGAAGGTATGATCATTAGGTGTGAAGGCATGATCATTAGGTGTGAAGGCATGATCATTAGGTGTCAAGGCATGATCATTCGGTATGAAGGCATGATCATTAGGTGTGAAGGCATGATCATTAGGTGTGACAGCATGATCATTCGGTATGAAGGCATGATCATTAGGTGTGAAGGCATGATCATTAGGTGTGAAGGCATGATCATTAGATGTGAAGGCATGATCATTCAGGCTGAAGGCATGATCATCAGATGTGAAGGCATGATCATTAGGTGTGAAGGCATGATCATTAGATGTGAAGGTATGATCATTAGGTGTGAAGGCATGATCATTAGGTGTGAAGACATGATCATTAGGTGTGAAGGCATGATCATTAGGTGTGAAGGCATGATCATCAGGTGCGAAGGCATGATCATCAGGTGCGAAGGCATGATCATTAGATGTGAAGGAATGATCATTAGGTGTGAAGGCATGATCATTCAGGCTGAAGGCATGATCATCAGATGTGAAGGCATGATCATCAGATGTGAAGGCATGATCATTAGGTTTGAAGGCATGATCATCAGGTGCAAAGGCATGATCATCAGATGTGAAGGAATGATCATTAGGTGCGAAGGCATGATCATTAGGTGCGAAGGCATGATCATTAGGTGCGAAGGCATGATCATTAGGTGTGAAGGCATGATCATTAGGTGTGAAGGTATGATCATTAGGTGCTAAGGCATGATCATTAGGTGCGAAGGCATGATCATTAGGTGCGAAGGCATGATCATTAGGTGTGAAGGCATGATCATTAGGTGTAAAGGCATGATCATTAGGTGTGAAGTATGATCATTAGGTGTGAAGGCATGATCATTAGGTGTGAAGGCATGATCATTAGGTGTGAAGGCATGATCATTAGGTGTGAAGGCATGAGAATTAGGTGTGAAGACATGATCATTATGTGTGAAGGTATGATGATCATTAGGTGTGAAGGTATGATCATTAGGTGTAAAGACATGATCATTAGGTGCGAAGGCATGATCATTAGGTGTGAAGGTATGATCTTTAGGTACAAAGGCATGATCATTAGGTGTCATTAGGTGTGAAGGTATCATAATTAGGTGTGAAGACATGATCATTATGTGTGAAGGTATGATCATTAGGTGTGAAGGCATGATCATTAGGTGTAAAGGCATGATCATTAGGTGTGAAGGTATGATCATTAGATGCGAAGGTATGATCATTAGGTGTGAAGGCATGATCATTAAGTGTGAAGGCATGATCATTAGGTGTGAAGGCATGATCATTAGGTGTGAAGGCATGATCATCAGGTGCGAAGGTATGATCATTAGATGCAAAGGTATGATCATTAGGTGTGAAGGCATGATCATTAGGTGTGAAGGCATGATCATTAGGTGTGAAGGCATGATCATTATGTGTGAAGGTATGATGATCATTAGGTGTGAAGACATGATCATTAGGTGTGAAGGCATGATCATCAGGTGCGAAGGTATGATCATTAGGTGTGAAGGCATGATCATTAGGTGTGAAGGAATGATCATTAGGTGTGAAGACATGATCATTATGTGTGAAGGTATGATCATTCGGTGTGAAGGCATGATCATCAGGTGTGAAGGCATGATCATTAGGTGTGAAGGCATGATCATTCGGTGTAAAGGCATGATCCTTAGGTGTGAAGGCATGATCATTACGTGTGAAGGCATGATCATTAGGTGTGAAGGCATGATCATCAGGTGTGAAGGCATGATCCTTAGGTGTGAAGGCATGATCCTTAGGTGTGAAGGCATGATCATTAGGTGTGAAGGCATGATCATTAGGTGTGAAGGCATGATCATCAGGTGTGAAGGCATGATCATCAGGTGTGAAGGCATGATCATTAGGTGTGAAGGCATGATCATTAGGTGTGAAGGCATGATCATCAGGTGTGAAGGCATGATCATTAGGTGTGAAGGTATGATCATTAGGTGCCCTGATGGGTCCTGGATCTGGTGGGTTGTTGGTTTGATCTGTTTCACTAATCTGCACAAGTCTTCAGGTGTGATCATGAAGAAGATTTCACATGTCTTTGATGTTTCGGTGATAAGCTTTTTGACTGTTAATTCTTCTAATGGATTTTTACTTCTGATGGTAGAGCTTTTATTGGCGAAAAAAAAAGAAGAATTTGTTGAATTTGGCAGGAAATGAAGGAGTTATTGAGTTGGACGGCGAAGCGATGCACTCACGCCTATGTTTGATCAAGGATCTGGTGGGATTCGAAAAGCCGTTGATCTGTTTTTGGGATTAGTTCTTTTTGACTTTGATTGCTCGCTTGTCTTTCTTTATCGTGGTCTTGAATTTGGATCAGTTACTGGGCGACTTTGAAGCTAGCCATTCCTTCATCAAATTGTAGTTTAATCCTGTTAGCGCGAGGGGGGAATCATTGAGCCGCAGATGGCTTGGCTCGATGCTCAGGTGTTTTAGTTTGAGAGGAGCTCCTGTGTTACGTAAACTATCTTCTGCTCCATTGTGCTCCACCGCTAGTGTCTATGCTGGCAGCGGAGTCCAGCTTGATGATCACTGAAGTGAGGACCTGAATAATATTGTTTTTTGGGATGTTTCTCATCAGATGGATCCGGGTTTCCTCAGCGCGTTCATGGAAGGTGGGATGGACGCTTGGCTGTAGGAATGAGGAATGGTACAAGGTAACGGGTCAATTATTCCATTTATGTTGAATGGAACCCCATGAGGGATGGGGTTGGTTTAATGATTAGATGGAGAACACGGCCCAGTAAGAGCTGGTAAGAAAGAGAGTTGGGAGAAGTTGTGTAACTATAGGATGCTGACAAGATACCAGTAGAGTGGTCATGAGCCACGACCCGATCAATGTTTCAATCTCCCAGGGACATGTCTGTGTGCATTGCATCTGGCCGTGTTTGATGTATTCCAATAAAGTTGGGTTTGAGGGTTGGTAGACAATAGATGACACGGACATGTATGGAGGTTTAGGGTGATACAGGCATTGCTATTTTGAGGCATTTGAAGGTGAAATTCATAATTGTTAGTTTTAGTTTAAGTTTAATGAGCCTCCACAGATGAGCCAGTCCCCCACCTTGCTTTAGTTGATGTTTTTGGCAGAGAATGTAAAGTCACAGTAGCACAAGGGTCTATTATCGACTGAATGCATGTGACGGCCATGATTTTATGATTGATGAGGGTGGCGAGGTCAGCGTGATGCCCATGTGCTCGTCTAATGTAGTGAAGTGCGCACCCAATCCTGCACCATGATGCTCAAGGGCTGATCCCCAATCCATCTGCGCTCCCTCTCTGTCTCTCTCTGTCCATGCCAGCCATGCACTGAACGGACCAGTTCCTCAGCAGGGCATCCTGACTCTCACTGCCATCTTTGTCTAGTTCAGGTCATGTTGTGATACCCACTGTTATAGTCATAGCTGTTTTAAAGGTATTATTTTCATGATCATCATTCCTGTGATGTGGGAAGACGAACTGTAGGATAAAGTGCTGACACTGAAGGCACACGTGCAGTCTTGCATTACTCCTTTTAACGTGTACCGCTGGGATATTTTGAGTCATTTGTACTGGAGATGCAATTTGAATGAAACAAAGTTGTATGACTTAAAGACATCCACTTCTTTCAACATGAATATAAATCTGTCTTCTTTTGAGTTTTGTGGAAAATAAAACCTAATTGGCAGGACTTCTGCAGAGGTGCTGGCGAAGTCGGCAAGGCCCAGGATCACACAGGAGAGATTCTTAACATGGCTACATACGGCCTCATAACCAGTGCCCCGGGTGGGGTGTGTTCATTCAGCACTCCTGGAGTCCTCTTAACTCTATGGGTGCAGAATTAAGGGGGATTCCAGGCTGAACTGTGAGAATCTCTTTAAAAGTGAGGAATTACCAGGTGAATCAGTATTCCCGGGCAGCAGCGGTTCCTCCATAGGAGCAGAGGAGTGTCACCCCCTCCCACACTGGTGCAGAAAGAGTAGAACATAAAATGGTAATAAATGATTTTATTACCATTTTATTTTTTACTCTCTGGCGAACAGAGTGTGGGGGTGGGGTCAGCGCGTCGTTGCTGCTGATTGACATCAAAGAGGAGTGGCCGGTGTAGGAAAGTAGGATCTGCTTTCATGGTTACCCCCACTTTTTGCTGGTGTCATACTGTTTTCCTGACTAGTCTGACTGGAATCCTGCTAATCAGGACCCCAGTCACAGTGCTTTCTCCCTAAATTGGATATGGTGAGTACCTTGGTACATTCCTAATTGGCTGCTGGTGTACCCTAGTAAGTCCCTAGTATTTGGTACTAAGGTACCTAGCGCTTAGGTACACCAGGGGTCCCCCATGGGCTGCAACATGTATTATGACACCAATAAGGGACCCCCCAAACTCTGACTACAGGCCTGCCATCGCAGTCTGTGTGAGTTGGTGCTTGCACCTCTCACCAAAGATATAAGTTTCCTTATATCTAACATCACTTCACTTAAAACCTCCAAGTCACCCCTCAGGCAGGCCTTTCATTCCCAAATGCAGAGTGCTTGGTTCTAAGTGTGAGGGTGCCCCTGCATGAGCAGGACAACCCTGCAGCCTTTGGAGTCTATTCTGAAGGGTTGTCAGTGCATCAGCCATTACGATATATAGAGTGGCCATGCGTCATTACGCGATGACCATCTCTAAACTGGCTGTAACGAACCCTGTCATGTTTGGTATCAAACATGTTGGAATCATACCCCACGGTGTGGGAGGTATGATTCCATGCACTGTAAAGCTCCTCTGGGAGGCCCACAGTGCTCTCGGTACCAGTCTCAAAGAACCAGACAGCAAGCTAGGGCTGCTGCCGACCTGAAACATGATCCTGCCATCCTGCTGCTGAGCCAAGCTCGAGCAGGGGAAGGCAGAACAATAGGTATCCTGTCACAGGGAGATGTGACCACCTCCCAGACAGGGTTTAGTGTATTGGAACAGGGTGCCAGTGCCACTCAGACTGCTTGAGGGGCACATTTGGTGCCCTCTTTGCATACTCCAGCTCAAAACAGTTCAGGGAGCCGTTGGATCCTGCTCTGGTGCAAAACTGGACAAAGGGCATGGAAGTATCCTCCCGACTGTCCAGCTCCTCCTCTGGGAGGGACCCCTGAATCATCCCAACCCTTTCCTTAGGGTACTTAAAGGCTTACCTGAGAGTGGGTCCCTAGATTAGTCGTGGGATTCGATTCAGATCAACCTCCGCGTCTTCTTCAACCGTCTGGACATTCTGACTGAGTCGTACTGACAGCGTCGGACTGACCGCATCTGACTTCGCTTTGGAAACCGAGACTGCAACCAGGAAGACTCCACCTGCTCTTGACCACCTTGTTCTACAAGTCCGCTGCACCATCAGTGTCCGTGCTCCATACAGGTGCCATCCAGGGCCTGTGGACATCCAAAGACACCTGAAGGAATCTCCCTTGGAGTGAAGGAGTCACTCCCCTGCATCCGCAGGCACCGCAACGTAGCTGACCGCTTTGCTGATCCTGGGCTCCTACGGACTCCAACAGGTTCAGTAACACAGGAGGTGGTTCTGCAACTTCTTTGAGGCCCGCACTGTCTTCAGACCGAGTCTGAGGCCAGGATCCCCGTCGCCACCGCCGGAACCGAGTCCCTGTGCACCGTGTCGGCTCTCCGTTGCTAAGGCTGGGCGACTCTTGTCTGCAGAGATCTTCGGGCCCTGTTGAGGGTCTTCTTTGATTCCAGTAGGCTCCATTGTTTGCTCAGGCCTACCCTGACTTACTTGAACGTGGTGAGTCTCTTGCACCTTGCTGGTCCCAACACTGTACCTTTTTGTCTACTTCCATGTGTTGCAATTGCCAAGGCCTGTTGGACACACCAACCCCCTGGATATCGACATCCGACGTGGGACAGCTCGTACACCATTCCTGGTCACCCTCAGCGTCACCTGGTCCACGTAGCTGCAGAGACCAGGGCACCATCAACTCTCCTGTAACAGCAGACATTGGTGGGGACTCAACTCCCGTGCCTCAACTCCCTGAGTGACAGAGACTCTGTCCCCTCTGCTTACAGGTACTCTCCTTCTTGAATCCACCCTTGGATTCCAACGGATTCTTCCAGCTTCTTCATCAGCAGCATCTACTTGAAGTCCTCCACTGGGAGTCTACGGCGGTTCCCGACGTCAGTTCGTACCTATGCACCCTGCTTCCCTGGGGCAGGTAACCTGATCCCCTGGGAATCCACGGGTGGGGTGCCTCTCGAACCGTCCATCTTCCACGGGGTGCCTTCCAAGTTCTCTGGTAAGGGTCCTTTTCCCTAAGAATTGCAACCGCAACTTCCCCATTGACTTACCTTGAGCACGCAGTCGTGTACTCACTTAGCACAAGGCCTCCGTGGGGTTCCTGGGTCCTTACCTCGGGTGGTTCCATGGCTCCCCAGCACTTCTAAGTCTTCTGGGCCCACTCTCGACTTTGGTCGTTAGTCTAATTCCACTATTTTTGTATATGGTCTGGTCTTCCCCTGGATTCCACTGTATTTCCTTGCAACTTACCTGTCGTATTTTCAAAGTATTGTGTGTATTGTAATTATATCTCCGGGTAGGAGATATTGCATAGGGTTAGTGAGTGTCTGTAATAAATAACTATTTTTATAACTACACTGTGTGGTTCTTTTTCACTTAATCTGCACTATAAGGTTAGATACTGGTAAAACAAGCTGCTTTACACTCCTCCTAGACTAAGCCTGAAGGCTGCTCTCCACAGCTACCACTTGGAGAGCTTTCTAAGGTTGTCTAAACCACTAAAAACAACATAAGGGTTGTCTGGATTAGTGCAGGGTGCTCCACTTGAATAGGTGTGCACCATATACCATGCCAGCCTCCTACAGCCGGCTATCTTACTACGGCCAGCCCGACATGCACAATTCAAACCTCTCCAACACAGCTGCCTTAGACAGCTGGGTTGGAGAGCAGACACAGGCTTCCAGTGACTTTTGGAGCGCTGAGCCAGCCTGCTCCAACACTCCAACCAATCCAGACACTTTGCTCCTGCTGCTTAACATTGTTAACAGCATGAAAGCACTGCCTGGATTGGATAACTTAGTTGGCTGTGTGACTTCACCTCGCGCTCGGAGGAGTGTGAAGCCAGGGAATGGAGAGCATCAAGGACTTGCTGCAGGAAAGTTAAGTGAAACTTTAATTTTTTCTTTCTTGTAATTTTTAATGTAATGTAATTTTATAATGTATATATGCTTGTTTTAATGTATGTTGCGCCTCGCCGTTTTTCTATGTCACCAACCACCGCTATTGCCGCCGGATGATTCCCCACGAGCTCCACATTTTAGCCCGTAATCTCTGGGAGAATGTAAACAGATCTGCAGTGTTCGTGGGTCTCGTATTTTTGATGGAGGCAATTCTGAGTTTGTTTGTCCAGCAAAATTAAAAGGGACTTTGTAAAGAGGCCCTAATTACACTGTGATTGTGTAAAATTGTAGGAATGGGATTTGCAGCTTGTAACATGCAAGTGCGTAAATCATCAATTGATATACAGAGATGGTTGCTGCCCAGCTAGGCTCATGCTATAAGAACGCCAATACATAAACTGAAGAGCAGACAGTTTGATCAAGTCAAGAGCCTGGGAGTAGAAACTACGGGCCAGAAGTACAAAGCATTTTTGTGTTCGCAAACGAGCCAATTCACAAAATCGGACAGTTTGTGAATGTAAAAAGGCTTTTTGAAATGTACAAATCCCTGTTTTTTATTTGGTAACCTATTACCGAATTGCAAATTGGGTCTGCAATTCGGTATTAGGAAGGGGCGTATTTATGGCATCCCTTCCTAATACTGAATCGCAGTGGTATGTGTGAATGTTTTGCAACTGAAATGTGGTTGCAAACATTCGTATTTTACCGCCTACTTCAAGTAGGTGGTAATCCATTCACAAATGGGAATCCCCAAGGCACCCCTTCCCCACTGTGAATGTTTTTAAAACATTTTTTTAAGAGCAGGTAGTGGTCCCACGGACCACTGCCTACTCTTATAAAATGAAAAGAAAACTTGTAATTTTTCTTTTTGAAACGCATCCCATTTTCCTTTAAGGGAAACGAGTCGCATTTGTAAAAAAAAGATTGCTTTATTTAAAAGTGACCGCAGACATTTTGATCTGCTGACCCCAGCATGCCACCATCCCTGTGATTTTTGCGATTCTCAATGGGTCGCAAACCAAGACTTACCTCATTAATATTCATGAGGTAGGTCTATTTGTAAACCATTGGAAATCACAAAATATGTAAACCACACATTTGTACATGGGTGTTTGCGATTACCAAATAGAGAACTGAAAAAATATGCTATTTGGTAATTACAAACGATTACCTATGTACATCTGGCCCTAGGTTGCTTGTTCTACAGCCCACACCTCAATCGCTAAGTGACATAAGGCTGATAGGGGGCTGGTTGATAAGTCTGGGTGCAGTCACCTGGGGACTTAGAAGAATAGTTAAGACTCTGAGTGTCACTGCAAACAGCTTATCCAACATTCTACACCAGACTGACAGGTGACAAGACTAGGGATCAGCCGCACAGGACATATGCAGTAAGACGGTCTGAAGGTATAAGATCCTTTGCATGTTTACTTAATGCGAGCATTTTAAACTATTTCTAAGCACTCCCATTTGTTGCAGGTATGGTACAAGAAACAGAGGGAAATAGAGTAACTGCATAAGATCACACAGTTGAGAAGCTGTGAAAGTCACAATAGAACTCAGGGTTCTTCACTCCACATCTAACAATAAATACAGTGGACCACGTAAAGGTTAGGTTGGAGCAGACAGTTCATCTGAGGGCCACCCATGTCTAGGCAATGTTCAGGGTGCTGTGGTGAAAGTGGGGGTCAAGACCAGTCAATTTTGAGCACTTAATGCCTGTGGGCCTACTTCACAAAGACATTTAGGAGTATTTGTAGCATTATTCCTGCAGTACTTCTTCTTGTGTTCTTAAATGTAATTTACAGACTTTGGGGCATAGAGCTCTGCCTATCGCTTACGTGCAGAGTTCTACACCGAGAGTACATACAGCACTGCACAAGCAGTTCTACGTTTTAGGTATAAATCTTGGAGGGGCAAAGAGGAGTGGATGGAAAATAAGGAATATCTACAAAGTGGTAGGAGAAAAGGGAAAATTAAGGAATGGAGCAGGGAGGGACATGCAAATATAAAAAAATCACTTCCAAATGGGTAAGTCAGTTGCAATTCACGTCAGTTATACCCACAACATACTCCAGTGGTGCCAGAGCCCAGACTCTCAAAGCTACTCCAGCTGAGCCTTGGAGACAACTCCACACCAGACCAATCCCTGGTTCTGTTAAAGAATCACATAAAAATCAGAGAAGGGAAGAGCCCAGGCTGTGGCCTGTACTTTTGTGCACACAGTAGTAATATTTGTGAGATGTTTGTTGTTTTCTTCAGGTGATGTCAATTTTCTTATTCTTTTCTATTCTTGGTTCTAAATACCATTGCTGGACGTCACTACCTACAGAAGGTAGAACTTCATTTAGCTGATTTAATCCTAAAATACACAAGCAAACTTACCTGTGATAACTTTCCGCTCACACTTTGAGTTGTATGTGCCCCCAATCGCTCATGTAAAGTGGTGGGGATGCCTACTCCTACAACGAGGGACCTCATTACGATGTCGGTCGGAAAGGATTCCGACCGACTTGGTATCGGAATCATTTCTGACCAAATCGGATTCGGGGAGTCCGGCCGGCCGATTAAGATGTTTCTGAACACCGTACGGTCGGACTCCCATTAACTTCAATGGGAGCCTGTGTTCCGTCCGACAACACAGGCTCCCATTGAAAAAAGGGGTGGTTACGGAAAACCTTGCACCCTGTGGCAGGCATCCCTTGGTGCCCGCCACACCGTGCATCGTTGGAAGAGGGGACCCATGGGTACCCCCACGGGCCCCAACCGGAGGTCTCCTGGTGAAGGGGGGGCTGCTACGGGCCCCCAAAGTCAGAATCCGACAGCCGATCTGTGTTGGGCAAACTGATTCGGAAAGGCTGTCTGAATCAGATATCATAATGCCTTGGTCGGAAACGCAGTCCATAGAGCTGTACAATTCAGATCCGACCAACTCGGTTTCTCCGAATGCCGATTGGAACCGAGTCGGAACGACTGAACGGTTCCCAACTATCGTAATTGTTCGGTCGGATGTGTTTCCGAGTCGGTCGGAAACTTGGGTTCCAAAACGGATTCGGACAAACCGAATGGAGTTCGGAGCCTTTCCAACCGACATCGTAATCGTCCCCTAGGTGTAAATCTTCACCCAGTGTTGCTGCATGACATTGAGGCAGGGGTGGGCGGAGTTCATGGAGTTGCACTACGCGGAATTCCGCGGAGTTGCATAAAAACTGCGTGGAATTCCGCGTAGTTCCGCTCAACCCTATTCTGTACTAGAAACGCCATAAAAAAATGACATTCAGCTGTTCCAATGCCTTGAAAAGACCAATAGAAGTGCGGGGAGCCTTACTGGTTTCTGTAACTTGACATCACGATGCAACACAACACGCTTGCCTTTCACATTTGCTGTATTGCTAGTGCTACGCATCTCTGAAGGTCCACTCCACTGTACGCCCAGGAAAATAAATGTGAGGGAAGCGAACACGTAGCTTCGACTACTGTCTTCGCGATTTCTGCTGGCAAAAGAGCAAAAAGTGATAATATAGCTCTTATGATATTAATTCTTGCCATTGTCAAGCTAACTACAGCAGAAGGGACGAATGGAGCTCAATATTCAGTGGATCCGGCATTTCGCTTCACAAATGAACAACATGAACTGGGAGAAAACCTTTGTGTGCGTCATCATATTGAAAGCCCTACAGTTTAACTTTATTGCTAATGCAGTTAATCCAAACTTAAAAGATTTAAAGGTGACATTCGTAGTAAGGACAGAGCGCCGCCTTGTATATTTTGGAGAAAGAGGGAGAACTCTGTCTCAGTTTTGTATTTCTCTGATTTATTCAGAATACTCGGTAACCATCTTCCCGTCTGTAATTACCTGGACAATAGCACCGAGTCTACATTATTCAAAACCCGTGTAATACCTTTTCAGGGATGATATGAAACACAAGGCTACAGACTCAAAGTTAATAATAAGGAACATACCGCACTGCGTCGTGCCCGTTCCGAAGTGCCATTCAGAAAGCAAGGTTCTTTCCAGGTCAATGAATTCCAGGAATGAAAAAGGCGCGCTCGGATTGCGCACAGCAACAGTGTGCGCCTATGAGGGCATGGCGCTCGCACCGCCCCCAATTAACCCGTCATCAACTGTAGAGCAGACATAGGAGGCTGCAGATTGATGTAGGACCCGCGGAAGTGTTCTTAGATATTGTGTACAGAGGGGAAACCAAGCTGTGATTTAGGGAGAGAGTTACACTTACGCGTCGGCGTAAACCTACATGTATATACATTTCTACCTTTAGATTCAGGATTGTGAATTGGAGACAGCACTTTGCATCGTTTAATGTGCTCTCAATTCTGTCTGTTGCAGGAGTTTAGTAAAATATATGTATTTGGCCAAGGTTGTACAACTTAGACAAGTCGGTACGTTGAGATGAGAAACTAGCTTCAAACTTGGCCAAGCACACCTGAATACCTCAACCTTTCTTCCTGACAAAAATACCGAGCTTGAATCACAAACTCTTTTGGGTAACGTTATATTCAGATTTTGTGAAGAACAAAAGTTTGTAAACTTACTCAAATGTGTAAGAGTAAATTGCATGTGTAAATTACTCAAAAGTATATGTTATTTTTGTGAATAACCCCCAGTGTCTTCACTGTGATGGAGAGATGTAAGTTATTTTTGGAGTAAATTTAAAATTAGATTTTGTGAATAGCCAAAAAACTGTAAACTTGGCCAAAAGTGTAAATGACTCAACAGTGTAAGTAACATTTGTGTGTCAGGCCCATGGTGCTTTTCTTGCATACTGCGCTCCATAAGGCATGCATGTGTGCTGCAATTACTCTCTTCACACCGCACAGGCACATAGTAGAGAAGCCAGCCCTATAAACACTTGTAAATAGCCCCACCTCTGGAACTCTGCACTTACAGTGCTTAATTTGAGCCAATATTTTCCGATGCTCGGCACTGGTACTTAATTGTTAACACCGGCAAATATGACAGTCTGCCACATGGTGGCGCTGCTTGACTAAATAAGATATTAGCGCAACAACTGTTGCTTATTAATTAAATATACAATCAATATGGCAAATACCTCCCACCCACCTCATTCTTATAGCTTTGGGGGCCTGGAATAGCCCGAATTGTCATGCTTGTAGGAGTGTGATGGTTAGTAGTTGTGTTGGCACTGTGATTAGCAGCACTGGCAGGGGCAGTGTGTGGTGCAAGCTGCAGTGCACTCCTGATGAGGGCCCTGGCACTTATATACCCAGGCACTTATTTATATATTTTTAAATTAAGGGCTGTACACATACGTATATAGAATCTCCACACACCTGCCCTACAACTGTCACATATCACCGCCACTTAGTCAGCCGGGCCCTGGTTGGAGCACATGACTGGCTGTCACGCATGTCAGATACACATGCATGTAACTCTACGTCTCCATCCTGCACACACATATCACCAGTCCTCTCTGCTCCACACTGCTATGAACCCATTACCCCAACACCCCCCTCCCGCTGCTTCTCTAGACTGTTTGCATCACGCGTCATTGCAGTGTAATGGTTCCATATCTACTCAGCACGGGTTGTAATAATCAAAACCCTTCTCACCCACACATCAGGGGTGTAACGCAGGCCCCTGCAGCGCCGGGGGGCACATCCTTGGACCCCCACACACGCTTCAGAGGGGCCCCACTCCGCCCAGGGCCAATGAATATCCATGAAATATGAGAGACTCAGGGGGCTCTTTTGCCATTCTGCAGGGGCCCGGGGCCCATCAACTATATGTTACTCCACTGTCACACATGCATGCACATGCATGCCTCTGGGGGCAATAGCGGCTGCTACCGGACCCGGGTGCTGGGGTGGGGGCAGGAGGGTGGGGGGGGACAAAAAAAGTTATTAAAAAAAAACACGTACCAGTGATGGCTGGTCGGCCGCCGCCTCTCCTCCGTCCTCTTTTTCCTGACTTCGGTCCCGCAGCAGGATGTAGGAAGCACCCGGCTCCCAGCCTCCCAATAGCCAATCACAACGCTGCAATGCAGTACTGTGATTGTTCTGAGCTCCGTGAATCGGGCTCAGCCAGGGAATGGGGGCCTGGGCTTGTACTCCACGCAGGCTGTAATGCAGCCTGCATGGCGAAGATGCGAAGTGCTCATGATTGTTTGGCCGGCCAGAGAGGTGCCGGCCAAACAGTCATGTGCACTTAGGAGTGGGCAAAGCACTCCTCCCCTGCTCCTCTGTCGGCAGAGCAGCACCGCCCCAAACGCAAAGCTGCAGAAGAAGGAAACATAAAATGATAATGTGAGTTATTATCATTTTATGTTCCCTTTACTTCACTGCTGCCAAGCAGTGGGGCGACCTTTACTTCACTGCTGCCAAGCAGTGGGGCGATGCTCTTCCGCCTTACTGGAGGAGCCGCCATTGCTCCGGGAGCGAGGTTAACAGCGCTTCAAGGCCCCAAAAGTGCCTGCAATGTGCTATATTAGCGCAACGCTAATGACTCCTTAAGCTCCACCTTTGTAGTATAACCTCCAGGGCACAAGTCCTAAAAAAAGAAGTGGGGGGACTCTCCAAGTTAGGTAGTGTTACAGGAAGTGACATCACGACAGGAAGTGACGTCACTTCTGACATCACGACAGGAAGTGACATCACGACAGGAAGTGACATTTCATGTGCAGCAGATCTATCATTTGCAGGTATTGCAAGATTTAACAATTGAAGCTGCTCAGTGCTTAAGCCTGTGACTTAAGGTCCCTGTATGGAGGAATTAACAGCCCAAATGTGGATGAAGTTTGGTGTACAACTACATTAGTCAAGACATTAAGTGCTGGGGGTCCAACATTCCTGGAGACTTGTGTTGTGGAAGATATCTATTCATTTTAAAGTGCAACATTTGCAACATACAGAAACACCAAAACCCGTCCTTGCACCAGCAGCGATCCACAATCAGTGGGTAAAAGAAGAGCTAAAATTACAACAGCCACAGAGGCACACACAAAATTATCCAAGAGTATCAATATTTGTGAAACTGAGGCATATTGAACATAAACCACGGAGAGAGAGGAACGATAGCCAATAAGCTGATGACAAGAACAGAACCTTCTTCATCCTAGCCTACTTCCAAAACTCACTAGGAGGGTGGCTCAGCGAGCCAACTACTCATTCAAGATACATGGTAATCTGTAGTTTACTAGTTCAAATCATGGCAAAAACCAACTAATCCTCCCGGTTCCGGTAAACTGAGTACCAATCACTTGGGTAATAATAATGATACGTGCTATTTACAGCACTTAGTAAGAGAGCGTCGACATGGGGACTTCCCACCACCCACAAACAGACTAAGCACACCCACACCGCCAGGAGGCGATTGCAGTATTAATACAACCTACGGAATGCTGTCCAATGGGTAATTCCAACACTTCTAAACAGTAGCTTAAATAGACTGCCAGCAGCGCCCAGATGCCAAGTAGTAGGCAAATAATGCGCTATACAAAAACCATTAAGAAGCAGGATTTCGTACAGAGAGGCGAGAACATGGCAGGTGAGCCACTGCGAAAGCTGATTTCTGCCTCACGGCTGCCCTCTCTCTCCTCTCCAACACCCGATACGTGACAAGGAAGTTGTAACCACCGCTCGGGTAATGTCGGTTTGTCACTTGTAACACCACCAACAGCGTGAACAAAATGCAAGATCTTCCAAAGTGCAGCACTGTTTGGCTTTGAATTTGCACGTGCTGGTGTAGCAGGTAGGACTCTGAAAAAAAGCAGCCAAGAGACGTGACGGCCGCGAACGTCAAGGAAATATTTACTGCCAGCTATGAGGCGTGTGTAAACAAAACTACAGTAACGCTATTGACCAACACACAACGCATTTCCTGTTCATTGATATCTCGCACTGCGAAGGGCCCCAGAGGCGAACCCCCCCTCCGCCCCCCCCCGTCGTGTGTGTCAGCCCGGGCTGCGACAGCTTCCCGGGGACACACACAGCTGCACCGAGTACTTCACAGGTCTTTGAAGGACCATTTACGTGTTAACGAGGCTTTGTTGCTTGTCACCCCTTCTTAGAGCCCCTGCATCTCCACTCTGCCTCGGCTGGAAGAATTTGCCCCCCGACATTTTTCTTAGCATCCCCCCCCCCTGGAATTTGTCTCTAGTTGCGCCTCTGACTGGGAGCGAGGATAACCTTACCAGGATTAAAGTCCCGTAGCCGGGAGTGTTGAAGCTACGCGGTAGCCAGCCATGTCGTTGGGAGATCGACGGGTAAGTCAACGGCCGCCATCTAAGAAAGTTAGGGGCGGCCGTGAGGGCAAGTGACGCCATCATAGAAAGCTCAGCTTTTGAGCAGGGGGGACGGCGTCCACCCGGTAAAATAAGTGGGGGCACGCCGTCCACCCGCGTGGTACCCCTACTCGTGCCCTGATAACCTCTTCTACAATATTCTCCCCCTGGTTTACGCCCCCCCCTCCCGTCAGCTGCAGCGCAGGAAATGTACGCGACAGAAACACTTTTGTGAGGCCCCCAACAGCGCCCTTTTGTTTCCTTTGACAGATTTGTAATCTGCGTTCCCTCGAGTTGGAATATACTTGGCTGTGCCTCAGTCCCTTCGAGCTCTCACTAGTATCAGCCAGCTCCCTGATGGGTAGACTGCTGCTCTAATGACTAATATGCAGTAAATGCAGGAAGGATTCGTTTCCTGTCCTGGGGCGCCCTCTTGTGGACATAGATGGGCAGCGCATGAGTCACAGTGCGATGGATTTGCACTGCACAAACCTGTCTGCATTGTCAGCTCCCAATGACAGCACAAACGTGCACTTATGCTGTGCGGCGTCAGCCTGTGCGGGTCCTCGGTGCAGATGACGTGAACGTGTGTCCTGTTTCTGAACTTAAACCGCAGCGAGATTCAAGGAAGTACATCCATGTATCCTACTATTCTGCTCCTCGTAGGATGAGGAGTAATAGTAGTACTAGTTGTAGTCAGTGCTTTAAATGGGCCGGTACTCACCGGTACTGAGTACCGGCACTTCTTAGATTTATCGCTCTGAGTACC
Organism: Calotriton arnoldi; assembly: GCA_963921515.1. Lineage (NCBI taxonomy): Eukaryota > Metazoa > Chordata > Amphibia > Caudata > Salamandridae > Calotriton > Calotriton arnoldi. The sequence continues at coordinate 1,133,390 of CAWUFW010002728.1, forward strand.
GGCACTCCTCTACTGCCCTGGAGAGTACCGGTACTCATGAAAAGGTAGGCTCATTGGCAGTGCTGGTGAGCAGAAGTAGAACGTGTCTCTGGCAGCCAAGGCGCCGCTTCTGCAGCACTGATCTGAGCCCCAGCTGAGCTATTCAGCAGGGCTCATTTGAATAATGTCCGGGTGCTCACCATGACGCTGTGCTTGACAGAGCAGGGTCCATTCAGGCCCTGTGCTGTCAATCACATTCACACTATCCTGTGCGTTCGCGCAAGCACAGGAATCGTGTCAGTCCCCTGGCAGTGGCCATCAGGCTACGGCCAGTCCGGCCCTGGTGGCAATTAAAAAAGCCATGGTAGGTGAAGAGAAAAGATGGCTTTTATCATACCTGAGTCTTTTGTGTGTCTGCTATGTTTGTGTGCATGCCTGTTTTTGTAAGAAAAAAGTGAAAGAAAGAGAGAGAGAATCAAGACACTCTCAGGAGGTATTTTAAAGAAAATGTGTGGCACTTTGTTTGGACATGTCTGCTCTGCGACAAAGATTCATAAATAACGTAAAAGGGAGGGTTGGTGGGTGGGTGGGTGAGTGGATGAGTGAGTGGATGGATGAGTGAGCAAGGGTGGATGTATAGATGGATGGATGAGTGAAAGCATGCCTGGGTGAAAGAGGGTGGATAATTGGATAAAAGGGCGGATGATGGGTGGATAAGTGAAAGTTTGGATGGATGAATGAATGAAAGGTAGGGAGGATGGATGAAAGGGTGGAGATGGATGAGTGAAAGGAGGGATTGAGTGAAAGGGTGGGTAGAATAAAGGAGTGAAAGGTTTGATGGATGGATGAGCGAAAGGATTGATGGATGAGGGAAAGGGTGGACAAAGATGGATGAGTGAAAGGATGAATGGATAGGTTTGGAGATGGATGGATGGATGGATGGATAGGTTTGGATATGAAGGGTGGCTAGACGGAATGGTGAAAAACTGAATGATTGATGAAAGACTGAATAGACGATAGAATATAAAGGTTAAATGGTGGACATCAGCAGGTAAATGGTAGAATGAAAGGATGAATGGATAGATTGATGGAAGAGACAAGAGATATCTTCTGGGGAGGGTCATGATGAGTTGCTTCATTTGCTTGGTGCCATAAGAGCTTTGGTGCGATGTGGGGTATTTTCAGTTTCTTCCTACTCGCGTGCTCAAAAATATATAGTATTGTACCAAACAGCAATTAACAGTATGGCATTAAGAAGGTGCAACTATTGCAAAAAAAGGAAATGTTAACGTATTATCGCATTTCTCTTTCATTTTGTGTAATGAGTTAACCTGCTTTGTTTATATAAACACATTTCTCATGTGTTTTGGTTTGTGCTGCAACTAATATAGAAGTTGTTAAGTATCATCATGTCTTGCCCTTAGCCCCGCCCCTAGCCCCGCCCCCTCACTACACCTCTAGCTCATTTTAATGAGTACCTGCACTTACTTTTTCCCATTTAAAGCACTGGTTGTAGTACTACTACTAGTAGTAGCAGTAGTAGTAGTAGTAGCAGTAGTACTAGAAGTAGTAGCAGTAGTACTAGTAATAGAGGTAGTAGTAGTAGTAGTAATAGAGGTAGTAGTACTAGTA